>VXBQ01002993.1:79725-96392 GCA_013400175.1 Phainopepla nitens
GTGCAACTCGGGCAGCTCCAGTGTCCTGATCCCTGCAGTGCCTTGGGTCTGAGGCACTTCTGAGCTCTGCCACTGGCTTCACGCAAATTCCACACAGAGAAGATGTTGAGGCTGATAGCAGCCACAGACGTGAAGTTTACACCTTCCTTTGTAGCCTTCCAGCAGGTCTACAAGGCAAGGGTGTTCTCATTTCACTGCTGAAAACAACTCATTGCATGTCAGCACAGCAGGCTGATTAATTTCCCAACCCAGCCTGTCATAATTGACTGCTGGGCTTTTGATGTAATTTTCTGATAAAACATCATGTTGTAATATCATCTGGGACATTATGGCAGCATGTCATTACAAGGACTTGTTAGAGCACTATTCTATAATGACAGGACACTTTGGGTTTGCTGTGAATTAGTCACTGGTAGAAGCTAAATAACCAAACCTTCCAATCCAATCCTTTGTTCTACATGTTCGTCACAGTTTGCTCCTTATCTTCAAATACACCACAAACATCAGAAAAAACCCCAAAGGTGCAAAGCCTCATCTCCTATCTCCATCTCAGGAATGTTACATTCACCCAATTACAATTTCTGCAATTAAAGAGCTGTGGTAACTGCATGAGACCAATGGGATGAGCAATATAATAGTGAGTAATCCAAAAGGTACTTTAAAAGAAAATCTATTTACTTAAACAAAACTCTTCCTATACACAAAATGGGATGTGTTACCACGTATCACAGCCTCGTGTTTCTTGATTATGCACTGTTATCATGGCCAAATTACTGAAGCTGCTGTTCTGCGTGGGAGGTGTTAAAACCTTTTTTTAGAGACAGATAATTGGATCAACTCAAGGATGTTGATAGTTTCATTTTCAGTTGGTTTTCTTCAATATTTTTGATAACATTATTGGTGTGGAAGGAATATTTGTCTAGCAGGCTGAGCAAATTGCCATAGGGGTGTTAAAGGTCCTCAATGTAACTGTGACTAAAGCCCCAAAATATTCACAATTCCTTTACTACAGAACAGCAGCACTGAGCACCAGGAGCTGAGCTGATCACAGGACCCACCAGGCCACTTTTAAGCACGAAGATTGGCTTCTCTATTTAGGGATGTTGAGACACACACTCTGCTCTCCCTCCCCCCAAAACAATCACATCTCATGCTTTCAAATATAACCTTTCTTTCCCTGTCAGTGCTGTCTTTTTGTATCTAACAAAGTGATTTGTTTCTCCACCTGACAGAGACGAAATAAATATCACTTGTTTTAACCTCCACCTTCAGTCATCAGTGACCTAATAGAGTTTCTCTATAACTGGGGCTTCTTTCTCCATTCCAAAGTCCAGCATCCAGAATTTAACATTCCAAGGAAAACTCGCTGAAGAAAACTGCATTTAAAACAATCAGTAAAAGAAATTTTCTCATTTGTGTCAATTGTTTTCTCTTAGTATCTATCTGTCATTCTAAAATGGGTTTAGGTCAGAACTCTCTGATTTTTCCCCACAAATGTTTAAGCTTGTACGTGGAGGAACAAACCTCTGGAATATATGGTGCTACATATTTTCAATTGCTGGTAGAAAAGTTAGATTATATTAATTTTAAAATGTGTTAAATAGAGATCAAACAGCTCTTTTTTCATCCATTCCTTGTAAATCACTGAGTAATTATATTCTTCTTGGGAAATGTGCAAAATCCTGCAAAATTTAGTGCAGGTTTCATTTCTGTTGGCTCAAGAATACCTAGTGGATTTTGATGAGCTTGATTGGGAAGGTTCTGCTTACTTTGGCTTCAAACAGGTAGACTTTCAAAAAGTTTTAGCATTAAGATAGGAAGATGGATTAAAATTGTAAATATATCTTATTCAATTAATTTACATTTACTTTATTTATTTTATTAAATTAAATTCATTTCACTTTAGTCCACTGAACCATTCTATGGGATCAATGTAGTTAGTCAAAAGAATTAATTTCTGTGAGAGAGAATTTAAGTACTCCCTCAAAGAAGTGTAAGTGCCAACATCAGCATAAATTTATTCTCACCAGGATTCCATCCTGGTTTACAAAAAATAGAGTCACAAGTGGGTGAATTTCTTTCCCACATGTTACTCTGATGATGTTGCCATGCAAATTGCCAATTCATGCCAATTTTGAAGATGTTTGTTATGCCACTGGCAACATCTAATGCTGAAATAAAAGATACATCTTCAGTGATAAATCTCTACTTAAAAGCTTCCTACAGAACATTCCACCAAAATTGTAAGAGAGAAATTATAAAGTGTCTATTCCCTCCAGAGGTATAGGAGATTTAATTCATTTCCACTAGCACAAAAGGAAATGCAAAGTTATGAGTTTTGTGTAAAGAAGGTGCTGTAAAACTTTCTCAGCTGCATTAGAAATTCCTTCCACCCTCTCCTATTTATTTTTAGCAAACATTAAACTGTGTGGACTGCTAGATTTTGCTCCAGATGCAGCAAAGCAGGACTGAACAGAGTGAGAAACCATTTAACCACATGAATGTCTAATGCAGTCCTGCTCCAAATATACATTGTATGTGTGTCAAGGGGAAAAAAGCAAACCAGAAAGAACATTCTCACAAACAGACCAAGTAAGAAGCAGGAGATCAAACAAGGTTGCAGTTCAGCATCTCCTCATGCAACACTTGCTATAAGACAGTGGTTGTGGGAGCTGCTCAGCACTCTCAGGAGCTTGTCCTGTCTGAGACCGCTCAAAGCAGCCGATGTCACCGCGCCAGGCTGCGGGTGCCGCCGCGCTGGAGGTGCAGGTGACAGCACTTCTGCAGAGCAGCAGTTCAGCACCACGTCTGCCTCAGTGTAAGGGTTCAGAAAAACTGCCTACAAGGTACAGAACCAGGCAGTGCCTCTGAGAAACAAACCCTCTCCAGGCTGCAGAATGCTCCTGTCATTAGCCGTGTTTAACTGAGTATTTGCTGATGTAAACTCTGCTCACGCAATGCCAAAAAAGCATTATCTGCTCCTAGACCTCTTGAACAGCAGGAATCTCTTCATCACAAATCCTTTCAATAAAGGAAGACAAACTTTTGAGCACAAGATAAAATATGATTTGCATGTCTCTCTAAACAGGAATTCTTATACTAAATTTTGATGTTATGTGTCACCACTTGAATGTGTCACCTGTCGAAAGACAAAAATTGTTTGGAGTCCTAACAAACAGGGAATTCTTGATCAACCTGTCTATTAAGGTAGTCTTTTCCATTTCCATATCACTTTATACCCAACTACAGAAAACAATCAAGTCTCACACAAGTACTAGTTCTCATTAACACTGAGCAAGCTGAAACTCACAGAAGATTAAAGGATAATTTTTTTACATATGCAGGCACTCACCTTTCATTTTAAATATCCTTAATAACCCAATCCTATGCAACTGCTCTAAAATTAACTCAGAAATTACCTTAGACTACTTGCATTCCCTTTCAGAGTCTGTCACTGGCTTCCACACTTAGTTTTAGTGAAAGCTTGAGCAAAGGCTTCAGGCTAAGGACCCCTCTGTGTATGGGGGGGAAGCTCATCCCGATTTGGAAATCATTTGTAATACTGACAAAAGGAATTTTGAAAAGAAGCACTTGGATCTGGAGGGCAGATCCAGAAGAGGATAAAGAACAGAGTCATGAAGCTGCTAGCTGAGAAACAGTTGGTGTCTGGATGCTTTCAGCTGAAGTGCACACTGGGAAGAAAAGCACAAAGATCCAAGATTTAGAGGAAGGTGCCATTCACTGCAGCACTGCAAGGGGAGGATGTACCTTCTACTGAAAGTTTATGCTTTCTTCTGTATTTTTTCTTATATCAATGACTGTCATCTTCTAGAGCACTGACATTTCAACATGAACAATTACACAGAGAATTGGGTGAATCAAGAACAGCTTAAGGAAGAATCTTGCCAGTTCATGAAGGGGCACAAACCAATATCCTGCACATGTAAACTGGAAAACAAAATATTTTATATTTTCATTATTTTTAATAATTATTGGTTCAAAAGATCACATTCAGAACAAGAACCATTTAGAGAAGGTAAAAATTGGTTATTAATTTCTGTAGTATTTGGTAATCAGAAGAGAAAGAGGTATAAAATACTTCAGTGAAAATTAAATACAGGGAAAGCAATAAAAACTAATAAGCAAAGCTTATGCCACAGACAAGGAACAACTCACTAAAAAAAATATCAGATGCATTTTAAAAAACCTTGGTCCTCCTAAGGACAGCACCTTATTTTAAAAGTTTACTTATTAACTGGTTACTTGCAAAAACAGGCCTGAAATACGTAGCTCATTTTCCTTTTCCTTGCAGTCTGACAGTCCAAAGATCATCCAAGAATCAAAGCCTTCTACCTTCCATAATCCCTTTATCTTTTTAATAAAGCTAATTCAACAGAAAGAGGTTTACAAAATTATTTACATTTCATAGCCTTACAGGTGAAGTTGCTTTGCTTGTAGGGTTATAAAATTATTACGGACAGATAAAAAGATACTGAGAATTTAAGCAGGGCTCATACTCCCTGTAACTGGTTTTCTAACCCCAATATTAACAATTTACTGAGCTCAACTTGCCACGTGGGATATTTTTTCCTGCCCGTTGTTACAAGATTATAGGAGCATTGTATGTCCTTCATCCTCCACTGTATTATTTTGGCCATTTCCTACAAGGGAGTAGAACTGCTTTTGTGACTGACATTGCTCATGTGTGCCAGGATATGGAGAAACACGTCTCATGTTTTTACTGATGAACTTTAGGAAAATCCAGGGCATGAGCCCACCTTACATAAGCATGAACTACCTGAGAACAAAAGACATTTTTCAAAATGCTCACCTCCTTGCTGCTTTTCAAAGCTTTGACCAAAGTGAAAAGGTCTAATCTCTTCATTAAATGTCAGCAGTTACAATTTTGCTCTTCAGTCCCAGAAAAGAAAAAATGGTCCAGATGGAAAAAATGCATTTATCTTCAAGGGGAGCTGGTGTTTTCTTTTAATACCACAGCAATGTGAAAACTAAGAAATATACCTTAGTGGGATGTTTATGGTACATCAGACAATACAGAATGTAAATGACTTCTGAAGAGCAGAAAGGGGTTTTAAGACAATTTGCTGACTATGTATGAATCTCATTAATCAACCTCTATATACACAAAGGAATCAGGAATCAATAGTAGCTGAAAATGTATTTTATTCTTCATATTTTCCTATGTAAATTATTTGAACATGAAGGAAATTCAGTCTAAAGGTCCAAAGCTAATCAAAACCCATAGGCTGCAGTAGGTTCAGCAGGACGATCTCTTTCCTATCTCTACACAATACAAAAGGGATGTGGTGTTTCAGTGCTGTGAACTCCAGGGGTGCAGTGACTACCACTGCAAATTGAGAAAAATCTTCATAAGACATTAAACTAGATGTGAAAACACTTATCAGCACCTTTGCCAAGAGTTTAGTTCCTCTGCAAGAGTGTGCTACCAGGGCTAAGTAATTCTGACCGTCCAAATGTTTTTAGAACATGGCAGGTGACATACCTGCTCCAAGACATTAGGAAATGTTAATGTCACATCTGCCTGGGACTCCCTTTAGTGCTGAAGCAGACTAGGAATTTTAGAGGTAACAAACCCCCCACAACTTTCTGTCATAATGTACTGTATAAACATGAAGAATGATTTCCTCTTGGTCATGGGCATGTGCCATCAGCACACTGCTGGAAAACTCCTAACAAGCTGACAGCTTCTGAATTACCCTTGTGTGAGCACAGCTCAGGTTATCTATTTATAAAGTCATACCACAGGTGTTGCCTACAGTGGGATATTACAATAAGCAGCACTTAAAGAGCTTTTCTCATTTTGATGCAACCCAGGTGCTCAGTTGTGCCTTATCATTCTTTCTAGTCAGTGCTCTCAATTAGAAATTTGGAAAGCCTGGCATCTGGCACAGGAAGACAACAGAAATGAACATTACCATTTCCCAGGGGTCATGGATTAAACATGGCTTGCACCTGCTCTGCTCACTGCTGAGCTGGTAAAAGCAAGATTATTACTTTTACTCTTTCATTGGTTAAATTTTACAGCTTAACTATCCACCAAAGTACAGAACACTTTTTAATTTGACCCAAATATAATCTTCATTCCAAACAAACCACTAGATATATTTATTTTTCTTAAAGACGTATTTCAAAATGCTGATTCTCTCAATGTAGGTATAGAAAATGTTATTTTTCTCAAGCCACAAGTCACATTACATTCCTACATATTAAATACTCCTGTCATACAAGAAAACATTGCAATACTCTCTGTGCACAAGCAGTAACATCAGTGTGTGATATCTGATTTTTCCTCTGCCTAGATTTGCTTATAGTTGTTGGAGATCAGAACAGTTACAAGAGCTTTCCTCTCCACTGGCTGGTCCCACCACTGGCAAAGGGCTTGGACAAACATCCTTGCTGCATTGTGCTTGTCTCCAGCTGGCAAACAGGAGCCTGGAGCCATCTGTTAACATTCTCCATGCTGAGCTGGATTCCCTGCCTGGGCAGACCCACTGCAGAGGAAATAGCCACTCTGAGGATTCCTCTACTCATGTACCGTGAGCCTTATCCTGTAGATGAGGTGCTAATGGGAGAGAAAGTGGAGAAGTGTGCTGGTTTGGCTGTGATAGAGTTAATTTTCCTCGCAGTAGCTGGTGTGGGGCTGTGGTTTGTGTTTGTGCTGGGAACAGTGTTGGTAACACGAGATGTTTTTGTTACTGCCGAGGCCTTTCCTGCTCCTCACCCACACGCCAGCCAGGAGGATGAGGGTGCACAAGGAGCTGGGAGGGGACACAGCCAGGACAGCTGAGCCCCACTGGCCCAAGGGATATCCCCCACCACAAGGCTTCGTGCTCCATGTTTAAAGCTGGTGGAAGAATAGAGAAGGGGGGAAATTTCAGAGTGATGTCACTTGCTTTCCCAAGTCACTGCTACCTGGGATGGAGCTCTGCTTCCCTGGGATGGCTGAACCTGACTGCCCATGGGAAGTGGTGAATGAATTCCTTGTTTTGCTTTGCTTGTGTGGATCTTCTTTACCCATTAAACTGCCTTTATCTCAACTCCTGATTTTCCTCGCTTTTACCCTTTCAATTCTCTCCCCATCCCACCGGGCAGGCGTGAGTGAGTGGGTGGGGCTGAGTTTCCATCTGGAATTAATCCACAACAAGAAGGAAGGTCTCTAGAACATCAAGCTGATCACTGCAAGGCAGGAGATCCTGTATGTGCCCCACCATCATCTGCCAATGACTCCCACAGAGGTCTGAACAGCACCAGTCCCAGACTGACCCCAGGCTCACCTCTGTGTGCTCTGGTGCTTATGCAGGTGGCTCAATTAATGCACACAGTTCTCCTTAGAGAGCAAACTCTGTGTGAGAAACCCACAGGAACTCTGCCACAGATTGGTTTCATGTCCACAGAGCTCACCAAGGGATATTGTTTCCCACATGTGCTCTAACTTCTTTTCTGCTCTGTCTTTCCTGTCCTTGTCTGGAATACACTTTGTCCACTACTGACAAATTCAGTGCCTCTCCAGATGGCTCTGGCTATTTTCTCCCTTAAGCAGAATTCTGTGTTGCTGTATAGAGCTGCATGGCATTACAGAATATGAGAGAAAGTATATTTAGTGCTGTACAATGAAAACACAATGCTCAGCCCACTGTTAGAGGCAAAAATCTAAATAAGACATAGATATGAAGGTCATCATTTGGAACATAGCATGTACATAGTAACTGATGGATTTGCTGATCCTGTGATGAAGGAATCTGGCATTTAATGATTTCTAAGAATATGTATTTATCACTCACATAGAGAAAGAATATCCATTGGTTCAGAGGACCAATATATCAGTTGTTGTACACTGAAAAGGGTTTGACAGCAAACACTAAACCAGTTATGTTTTATTTTATTGCTACTGCACAACAAGCAATTAGCATAAGCACTTGTGATAATTACAAATTAAAATATGCAATTGGTCATGCATTTTGTGTATGTAATTTTCAGTCTAATTCATCATCTGGCCTGGGAACAGCTATCATATATAGCCACATTTATTTACAGAAAGAGGCTCTTACACTGCAATTGGTTGTTTTCTGCAGTTATTTCAGCATAAAGGAGACACAGCCAAAGGGATTTGAAGTAGAACAGTCATTCCTGTGTTCTCTGTCTGCTGCATTATTATTGATACACTTTTGCTTTTTGCTTCATGGAACCATATTTGGCAGAAGAACTCAGGCTCCTGCCTGATCTTAAAAAAATAAAAAATACTGAGGAAGGATGGAACAGAATTGCACAGATAGATTTGCACGTGGTAGACATACATGTGTAAGAATGCATACAAAATCCCAGTGAAACAAGGTCTACATTAGTGCTACAAATTCTGGAAGCCTTGAAGCTGCCAGAAGAATCCCTCATTGATTCTGCCCTTGGTTTAAATGCTGCAGACTTCAGCAGCAGTTCCAGCCATTCACAGAGGGAAGGGTCAGCCCTGAGAGACTGATAAGATATTTCAGAGATTACTAGAAAGGAAGAAATACACCCACTTTAAAAGAGCATGGAAGAAAACAGTGCCTTTCAAATGGAACTACAGGAGGCAGAAATCAGAATCTCTGGCTATGTTTAGAAGCACAATATGATCCTATTTATGCAAGGGCCTCACCCCAAATAAGTTGAGGAAACTCCCATTCCCAAAATTAGGAAAAGAAAATGTAACTTGCATTCACTTAAGACTCCTTTCAGACTTGCTCATCTTTCATTATACAGTTTTGTAGATAATTAGCTCCTAACTGAGAAATTAAAGATGAAACACACTAAGAGTGAAATAAACACAGTATGGGAATGAGATGAGAACCTAAGGAAAATTTCATATCACGTTTCCTGAAAGTGAGCTTCTGTCAGAAAGATGATCATGACTGCATTAACAAGCCCCCTAGTTATTCCCAGCAACATGACTTTCAGCAGCCTTTGATACACATAATGACAGCTTTGCAGTATTAAAGCTTAATTTGGGGTGAATAGAATTCTTCCTTGATTTTTTCTCTCCATAGACTGCGATGCAATTAATTCCCCTGACACTGCTGCTTATAAAAACCAGGTAGGTCAAGTTAAAGCAGTTAATAACAAATATGTGTGGACCACAAGGTTTTTTCCCCACTGCCTGCAGTATCCTGTGCATAATTTTACGTAGAATCAATTGACTCTTGTTAAAAATACTACATGGTTCATGTAATAAGAGGTTGGAAATCTTGATTTTACATAAATATACATTAACAGCCTTAAGAAGAAAATTGCTGCAAGTCAGAACTTTATGTAGCTTTCAGAAACGAGAACTGCATCTAGGTCAAAATGAAGCTTTAAATAAATACCATAAATAAATTGAAGTCTAGACTGTCTAGTTCTGTAAACAGGAAAGATTATTCTGTATTTTCAGTGACATGTAGTTCACATTACAACATGGTTTGGAACAAAGAAATGTGTGATCACTCATAATGCGTTTTCCCTAAATGCTAATGAATCTATGGTGAACTAAAAAACAGGCAGAGATGCTGAGACCTTCCCTTCTGCTCAACCCTCAAGCAATCATCCCCTGGAAACTCACATCGAGCATCTTCAGGTTACAGAAGGAGATGTGAGGTATTGAATAAGGCTTCTCTCTCCCACAAGCCAAACAATTCTTTGCACTTTGATTCTGCAGTCACAACTTCAACCCAGTGCTGACTCATGTGCATCTTACAGGGTCACAGCCCTGATCTGGCAATACTGCCTGGCAGTCAGAATGAGAGTTTCCATTGTGAAGTTCATTTTATTAAAAAAGCAATGTGAATTTAATGCTTTGAAAAGAGCTGGATTGATGCTGCAGTCTACAACAAGCTGAAATTGTAGTTGCCTTGACTGCAGAGGCACCAAAACAACATGCTTTTCTAAAGCAATCCATCACCCTGAATTGGACCTGGTTCATATATTGACATTAGGTACTACTAAAATACTGCTGGTATTAATTACAGTATCATTAATACTGTCGTATCCTTGCCATCTTTATTAAGCTGTCACATACTGCTGCATGTGCAACACTCCCCCTGAGCTGGAGCTGAAAGATGACACTCAGAAGCAGAGCACACGTTTGCCCAGTTTTCTTCATCAGTGTTTGATTATGGCACTATTTGCAGTGACACTCTGCCTAAGAGCTGAAATCATAGGCAAAATCCTGTCTACCCAATGGGGCTCCCAGCCCCAGTAGCATTATACAGACTGCATGGAATTGCTGTGTGGAATTACTGCTATGAATCACACAAGCTGGGCTCTCTCACCACTTTTAGGTAAGGCTCCTGTTCACTCTCCATCCTCAAACTAAACACAAGATCAAGTATTTATTTCAGCAGCAACTTCCCACGTGTAATTCTTCCCCCAGGTGAAACAACTTCCTGTCTCAGCCACCTTTCAGCATAGGTAAGCAAAAAGAACTCTTAGTTCTGGTGAGCAGGTGCTCACCAAGATGACAAGAAATTTCAGACAGTTTCCTGACATGCTGCTGGTGGGAAGAAGGCCTGTACACTTTGTTACCAGCAGGCCAAAAATTCTTTGCCAACCATTCTATCATTTTAGTAACTACTGCACTGGTGGTATGACTTTAAACCATATTGTCCTTTTGTAGTAATCAATCCCCAAACTCCTCTAAAGACGTGCCTCTGACCAAATATCTCTTAAAAAATATTCTGAGCATCAAACAGCCCACAGAAATACCAGTGGCACATTTCAATACTGAAATTGCTGTTCCTATCCCCTCTATTGAAAAATTACCTCCTAATACCTTCTGAGAACTACTAATTAAGACCTACTGAAGCATTTTACAGGTACAATATGCCAAGTAAATGCCAATTCTTTCTGTAACATTCTTCAATGGAAAGGCATGAAAACAGCGATAAGGAAACATAGTCAAAAAATGTTACCAGATAGGAGGAGAGCTATTGTATCTGAATTAATAATGTTGCAGTTAAAGAACTGTTCTTGATACGTGGAGAAATGCAGAAGTTCTGACCAGAGCTGCTAAACTGTAAACACTGTGGATCTGCTGGCACTTTGAAGAGAACTGGGCTACTTTTGATCTGATGGAATGGTTTGGAGATGAATCAGATACAAACTTATTGCTCTTTCTCCAATTCACCGACCTTTTGCCGCTGTCCTCCTGCCTAATTTAATTTTACATCTCTGAAAAATTAGGCCCGATGCATTGCAGCCAGTGGTAATGGGTAAAAGGGAGAGCATTCCTTGAGCTGCACAGCCTAAGTCTCATCCTCATGTAGGAGACAAGAACACTCTCCAGACTTGCTGCTCTGCTTTGCCTTCAGGCTCCAGCCACAACGCCTGCTGCCCTTAGCTATTATCTAATCGAGAAATGCACAATATTTACTTTCTGAAAGCAGTTGCTCCTGAGCCTATGATGGCAATTCTTCATTGTGCAAACATTTGGAAAATGCTTTGCACCATCCAGCTCTGTCTGGAGGCACTCCCAGCCACAGCAACTGGGTGTGTGCAGACATGAGTGACTGGGGCCAAAAGAACTCCAGCAATGTCGTTTCTCAACAAGTCCTTTATTTTCTGTTTGATGCTGCAATCGGTGCCAAGACACAAATCTCTGGTGGACTCAGGGATCGGGTATGTAGGAGCATGTTTCTCCTCTGGCTCTGCTGAAATTTATAACCTCAATGAATGGCTTTGTGATGTGGCTAAAATAATTTGTCTGAAGAAGAAATAAGACATGCAGATTAGCTCAAGTAGATCTCTCCATAGGAAGTGCTCTGACTATTCTCATTGGCTGTGAATGCCAGAAAAATACTGGAAATATGACATCCACAGGGGAACAAATCAATAAGCACAAAAATCAGTGTTTCTATACTCTTTCATATTAGTATTTCTCCACGACAATCCTGAGAGGGTAGTCAGGGCCTGGGGACCTGTGGAGTCTGGGTGTTCACACAGGCAGCTGAGCTATTAAATGTCTATTTTCAGGTCATCTTTGATTGTGAAAAGAGTTTGGTTACCATTTGGGCACGGCAGGGCACAGCCTCCCCCTGGGCCTCACACAGGACATGCCCTGTCTCCCTTGAAAGTTGTCTTGCACAGACAAAATGGCAATGTCAAAGGCAAAGTGAGGTATCAGAAGCTCATCAGCACTCTGCTGGAGCATGGAGAGGTCTTCTGCATTTCTGCTGAGAAGAGAATACCCTCACTAATGCAGTGTGGAGGGAGTTTGTTAGGGAAGACAGAAATGGGAGGAGAGGGAGGGTGTCACTGAATGTTGAGGAAATGGCTGAGTGTAAAGAAATCTGTGATTGCACTGACCAAACAAACTCTGAGTGGAAATCACTCAGACTAGAGTTGACAAAAACTGCCCCAGCAGGGTAGTGCTGAGGATTTTTTACAACCTCCTTCCTCTATTCAAACTTAAATATAAACTACAAGAGATGTCAAATTACAGGAAAGTAATGACTGCAACTCCTTCTTTAAGGAAGACTTTAACTTCCCAGACCTAAAGCAGAAAATTAATGCCACCAGGGATACCAGAGCTCCATCAAAGACACGGAGATGGTATAAGGTGGTTTTCTTTAATAATAAATCAGCTAACAAGAGATGGTGTTGCTTGAGAATAAGCAATGTTCCTTTGCTTTGACATTAGGCTAATAACAGATGGGAATGACATATAAAGGAAGTGGTAGTATAACAGAAGTTACAGGTTTTGGGAGAAACAGAGTATATTTCTTCATGCAAAAAACTATTGAGGAATACATACAATTTCCTCCCTAGCATACTGAAATAACTGGTATATGAATTTACAAGTGAAAGCAGCCAGTGTTTAATGAATTTCAATGAAAGCTTGCCTAGGACTTCAGCATAGCAAATACAATGTTTATATTCTGAAATGTATTTTTAGAAAATATACATATTCTAAAATGTATTTTAAAAATTCAGTATAATGACAAGCCTTAGAACAAATTAACTGCAGGGAGGCAAACAGAATGTGAGAAAACATACATGGTTTACCAGAGCAGAGGATATCAGACTGAGCTGGTGTATCTTGAGTAAGATAATTGTCTCTCTGGAATGAAATAATGCAGTGAACTCAGTCTATTGAAGTTCAAACATCATTCAATACAGTGCTCTGCAGCAAATCATTACTGAAAGTGGAGGTGATAGGGATTCATATAAAAACAATGTGAAGAAGGAGCAAGAGGTCCTATAATAAAAAAGGAGTTACAAGAGTGGAGCAAATTACCCAACGGTGTTCCTCAAGGATCACTCTTTGGAGCCATACTACACAATCCACATTTCCATGAACTAGGAACATAATCAGGCCCGTCTTAAAAATTGTGCATGTGATAAAAAGCTGGAGGGTATTGCCAATCCTGAGGAGGACCAGGTCACCACACTGGAATTAGATGACCTTCTTGCCTGCAGTGATAGAAACTTAATAATGTGAACTGCAAAGTCATGTTCTTGGGATTCATCAGCTGGAAGCAGCAGAGAAGGAAAAAGATCCGAGTGTTCTGATAGACTGACAGTGTGCCAAATCTGCCAGTACAACACAGCTGTGGAAACAGATAATGTAGTGTTCAGATGGGTTAGGTGAGATTTTCAGCAGAGAAGGAAATATTGGCACTTTTAGACAAGGCACTGGTAAGATTTTGTGTGAAATATTTATACAGTTCCTGTCAACAGTGTTGAAAAAGATTAGCTTAAACTGGAATCAGTGCAGACTGGCTATTAGAGCAATTACAGAATTAGCAGTCTTAGGGAGAGAGAAAAGAACATGACTTCTTCGGTGTGACAGTGGAGGAACAATATTCAAGTCCTTTATAAATAGATCTATGCAAGTCCTTTATAAATAGATCTTATGATAAATAGAGTAGGAAAAGAACTAAGTTAAAGGTTAATGTGACTGTGAGATAAAATTTTTATAATCTGATCAACAGAATGTTTAGACTGAAAACTGTAGAAAACACTTCTAGCTATTGAAGGAGATCACATGCTTGCATGGTCTTTCAAAGGGAGCAGTAGGGGCAAAGAACCTAAACAGTCTAAATATGGAACTTGATACTCCCACAGAAGAATTGCATAACTAAGAAAATGAGTCTGTGGGCAATCAGTGTTTGGGATATACCAACAGAGGCTTGAAACAAGACTAGATCTCTCTTGTTCTGTATTTCTTGTGTGTGGATCCCATGCTTCACAGGGTTTTCTGGTTGCCAAAGTGTTCCACCAGCAAGAGACCAGCAGGCTTCTCCCAGCACATCCTTATTGCTGCACAAGGCAGTTTCTGAGATTTTTTTCACGTTGCTCTGAAACACTGAGCCTTTGCCAGTTATTCAATTTAACCTCCAAAAAATTAAATCTGCCTGGGAAGTGCAGACTACGTTGGATGAGGCACAGCCAAATGATGTATTTCTCCTCCCAGGCAGCTGGAATTTGCACCTGGGTGCACTGATGTGTAGAAGGATTTGTGTAGGTGTGTGGATGGACGAGCTCCTCCTCTCCAGCCCCTTCTGCAGCACTGGAGTACCTAATAGTGCAGTGTGGCTCTCCCTTTTCAAACATAATGCACTCTGTTCCATTGCCCAAACTAATCACTGGATGACATTCTATTCTCTACAATCTTATGGCTGAATTTTCATTTCTCAAGTGCCTGTTTTCTCCATTCGTACTTGTATTGGTATAAATCTGGAGTAATTGTCCTGTAGGCTGGTCCTTGCTAACTGAAATTAAACGTGGGTTACAAAGGACTGGAGAAACTTGGATTGCTTATTGTGTTCTTCTCAAATACCCTTTACCTCCTAAGATTTCTATTCAGCATCAGCTGCTCAGTCCCCACGCTCTGAGTTGTTGATTCTGCTGTTTTATCACAGTATGGAATGTGATAAAACTGTGATGCCATGGAAGTTCAAGGACACTTTTCCTGCACCGGCCAAGGGTGATTCTCTGAAATGCTGCAGGGTGGCTGAATATTTGTATTATTCCTTTCTCTACAGTTATCATCTTTCCCACCCTATGTTATGAAGAAAGAAAGCCAGAGTAGTTACATAACATGTTCTCAACAGGAAGCCAAATAATTGCTAATGTTGTGTTTGTTTCATTTGTTTCCATGTCAAACTGGAAAAAAAAAAATGCTTATATCCCACTTTGAACCACCTGGCCAAATGTAATTCTTTTTTTTACGTCTGAGAAATACCTACAATATCTCAAACATTTGTAGAAACAGTATTAGTAACAGTAGCAACAACACGGGCCATGGTTTGATCTCACTCTGTTATGTGGCTTTTCAGCCCTTTCCCAATGATATCATAATCTGACTCTGGGGCTCTCACACAGCCTACTTGGGTTTTCCACCCCATGAAATCTTTCCTTATTTTTCTGGAGTTTTGAACATGAAATTGGTATGAATAATTCTGATTTAATCACAAAATCCTGTGTAACTTGTAGCCTGTCAGGATAAGGTGATTTTTTTTTTTCTCTTAGAATAAGCATAATTCCAATAGGCCCTGTCTGTCCACTTAGACACTCCTGTGTCCCAGTGGATATGGTGCTGCAGGATATTTCAAATCCCAAGAAATTGCTTTGTTTGAAATTGGGCTCTTCATTCATTTGAGGACTAAATGTTTGTCTGCATAACAGAAGACATCTACATAAGGTTTAGCATGGGTCATATGATTCGGGTACTGATGCCAATGGGAGTTTTTTCACAGCTTGATGCGAGAACCAAGACTATAGTGAAAAATCTTTCTGGAAAACTGAACCTACACTGCAGAGAAATGCACTAGGAAAGATGGCAGCGGGATGAAGGATCACGTACAAGACACCCTGGTAGGATGGAAAGGATCTAGGTTGTGTCAGAGCAGCTCTGTGCTCAACTCAGGGAGCCAGAGGAGTCAAAGACAGAGGTGACACAAAACAGCAGAGCAGCTGCAAGGGGCAGCCTGGAAGCTTCCTCGACCTTGCTGCTGATATTTTGTACAGCGATTTTTGCACTGCAGAGCAGAATTTAGTGTCTTATCAACAAATCCTCATATCCACCCTCCTGGCTAACTCAGGAGCGTGAGGGGGGCAGCTTTTTCCATAAAATACAATTTACGAATGTTTTTAGAGGCTCGGTTTTTTTACCTGCTTACGACCTCAGCTTGTGTGTGCCGCTCGCACGCAGAGCCCGGCGCTGCCGAGTGTTCTGCGGGAAGGCAGAGCTCAGCCCCTGGCCCCGCTGCCGGACCCTGCCGCTCCCCGGCCCCGAGGGACAACCCAGCCGCGATCCCTCGGCGAGCGCCCCGCGGCCGCGGCCCCAGCGCGGCAGACACGAGGTGGCGCTCAGCAGCCTCCCGGCGCAGGGAGCGGGCATTCAGCACCGGGAATTGTCCCTTCCCAGCGGCGGGGTGCGGGGCTGGGCACCCCAACTGCGGGGTGCGGGGCTGGGCACCCCAACTGCGGGGTGCGGGGCTGGGCACCCCAACTGCGGGGTGTGGGGCTGGGCATTCCAACTGCGGGATGTGGGGCTGGGCACCCCAACTGCGGGATGTGGGGCTGGGCACCCCAACTGCGGGGTGCGGGGCTGGGCATTCCACCAGCGGGATGTGGGGCTGGGCATCCCAACACCGGGGTGTGGGGCTGGGCAC
>VXBQ01002993.1:96787-141446 GCA_013400175.1 Phainopepla nitens
TGTGGGGCTGGGCATCCCAACAGCGGGGCGTGGGGCTGGGCACCCCAACTGCGGGGTGTGGGGCTGGGCATTCCAACTGCGGGGTGTGGGGCTGGGCATCCCAACAGCGGGGTGTGGGGCTGGGCATTCCAACAGCGGGGTGTGGGGCTGGGCATTCCCAATGGCAGGATGTGGGACTGGGCATTCCCAGCACCAGGATGTGGAATTGTGCATTCCCAATGGCAGGATGTGGGGCTGGGCAGTCCCAACGGCAGGATGTGGAATTGTGCATTCCCATCTGTGAGAATTGTGCCTTCCCAAGGGTGGGCATTCTGAAGGCACATGGAAGTAGGCTGGGGACAGGCCAGAGGCCAGGAGGGGCAAGGGGAGGGCAAGGACTGCACACTCTTAGTCCTTGAGCAAGTGTTTCCTACATCAAGAAAATCCTCCACGTCTAAAGGCTTTAGATTTTGAGAAGTCTTATGAATTGTAACAAACATATTAAGGAAACAGAGGAAGAGGAAGAAAATTGAGGGAGCCAAGAGACATCTTAACACACGGATGTCAATCCTGCCAGAGCTTGTAAGAGTGTGTGCAGGTTACCAGCCTTGTCCTGTTCTTCCTGCCAGGCTCAGACAACAGCAGCTGAAAGGAGAAAGGTGAAATCACCTCCGACACATAGTACACAACAAAGTCTTGTTCACCTTTTCACTCCATTGTTTTTGTCTTTTGCTCATTCCCTGCTCCCTGCCTATTTATTTCTCTTCAGTCTCCATTCTCTGCTTTGGCTGTATTGTCTCTCAGAAAGCACAAAGGAAGAGGACTCAACAAGCCAAGCCCTGACTGACAAGTCCAATACTTTCATCTCCTCAACTTTGCCACCATGACTGCAGCAGAGTCCCAGTGCAGAGTGCAATTCATGGATCACCTGTCCTTCCCCGCAGCCTGAAAACCAGCCATTTTTTGAAGAAGACTGATCACAGTGAAACATTTGCCCAAAACAGTTCTTTATTATGATCACTCCCTCTATTACTTCTCTTTGTCCTGTACAAGCAGGTCAGGCCATGTATGCTTCAGTCACACAACCATGTCCACATGCATCACCTGTGCATGTGATGTACATGTGCTACCTGTGCTGGCACCAGCTGGGTGAGATGAGGCATCTGTATTTATTTATACCGTGCTTCATCTTGGAGCAGGTGGTCTCCCTGATTTCTTGCCAATACCAGCATGTGTGAGGCCCATTCTTTCATGCACTGACGTTCATGGCTGCTATAGATGTATGACTTATCCCTGCGTAATGCCAACTAAATCAAAATTATGTTTATGCATAAGAACTGCTTTATTTTTCAGGCATCCAGCTTTAGTGCAGGCAGTTCAAAAATGCATTGCCATCTTTTCTCCTTAATACCTTGTCAAAATTTGATTAGTGTATTATCCCTTCTATTCTAGCAGGACCAGCCTTTAAGCAACAAAATCCACTCTTCTTTTCCATCCTATTCTTATGACATTTCCTCTTAGGCAAATCTTGCCTGCTCCAAGAAAAATAATCTAATCTGCAAGGACTGGCTGTCAAGTAGGTGCAGAATTCAATGAGTTTGCACACAGTCAGCACTGACGAGTTCCATGGTTGTTGACTGTTGCATACCAAGAATATGCCATGGAGTGTAAGGTGCATATTTGGGATTAATAAAAGTCCACTGCCACTGCTCTGCATCACCCTCCAGGAGCACCACAGCAGCACCAAAGCCATTACAAAGCCTCAGATGGCACTGTGCCCCTCAGCCTTGGTGTCAACTTTCAGCCACCTTGGAATAGCTCAGCTGAGCGGGAGGAGACAGTGTTTATCCTTCTGCTTTGGTTTTAGTTAGAGTGATTTGCCCAGCTTGATCCTTCTACTGCTCCTTCAATGGCTTCCACCATACAGCACTTCTTGGACCATTGTAAGAGCAGAATACTCCACAGCTGACTGCTCCAAGAGCACAGTTCAAGATACACCTCATCTAAAAGTTAAATACTGTGCATCTAAAAGAAAAAGCAGGAAGACCTCAGTTCCCACCCTGCTGCTTCAGTCACTTGGGAACAAACCATGAACCTCTAAACACCATTCAGAGATGACAGAGGTGAACTCCCACATTCATGATGACTTACCATCTTTTGAGTTGTCCTTTTGTCAATCCAAACAGTGCAGGTGATTAATAAATCCCAGCAGTTTCACAAAGGGTCTGCTCACTTTGCCAATGCTACTTCAGCTTTGGGACATCTGTGAGCCAGCCATAAATTGCTACTACTAAATAAAATTAGGCTCCAGACCTTCACCTCCCAAAGATAAATCTGAATGTTTGTGTCTTATTTAAAAGAGTCACAGTGTGAAAAACCAAAGTGCAGAGTTGCTGACTGGCTGATTAGCAACAGCCCAAATATTTTAACACTGGCTTAGTCTGTAACATTTCTTAAAGCATTCCCCACTCCTGACACTAATCTGACTTATTTACATGCTTATTCTTGCACTGCTTCAAATCCTGCTACAAGATCTACCTCCCAGAGATTGGATGTGGATTTGGAAAAAACAATATAAAACCAGAACCAAATAGGAGATTTATTCTAGAATTGTGCTTCCTCCTCCTTCTTTCACACAAATACTATTATTCTATGCCATATAAAAGTAGCTGTTGAGGAGCTGTGTAAAAAAAAGAAAGCTTTACGTTTCTTGCTTTGCTTAAAAAAAGGCAAAACAGAGAAATTATTCTTTGATTATTCTCTATCTGATGCTTGAAGGTTGTTTTAAATGTAATTTATTTATTAAAAAATGTGATTTCCTTTAAACACCACAGGCCTTTTTCATGAGTCTGTCCTGTCACAAAGTTCACAGAAGGTCACATATCAGGTTTTCCCAGTGAAACATGCTTAAAGAACAAAATCATTACCAGAGATGGGGATTTTTTTAATAATTGTTGAGCCTGTAACAACCAATATATTTGATTAGCAGCAGAAAAGCAATGACTTTTCCTTAAAGAGGCAGCACCTTGTCCCATCTCCTGGAAGGAAGGAGGCTGACCAGGATGTTGGGTTTTGCAGTGAGTCAGACCCTGAAGTTCCAGTGGCGAGGACCTGGTGTGCAGGGTTGTGACAAGAAGGGGGCAGAGTTCAGACCTAACCCTGGCTCTAACCCTGGCTCCAGCATGGATTTGTGAGGTGGAATTTTGGACTTTAGCCCCACCCAACAAGCACCTTCCCCCCAGCCTTGCCCCGGCTGCTCTGGTCCCCCTGCTGGGGTCAGGGCAGTGCAGGCGAGGGAGGATGGAGGGTTAATGGAGCCCAGTGCCAGCGTGTCACTGCGGGGCCTCAGCTCTGGGGATCTGGTGTCTGCACTGAAGAATGAGTCATTTTAAAAGAATGTAGGTATCAAAATGCAGGCAGTTCTCCAGCTACATACAAGTTAGACTATCTGTTTCTTGCTGATACAAATTTTCACACACTAGGGGGGGAAAAGTGCTGGTTTCATGCATCACTTTGCTCTGGATTGTGTCCAGTTGCTTTAGTTATCATTATGCAACTGAACCCAGGGCAATTCAACACCCAAGACAGAATTAGAAATACATAAACATATTTGCACTGTTTCTTTGCTCTCCATAACAATATTTGTTTCTTTCCCCGATCCAAGATGAACTGCACAGAATAAAATGAAACATAGAAAAAAATCCCCATAATTTTATTTTTCTGATTTGAGTACTTTGCCATTATTTAGTGGCTTGCATAGCATATCAGATAGGACCATTTCAGTTTAAAATAAAACTGCCATCTTGATAGCTGGGAAAATTCATACATGGACCAAATCTACCATAAGGCAGCCCTTAATTAGGCAAAAGCTGAAACTTTTTCAATATAGGGATAAGCAAAAATTAATGATCAGTGTAATTCAAATTCTATTTTCACCAAACTGAAGAACTTACAGAAAAGCTGAAAGCTACACAAAACCAAATCAAACCAAAATAAAAGCACCCTGACAAGAAAACCAACCAGCCTGTATACCAGCACAATTTTTCATCCTCAGAAATCATTAATAGTAACTGTGGAGTTCATACAAACCTTTCAGCCATTAAAGGGATTAGCCAAGTTTTGCTGATGGGAAAACAGCATCTTAAGTGACATGGAGGAACCCTTTGTGATACATTTACACTGAGCAGGATCTGATTCCTAGAATCATCTGTCTTGCAATGAAGCAGTTTGTAGCACTAGAATCTGTTCAATATACAGTGAAACAATATCAACAATTTTCCCTTTCGGCTTTGACCTCTTTCTTTCACCCTTTTTAAGGACAAAGCCTATCACTTAAATGCCTGTGGCAATCTGCATGGGGAGGGTGGTACCAGCACAAAGCACACAATAAATATCAACTGTCCAGGGCCACAGGGAGGCTCAACATCAACATCAGAATTAGAATTCAGCTAGTCCATTTCTCTCTCTGATAAGCATGAAGTATTTACATACAAAGACAGGTGTTCCCTGGAGGCAGAACTACAGAGGCACAGGAGTGGGGTCCAGTCCTGTGCTTCCCCTTGATCCCTGCCAGGGCAGCTCCTTGCTCCCAAACTCAGCCCTGTGAACGATACAGCCAAATCCCTGCTGCCATTCCTGGGCATCCTGCAACCATTGCTGCCTGGAGAGTGTCTGTTTCCTCCTTCTACTGACAATCACCAGCTTTCTTTGACCACAGGTTGAAATGTTCCTCTTGTGACTGGGAAGTAAATTTGAGAATATGCCTGATAATAACCACATCACCTTAAGAGAAACTTCCATGTGTTTTGACAATGGTCACAAAGTATACTAAGATGGCTTTAACCATGATGAAGGTACAGGATGAAAAATTTACAGATCTCAGTAAAAACAAGGATTCTACTTAATTTTCAATTAAAGTAGTAGAGAAACAAAGAAAGATTCAATTCATTCTAATGACCCACAGCTTATGTACCTATTAGATCCACCTCGTTGAGCAATTTCCAAACGTTAATTACGACATAATTTTGAGGGGAAACATGCCTTATTGTGGTCTAGATCATGTTGGCACTCAAGTCAATGGGAATTTTGCCATTGATTTCAGTGGAAACAGGACGTGTCATATAGTAGGCATTTACAAATTTCAGGTATTTGTCCCTATAATTTATAAATGCTAGTGCAGCTTGCAAGACTAAATCTTCCTCCAGTCCCAGCAGAAATCCATGGAATTTCTTTCTTTTGGACCCAGGAACACCGTGTGGTCAGTGTATTGTATTTATTCCTGTTAGGGAAAGTTAATTTCATTCTGCAATCTGTTCTCCAGACAACAGAGGAATGACAGCAGCAGCCTCTGACAGAGCTGTGTGCAGCCTCACCAGCCACAGGACTGTCACTGTGCTGTGTCAGGAGAAGGACACAGGGACATGGCTGGGCCCACACAGACTGTGGGGTACCCAGGGTAAGATGTGCTGTGATTTCAATTTGATTCATTTGCCCAGAAAATCTCCTTCTGGTCAGAGAGGCTCCTCAATGCAGAATAAAACCACCAGAGCAATTCTCTGAGCATCATCTTCTTATGAAGCTGTAAATACAAAAAGCATCAAGTAAAGTCTCACATACCACACACATAGAGAGCCTGTCATTCCATGCACAGGGGGAAAATATTTTTCTTTGCTTTTCATTCTTATAAAACCTTTGTGTTTCTCAGCATTGGGATTATGGCCTCTTAACTTTTTATTTGTATTTAAATCCTCCCAGCTGAAGAACTTACAGAGAAACAATCTTTTGTATTTGAAAGGTTCTATAAGAATGAAAAGCAAAGGAAAAAATATGAAGAGGAGCACATAATAAATTTCAGTGTTGCCATCTCTAGTGGTGCAATAAAAACTCCTATTATATAGGCATTTTACCCTAATCAAAACACATTGAGAGATTGGTTCCACAATCTGTACTCATTAAATTCCCACTCACTCCTTACCAGAGCTTTATTCAGAAATTTGCCAAGACTCCTGTTTCCTACAACTTCACAGCAGTAGAATTTACAATCCAATTCACCAGTAACAAACATTGCCTGCAGAAATGTCAGATAACACAAACTACCTCAGAAGGAACTGGAAAGTTCTCTGTGCTCCCCAGAACAGAAACAGCCACTACCACCGGGGAAAGATTCCTGTCCCATGTTATTCAAAGAAATGGACTTTATAATATTAATTGCAAATATTTAGAAGTTGATAAAGTACAGGCAGTATATTTGTTTGGGGAGGGAACCTAATTTTCAGTGTTAAGAAGAGCCACTTTGTCCAGGTTTTTCTGTACCAGGAGTTCTACTATGACATTTACACAGATTTGTAAAATTCAGCATTTTGTCTGCAGCTCCTTTAAAACCCTAACTCTAGAAGTCTAATGTTATCAGCTGTGAGATAAAGGCAGAAATAGCTCTGTGCACAGATGTGCTCTAGGCAACATCAGAAAATATATCCCTTCTCCTGAGCTTGTCAAGACTGTATGATTTCCCTTGCATGAAAAGGAAATCCGAGACTGCATTTTTAGCAGCTCTATGGAGAAAAGAAACAAAGTCCTTGAGAGTTAAAAACTGGATGTATTTTAAAAACCTATCTTCCATGTATTTACCTCAAAAACATACCTCTTTCTCTAAAAAGGAACAATCTGATAAAATTTGAAACCAGTGCGTGGGATGTGATCAACAGGAGAAGCAAGAGGGAATTTGGATTCTGGTGCCTCTTTTGGGTACGGAGGCAGAGTGTATTCCCCAAACACAGAACTCAGTCTTTTTGTTAAATATAGCCCTAAACTTTCACTGTGCTTGAAAATGTGTGTCAGCTTTATCTGCATTGACCAGTCTGTAATTTTACACCCTGTCAGGGATCTGAAGAAACAGTCTTAACACAAACTAGGCTGAGAGCCTGTGCTTTTAGAAAACCCTGAGGCTGGAGTAAAATTCGTGGTCTTTTTCAATTTTGTACTGTTGCTTTTGTGCCAAGATCACACCACGAGGCTTGTGAGCAGCAGCAAAAGCACAAGTTCTTGCTGCAGGATTATTCAGCTTTGCTCAGTTGTGAGCACAGTGGGAGGAACATACATGAACCTTAGAAACTAGAATTTAGACAAAAAGCATTTAAGGGTCAT
This sequence comes from Phainopepla nitens, assembly GCA_013400175.1. Lineage (NCBI taxonomy): Eukaryota > Metazoa > Chordata > Aves > Passeriformes > Bombycillidae > Phainopepla > Phainopepla nitens. The sequence continues at coordinate 103,910 of VXBQ01002993.1, forward strand.
AGAAAGATATTTACTTCATGATTTTGCTGGAGAGACTTTCCCATCAACAAGAAGGAACTATTAAGTTTCTTTTGTTTTCTACTGAATTGTTATTAATGAATTGCGCTACCAGCAGCAAAAATAAAGAATATTGGATACATCATGCTTTAATTCTGAGTGTTCTAATACTGATGCCAATATCCTTTAAACTGCATGCTGTGCCATACTCAGGTAAACAAGTCTGTTATTCACTAAGTCTGCATGTTTCTCTTAAGAATGGTGCTAAAACCATCATGGAGATTTTGGGTCAGCTGAGACACAGGATATGTGATCTAGCAGTTCCTTAGTTGGAATTTCCTTAGTAGCTGAAACAGTAGAGGACAAGCTGAATTATCAGATTCATCAGACAACTTAAAATGTTCTAAATTAAGTGGTGGTATTAAACCCATTTATTTTCCTTTGCTAGGCTGGAGTGAATGGAAACTAAGATAATTTTGAAAAGTACAGTTGGAGCCGAATTAATTTGATTGTAAATGGAGTTAACAATAGTTTTTGTATGTCAAGCCTTTTTCACCTGAACAACCTTCAAAATAATCAGGAAAGAGACTACAGACAGATCTCATGTTTGTCGCTTTAATTGTAAACATTTCTCATCTATAATTCTATGTTTTTTTAATCTCTTCCATCTGCTCCGCATGTGTTCAATGTTCCCTGGACACACACAGACACTTCAGTAACCATATTAGCTCAATTCTGTATTTCTTACATCAAGCCCATGTCATGCCAAGCAAGCAGGTTGGGACACTCAGCCTCACTCCTGCTGCTTGTGGCAGGATTGTAAATCTGTTGTAGGAACTGGCCCACAGGCACTGCTCGCGCTTGGGACGCCGTCAGATCTCAGGGGAACAAATGGCTGCTCTATTTCAGTGGGGCTTACCCAGATTATTTTAAATAAGTCAGAAAAATCTCAGGCTCTGCCCAGTCATGAGGCAGTGTCTCCAAACAGGTTTTGCTCTCTTGGGAAAGCTGAATTTCAGGCTGTTCTCCTCCCCAGAGGCACAGCTAAGTGGGCTGTGCAGCGCTGGACAGCTGCGACCTTCCTGAGCCACGGGCTTCAACTGGAGCCAAAGCACCACGGCCTCATTCCCAAGTCTGCACTCTCAAATCCCACCTTTCTGGCAATATCCCTACACAGGTGATACCCACAGACTGCAGCCTCCAGGAGGTTTATGGATCTTCCTTTCGTGGGAGGGTCGTTGCAGTATTTTAACCTCTAAAGATTGCACATTTATTTTCCATTTTGCTAATTGTATTTGTTTCTCTAAGAGCAGCCTTGCTATTTTTGCCATTGTTGTTGTTTATGCAGTTTTCCTTGGAAAACTCTAGGGGGTTGCTAAAGAGCTGGCAGAATTAGGACACCAAGATACGAGTGCTGCCTGATTATCAGATTGTATTTTTCATATTTCTAGTTTTAAAACTGGGTGAAATCCAATTCCACTCACTCAAAGGAAATCCTCCTCTTGGAAGATGACCTGCCGGCCATATCAGTAGAAGGTAAGTTTCCATGTTTTCCTTTTGATAATAGCACTGAGCTGTCCATACCCTCAGGGTCTAAATAGAAATGTATTCTGCAAATAAAGGTGATTATAAAAGATGTCCAAGCAAATACTCCAGAGCAGTGGGTCACACTGTGTAGAGTCACTGCCTTCAGACCCAGCAGAGCCACTGCCCAGAAATCTCCCAAGACCACCTCTGTCAAAAGGGGACAAATTGACAAAGACCAGGCTGATCATTTCAGTTGCTTGCATCCATAAAGGCACTGACATAACTGCTTACAGAGATTTTAATTTAAGAATGGTGGCCTTATGCATCAGCTTCAACAAGACTTTGAACAACTTTCAAACCTTATTCAATGCATGCTTCTCTATCTGTTTTGTAATACCTACATATTTAATAGAAATATCTGCTTGTTAGCCAAATATTCATGAATATGAAACCATGCCTAACTTTGTACTTTTTTCCAAAGCATGACTTGAATTCTTCTACTAGTTCTGATAATGCACACTCTCTAATTCCTATGCCAAAAAAATCCATCATTCATAACCAGAAGCATTCATCATTTAAATGACTGTCTCTGCTGTTGATGGTACCATCAATTACAGGGTTAGGTGATGGGGAAGATCTGCACTGATTAACATGCATTTTTCAACATCACTGCTCAGTAAGGTTTTATATAGCTGCAACTTTCAGGAAGTAACTGGGATCTGGTATTCTGAAATTACCTTGCCATGGTATTCTGAGATAACAGCTTTGGAGCGTTTCTTAGTAAAGGCTTCACATTTCATTTAATAATCAAATTTCAGTAACATCACATTGGCCACAGAAATAATTAACTTTCCAGAAAAAAATTCTACAAACTTTGCCCAGAACTGCAGCTTGTACAGCCCAGCTCAGCATAGCATAGTACATAGAATACACTTGCAAAATGTTCTTCCTTCTCAAATTCTGCAAAGTACTTAGGCATTTATTCTCCTAATCACCTGCTTTCATCTCCCTCCACCCAGAAAGGGACAAGCCCTTAATATGGAGAATTTGGGAATCAGCAAGACAGCTTCTGCTCTCACCGTCTGGATTTTAAAATGTGGATGTTGCTGTATGGTATATCCAAGTGCAAAAGTCAAATAAAATAATAAGTTAAATACTTCAAAAATTGTGAGTTGTCTCAGAGAATCAAAAGTGCATCAAGCATTTCCCCATTTACCTCTTCCTGCGTGAGCAGGAGCTCAAGCTCAATTCCTCTGCAGTTCAAGGGCATTTTCTGCTCTAACAATGAACCAGGCACAGCCAGGCTGGAGTTCCTATTCCAGGGGAGACAGGCTCCTGCTCTAGAGACTCACCTGGTCTTTTCTAGCCTTTTTCTCCTTAAGCTTCCTGTTTAGTAAAATTCCTTTTTAAATGTATCCTTTTCAGCAAGGTGCAGTCACTGCTATAATTCAGCTCGGATGGAGGCCATTACAATTCAAGGAAAGACTGTTAAGTGAATTTATGACTTGAATACAATACATTTAATTTTTCATTCAGAGCAATGGACTTGAAGTAATTTACTTTATACCTGACTGCAGCAATTTGCCAATAAAATCCACAGTGAATATAATGTGGTTTGTCCACAAATGGAAAAGAAGAACTTGCATTTGCTGTCCGTGTTGCCCTATGCTATACAAAAAAGCTTGAAATCTCTGGACTATCTGGACACTGATATCACTCAGGAGCTACAGCACAAATGCAGCCCTGTATAGGAAGAACAATGCCAGCTTCTGTCTTTTCATCCCACTGATCCTTCAAATATTTGAACAGTGGAATCACTTCATTGATGCACCATTTGATTAAACCAGGCTTAGCCTTCAAATGCTCAATGGATTCTTGTTTGTAAAGACTTACTGCTTTCATATCCAATGCTGTTATGTCTCTAGTACCAATTTCCATATTCATTCAGCTTACTTTTCTATGGTTCTCACTCTAATTATTGTCAGTGTTGTTGGCAACGTCTAATGAGGGATGAAGGAATGTTTCTGAGTTCCTGGGTCTGGGTGCTGTGCCCTGGAGACATGAACTCCACCTTTGGACAATACCCAAACACACACCAGCCCCTTATCACGCTCCAGTTTGCTTAGAAAAGAAGCCCAGCACCCCAGGCTGGAAGGAGCTGGGACAAGTCCTGACCATTTCCCAACCTCAGCAAATGGAGGAGCAGGGAATTAAATCACACCTCACTGGGCATCTATAAGTCAGATTGGGTCTGGGTTTTGTGCACAGAGCAAACACCTCTCAGAGTCGACTTCTGGGGGTTTTGATACCTGTCTATCCTTGGAATATATATATATGTATACACGTATACATATATATATCTCTGTAGATAGATATATATATATATACACACCTCCTTGAAAAGCAACTCTGCCAGAAGAATCAGGGCCCTGCTTTACTCAGCAATATCAGCACTAGATCAGCATAAGCACAGATAATGACCCAGTTCTCACTTTGTGCTCCTGCAATTAAACAACCCAAGGAGCTGTTTCTGTTTACAGTGGGACCTGCTGTTTACACAGTGGGGTGAGGACTACACAAGAACAGGCTGAAAAACATCTGAGTTCATTTCAAACACATCTATATTTGAAAGCTTGCTGCAACTGAGGATTATTTATAGTGCTTATAAACCACAGTCATGGAGCAGGACTGCACCAGGCTCTGTAGTGTAAACACACAGACTAAAGTTACAATTCCTGTAACAAGGATCCCCTTGAGGGATTTTACCATACAGGATTTGGAGAACACAACTCAAGAACAGAATATGGTAGATCAAATATTGAATAGAAGTTCTGTTTTCAGCATGTGGCTTCACTTCTAACTTAGCTAGAGAAGATTGCCTTGGCAGAATTGATTTTATTTTCTACTCAAGAACCATGATAATCCTACACATACCTTGTTATTGCCACTTTTATTTGGACACTTTCAAAAATAGTAAGCTTTTTGCTTCAGAATTAAGGCAAGAAAATTGATTCTATAGGTTTTCTGACACTTACTGCAAGTAATTTTAGACCTATGGATGGAGTCATCTGGAGGTTCAAGTATCTTGTCTGTTTATGAATGATTGTATCAGATTTAACAGACCCAAGCATCTACCATTTCAAAAATCAATCTAGGAGAATTTCTTTCTCAAAAAAAAAAAAACAATAACCTTTTTCTTTCTGCATCATTGGATGAACATTTTTAGAAAGAAACAGAAATGGAAATGAACCGGAAAGGTAGAATTCAGGAATGAGAGTTTTGAGCTACAGCTTCAGAAATCACATAGAATTTACATCTGCCCCATATTCCTTTCAAATTTTGGAATCAGGGTTGAAATTCCCATTTCAGATATGCAGGACCAGAAATTGTCTGATATATGTAAACAATCTACTTGGCTTAAAAATTATGTTTTATGCATGTAAGAAAAATATGACTAAAAAAGTTTTGTACATTAACATATTACAGGGCACTAGGAACTGAAAAGCTACATTGTCAATTTTTAGAATCTCTGAAAACCTACCTCAGAGGTTGAACCCATGTGACATTTGAATGATAGCTGGTTAAAAACTATTTACTTAAATTTTGTGATTCATTCAAGTTTGCAAAAATAAACCAGATGTTATTTGGTGTATTTCCCATGTACAGCCTCCTCCCCCCACAGCATTTTTCTTTACTCAGCATTTTACTGGAGGGTAGTTATGAGGTGTCTACAGATAGTAGGTTAAGTAATATAAACCTAAAACCACTCACAAATATTCCCAGATCTCTCCAGAAGTTACATTCTTCAAATGACTGGAGCATGATGCATTAATACAATTACACTAAATTACATCTATACAATTTCTTTCATCTCATATATTCCCAAAGCAAATTATAAGTTGAATTAATATTCCATTCTCACTACTGACATGTAATTTAACAATAGGTTAAACCCATTTTGTCAGGTGATTCCTGTTCCCTGACTCGTGACCATGGATACCCCTATCAGAAGCATTCATCTCATTCATCTGAAAATTATCTCAGGCATGCATGAGGCACGAAGTCACTCTTATTTAAATTAAAGCAGGCACTCACACAACTCTTTGCTGCACTTTTGTCACTCTCTTGCACGTGATTCACATCAGCACTTAAAGAAGAATGACAAGAATAGATTGCAGAATAATCACAGAACTTATGATGACCTAAAATACAGCTTTTCAACCTGGGGAGGTAGCTTCAGATGTTAAAAGAATTAAGGTTAAAACTGGGAAGGGTAAAACAACTCGATGCCTCCAGAAGGCAAAGAACCTTGAGCAAAAAGAAATACTCAAGCCCAAGGGTTTAAAACTGCTTTTAGTGGTAACCTGGCAGGCTGAAAGGGATATATTTTCCTTACTTTTTCATACTCACCCAGTTCTTCCCCTGCCAAGTTGGATGCCAGCTGCAAAGTTCCTAACAGTATTTGATTTAAGAAAGTAAAAGTGACCAGACAGATGTTTATGCAATCTCTAATGTAGGACTTGTAAAGAAAATGGTTGTTGGAGGCTGGTTGTAAATAGTTACATGATCCCCTTGCATTTCATCAGTGCACATGTTCTGGATCTCTAGTGGCTCCAATCTTACTGCAAAAGTGACTCCAAAATTGCTGGAGTCTGAATACAGCTGAACAGACCAGAGCCATAAATCATTTGACTACATACTTTACCCTGGAAATCTCAGGGTACAAAAGGAATTACCTTGTCAAAGCCTCTTAGAAAACAAAGCACAATTTTAAAGACTGCATCCTTATATGCTTCACATAAAGTTCAAACTAATGGCAACAGCCCACAGGCATTAAGGGAAATAACAGCAATCAATGCTATTTTTAAAGGGAAGAGTGGGGGCGAGGGGTTAACATATGTGGAATTAGCTCTGGGCAAAATGAGAAGCCATTGCATCTAAAATCAAATGCATTCTCTGAAATAGACACCAGGGACCAAATTCCAGTGCAGACTCCTGCAGTCCAAGAGTTTCTGCAGAATTTGGCCTTCCTCTTAACTTAGCTTCATTAGGTCATATCATGCCATCAGTTTTTATGCTGGACACCCTACGTACTGCACATCAGTTGTTGGCACTATGTAGACAATTTTCCAGATTGGAGGGGGAGAGAAAGGTGGTACGTGTAAAAGGGAGAGTAATATTTTTTCCCATTTAGAATAAAAGTAATTTATTAGAGGAGTTTAAGAGGGGAAAATGGTATTTGTATCCCTTCTGCCAGATGTCACCCGTGACAATGAGAGCCAGCATCAAATATCTCTCCATCAAATTCTTCTTGAAATTTTTCAGTGTCAGCTGGTCAAGAACCCATTCAGAAAACAGGGAAAGCTGAAATCTTCTGCAGCCATTCTTAACCAATGGTGCTTCCCTGCAAAAGAACTATCTGTGTCTGAAGCTGTTTGGTGGAGGACGGACTTGCAGAAATCGTAAAAAAAAAAAAAGAATTTGTAGCACTAATTTTTCTTATGTTTATCTACTGCAAATGAAATAGCACGCCCTCCACAGAGAGAATCTCTTGCAATGGTCTTTTTGTTGCTTTTTGATCAGCTGCTGTCAGTGCTGGATGCATTAAGGTCTTGTAGGTACCCTCCATTTGTCACTTTTCTGTCTGGAACCCTGATTTATTAGTGGCTGCCTTCAGTGACTGGCTAGGTCTGTCTTCCAGCTCAGAGGGAAATGCTTTGGAAAAAAAGATGCCTGGATAGTCTCTCTGACATTCAGAGAGTGTCTGCACCGTCACCTCTTACTGTGGCACCACCTCAAGCTGTGATGCCAATTGCACTGTCACTTCTTGCCATCCCTTAATCCTGGCCATGATACCTTGTGCTGTCATCCATATGACTTGTCTTTCAGTGTTCTGCTACCTCAAGGCACAAGTGAGATCCAAGCTGACAGGCTCCTCACCCAGTTAGGCGACAACATTCACAAAAGAAAATTGAGATGATCAAATTATATCCATGAAAAAAGTAACTAGCACAAAGGAACACTGGGAAATAGCACTGGTCAAACAATTCTAGAAAATAATCACTTCTCTAAAAGAGATTGAAGACAGGCTGAAAACTGAAAAGACACTCTTTGGATATTGTTATAGTGATGATGTTGCTACTGAAATTTTTCTCTCTATTCTGAAAGCAAAGATCTTTCATGCAGGGCTCAGGGACTTCTGTCTCAGAGACAGCTGGGCAGATCACAGCCCCTTTGCTTCATACATACCCAACTAAACAGGTTGTCAGAATCTTGCAGAATTGTAAGATTTTCTCTGGAAACAGAGCAGATGAAATACCCTCCTCCAACCAACTGTTCTGATGGATTGACACAATATTATTTTACCTCCTATAGCAACAAATTCACTGTGTGGTATTTTTTTTTCCAAACAACAACAGATCAGACATTCTGGAGAAAACATGCCTATTATCTCCCCTGATTGGTTTGCTATGCAAACAATACTTGAACAGGATACTTTCAATTTTTTCTTTTTGATTAGCGGTCCAACGATGAAACTCTATCACACAGAGTGTCTACAGATAAGATAACAAGTTATCACATTTAAACAGTCATTTAAGACATCTCTTCAGAAGTTCTTGTGCTTCATTTAATCTGACTCCTCAGATCAAGCATATCAGGTAGTGGGGGTTTTTGTCTTGCCCTACATCACACGAAGAAGCTGGTGTTTTCTGCTTAAATCAGAGGAAATTTGATATGACTCTGTTCTTTTTGCCTATCTGGCCACTTATCTTGTTTCATTTGCAAATATCATATGTATTCTCTTGAGATAAAAATAGTGCAAGATGATTAGTTAGGCAAGTTAATTTGACACCATTCCCCCTTCGTGACGCTGAAATCTAAAATCTGTATATGGTATACAACTTAAAGTATATATATGCAAGCTGAGCTCTGCTGGAGACACACAGCAAGTACCTTCCTCCCAGCCTGACTGCTTCCTTATCCAGTCAAGACGACCACAAAGGTAAGCTGATTAGATCTTCTGCTTTCAAAGAAACACAAAAGCAAAATGCTCCCTAAACAGAAATCAATTAAAGTATCTATTCTTATCTCAGCTCCCAGTGCCTTGTATCTTTACAAGCTAACACAGAATAGCACCAGCATTTGGATCATGGGATGGAACAAGACAGGAATGATGCCCCTCGTAAAAAATGCTGTAATTTTTAGGTTTTCCTTCAACTCTTCCCCTTTTTAATCCTGTTGGCAGTGAGAAATAGGTTAACAGCTGAGTTCAAAGTTATCTTGCCTAATGCTGAGAGGAGGAAGTATTTTGCACAAGAACCCACTGGGACAAAATAATTACTAGTAAAAGAAAAGTAACCCAGCTGCCTGAGCCAGGGAAGGATCCATTGCCATCAGGGGGAATGTGTGCCATCACTGTCTTAACAGTTTCTGAGATATTCAGAAAGGGACCAAAATGATTGATAACTTCCTCTGCTGCAAGCCAACAGAGGCAGCCATTTCATATTTTAGAGGAAGTTTGAATCTGTGTTTAGATCTCGAATCAGTGCACAGATTATAAATGGGTACCACCAGTTGATTCCTTCTCAGTCCGTGCTTAGACAAGAAGAATGATGTTCCTGAAGACCAGTTAGGGATTAATTAAAAGATATTTCTATTCTCTTGTGGCTTTCAAGAATAACTTTTCTATGCCTTAGTCCCCTTCTTTGACTAATATGAATTAAGAGTAATGTTGCAAGTTTTAAACTGCAACCTATCTGCGCTGGTGTGTGCAGTTTACCAAACTGTAAATGCATCAATGCACTAAAAATCAATTTGAAATTCAGGCAGCATTTTGTTAAGTGATACCCATTGCACTGGCAAACTATTGCAGTTGGTGGCTGAATGGGACAGAGTCTTTTTCTCAAATGAAATGCTGCTGTGTCAGAAGAAAACACCTCCTCCACTCTACTAAGAAGGAATATTAAGTCATGATACTTCTCTTCTGAAGACAACAATTTACTGAAATGTAAAAATCTGGGCAAAAATATGGTTTATTATAATCTATATGGAATGCAAAAAGAAGAGAACCTCAGAAAAAAACTTACAAAAACTTTTTTACAAAGCTCTCATGAAATGTAGTCTTTCAGCCATGCAGTAGCCCAGCAAGATGCATCTATTGTGGCAACTAAACAGGGAAGGAACTTACCCTCCAAATTTACATGAGTAAAATTACTATTACTAATTCTACATGAATATTTTCATTCTTTGTGAAGGTCACTACACCTATTGGTAATAACACTTTCACATTCCAATTACACTTACTCCAGATATAGGTCATGGGGACATAGCAGCCTTATCTCTTATGTGTGCTGTAAATACACTCTGAGTGTTTTACTGAGTAGCAATCCACCTCCAGGAAAACCCACACAGAAGTCATGAAGTTCTGTGGTGCTGGACACCTTGGATTTGCTCTCCCAGTGCAGCAGAGGCATCAGATCTTGCTGAAGCCCCACGCTGCCTCGTGCAGAATTCCTCCCTCATTCCCAGCTTTCAGTGGAAGCACCTGCTGCAGACATCTGTTACAGCGTGCTCCACTTGCTACCAAATGAATAATGTCTCCCCTATCACACACTGTCACTGCAGCAACTTCAAATAGAGCCATGAAAGTAGGAGAGAAGTAATTTTAATGACTAAGTAGCTCCCATTTAATTTATTTTACAGTTCAACAATGGCCATCACTGACATCCTCTCTGCTAAAGATATTGAATCTGCTCTCTCCAGCTGCCAGGGTAAGGAATGGTCGCTCTGCAGACAGAAGATGCATATCATTTTTATGTCTTAAGATGACATGCCTATCATTTTCCCCTTAGATTCCTTCCCTGTGAGATCTCTTTCTGAGCTACATTACAATATAGCCCCTTAAATTCAAAAGGTCTCAGAAGGGGTGAGCAGCAATTAAAGGGCCACAGTTTCAGTTAGGGCTGGCTTAACACTAAACTGTCAGTGTCTAAACCTGTTAAAGGCTTAAATTTAAAGTTAGCTTTGTACCTCAAAATTTTAGAAAAAGCCTCAGCTTGCAGAATGAGAGTGTCATTTATGAAGCAATGATCAGTCTCACGTCTCTTAAGAGCTGCTCAGTAAGATCAAGCCAGTTTTCCAAATACTCAAATATCTGGTTTGTCTGTGAATTACTCTTCTATCAAATTCTTCACCTAGGTAAGGACTCCATGAAAATGAATTAAGAATTACAGGAGTTGTTTGTAAGTCACAGTAGCACCCTCTCAATATTTATTATTAATTGCATGTGACACATTGCATAAAACCTGATTTATCAGAACGTGCATTGTAGCGGAAAATTTCAAACTGCCTGAAAGGAAATATGACCACAGGCACAGAGTGATTAAAAAGGGAAATTATTATCCACTGTATCTGCTCTTTTGCTACACCAGGGAACAAGAGAAAGAGAAGCAGACTGATGCTTAAGGAAAGACATACATATTCACGAGGAATATACAGAGTAGTAGTGACTTCAAGAGAGAATATTTAACAACTTCTGTTTCTTCCAGCTGATAATTCCTTCAACTACAAGTCTTTCTTCTCCATGGTTGGTTTATCCAGCAAAACTCCTGATCAGATAAAGACAGTTTTTGGAATCCTTGATCAGGACAAGAGTGGTTTCATTGAAGAAGAGGAGCTGCAGTAAGTGCTCTGGTTCTTTAAACAACAAAAACCTTTGAACTTGCTTGGTGTCCTTGAAGAAATCCTTGTCTATGTTATTTTAAAAATAAAACACAAATCTTTGTCTTTCCTTGAATCTGCGTGGATTCCCTCAGACAATAAGAGCAGACATTGCTTTGTGGGACGTTTCAGAGAGCAAAACTCAAGCACAGCTCCCTGTTCTATTTCAGGCTGTTCCTGAAGAATTTCTCTTCAAGTGCCAGAGTCCTCACCTCGGCAGAGACCAAGGCTTTTCTGGCTGCAGGAGACACTGATGGTGATGGCAAAATTGGAGTGGAAGGTAAGACTTTGGAAAATTGGTAGAATTTGTGGTTTAAAATGCACACATTTTGGGCTGCTTTTAAACTGGGGCATGAAGAATGAACACAGGTACTTTGGCCTGATACTTTCTGTCACAATTTTTATATGAGCAAATACTCCTTTATTTTCATAGCTTTATTCCCATTTGGTCTCTGTTGCAGCAACGGAATATTTAGGCCCAGTGTAGAGTCTGGTCTTCCAATCAATGACAACAGCTTTGGGGTTAATCCTGCTGTGTGTCTGATCAATGTGCCAGATTCTTAAAACATTCAGAACACTTGATTTTCTCTGAATTTCCATTTCAGCAGTGGATGCTCTGCACCTCTGGCCATACAACATTTCCATTTTTAAACACATCTCTTCTAAAGAAACTTATTTCTTCATCTTTTACTATCAAACATTGGCCTCTGTTACTGGGTGCTTAATTTACTAATGTAAAATATGACTGGTGTTGTTTCTCAAGGCTGCAATTGCAGCCGTGCAGTGCAGGATTTTGTGCTGGAAAATGATCTGATAAATGCACATTTCACCAGACAGTCCTTTGAGAAACTCAATCAAATTCCTGAAGAAAACCTCACAGGGATGATGTGAACTAGCCAGGATATTTCTTTTAGAAACTGCAGCACAGAAAAATAGGACATTATGCATCATGTATTAGAGATGAAGTCACTGAAAACAGGGCTGTCTCAGCTGAACTAGGACAGGTGGCAATAACTCCAACAGACACACGTGCTAATCTTAGCCAGATTTGGGAGGGGAGAGAGATACACTGTTGGAGGAATTTGCTTTAGCAGCAGCTTTTGCAGCTTCTGTTTATGAGCCCCAAATAGGGCATTACATTATGCAGATCTTGGCCCTTAACCATTGAATCTCCCACTCTGGAATTACTTCACTACGGATATTTTTTATTTGGAATAACAAAACTCAAAAAAAACCCTCTCACTGAGAGCTACAGGCTCTTCTTCTTGGCTATTATCAGAGTTTGTAATGGGGTAAAGATAGTTTACCTTTAAGTCAGGATTCCCCACAAATATGAATTTACAGACACACTCCTCCTCTCTGCACTTACTCTTTTTAAGGAGTGAAAAATCTGTTACGCCCCCAGAATCTCAGTTCAGCAGCAGCTTGTGCAGTGTTATAATAACTTTGGGAGCCCTCCATGCCTAGGAGTTTTAGTCATTTTTATCTATCTTTTTAAAGATGTCAAAAAACTACTTTCAACGAGTTTTATTCCCTGCTTTTCTCACTTTCTTCCTTGACAGAATTCCAGTCTCTGGTGAAGGCATAAACAGCATTAGACCAAAGGCAACCTTGGACTGACTCTGCCAATTACCTCGTCCAGCAAGCACTTCGCTCTCAGCATGTGTTTGTACATTTTTATATTGTTTCAGGCATTACCAGTCCCCCACACATGAAGTTCACACACCTGATTGCTGAGAAATCTTGCAATGTTTTGGTCACATGTTACATTTCCATTGTAAAGAAGGCACTTTGTGATTTTCCACCACTGATAGGTTGAAATTGTGGCTGGGAGAGGGGAGAAAACTATTAAAAAATCAACTAAACAAAAAGACCCTTGTGGGGAAAAGCTGCTTTTAAAATTTTTGTTTAGGTTCTTCATCCTCATACTTGAGCATGCTGACTCACCAGACACAGTTTTGATGATCTGAAGCCACATGATATCTTCTCAGGCTTAATTGTACTGATTTAATTGAGGTTTATTTCTGATCAATTTTCTGATACTGGAGGAAAAGCAATGCTGAAAAGATAGCTAAAAATAATTAATATTAAGTCCCAACTCTGAATATGAAAAAAAAAAAAGACATTTAAAAGGAGTTTACACATACCTCAAAGCACAGAATAAGTTTGTGGGTAATTTTACAAAATAAAGTAGTAGATTACAGCGTAATCATATCGTCAGAAAGTGTTTATGGCCTAAAATGTGACTCTCCCTTAAGAAGATTTATCTTTCATGAAATCTAAGGCAGCTGTGAGATAGAGGAGAAGGGTCTAATCCTACTCTGACACTGTCACAAGTCATGGTCCCCTGACATGCCACAGGCCTGGAGGTTTTTCCATGAATCATGAGCCTGTTGCTTATTGTCTCTTAACACGTACAAAACTATAATATTTGCCACATCTGTGAATTTCAGTGTTTTCTACAGATGGAACTACACCCAATCTTGCTGTTTGATTACCCTAAAGCTCTTACATTGTTAAATAATGGCCATTACTCGAGTCTTTCATTGATTATATGAATTATTATCTATGTGTTCCATAATATCAGCAGTTTTCTTCAGTCTGAAAACTAAGAACTAGTCTTCCCTTTGGTAAGTGTCTTACAGGATTTAGAGTTGGTCATAGCATTGCCTTCATTAATGGACAAAGTAAACAATGTTCATGGCTAAATGCAGACATCAGCAGGCTGAGTAGATGTTGTGCATCTCTGGCTGAGTGTGTCAGAAATTTCCCCACCCTGATTTAGCTGTTTCCTTCCCCATGTCCCACGCTGCAGCTCCAGCTCACAAGCAGACTGTCATTTTAATACTCTTCACTGAAACTGAATGATAATTATGATTTGGCAGCTGTTTTGAAGAAGAGCAGAAACAAAGCCTTCTGGAACTTTTATGTAACATCCAGTGTTGGCATTTCCATGAATTGCAAGATGATTATGTGAGGCAAGCACAGCTCCCTCATTCCCAGGCATGTAAGAGAGCCAGTCGACAGATTTAAGATGGCTAATGCAAAAGAGTAATTCTAGCAATCAGACTCACTGAAGCCTTGGCAGAATTACAATTAATATAAATCCTAATTCTATCCCCACTGCCTTTGATGTTAAATCTGGGTTTAAATTATAGTTGCTGTTCATTTGCAGCACTGAAATATTTTGTATAATGATGAGACTCTGGTTCCTTTTACCTTAATTATTTCCCTGCTGAGGAAAAAATCTGGGGTAACCCAGATCTGCAGCAATATCCAGATGTAATATATACATTAGCTCTTCCCACTGCTGATCACTAAACTATCCTGTCACTGGCTCACAAGCAGAGGGCACACACAGCACCAGAAGTGACAGACCTGACACTGCATTCCTTGCACCTCTGAGACTCCCATGTGGAATGCAAGAAATGCAAGAAATTGCACAGTGACCATCCTGTATTTCAGAGATGCTGAACAACTGCACAGCACTGCCTTGTGCTGCCACAGGGGGATGAAGCACTCCCAAGAATCAGGAAATCCCTGTGTGTGTTGCAACTTCACCTATGCTTATCTGTTCTTCTTAAATAGTGACTTCTTAAATAGTGACAAGAGGATGTGTTTTAAAATCATCCAGCCATTTCATTCAAAGGAATTATAATAAAACTCCAAGAAGTCCCCAGTTCAAAAAAAAAAGCCCATAGGCTTCAGCAAAAATACCACCTACTCTCTATTAAGGTTTCTGTTGGCATTAGGATCCACATTTTACATCCACATTTTAACCAAACTAGAAGAGAGTATTTTTTAACTAAAGGAAACAAATTCAAAAAATGTGATGTTTCCTGGCAAGGTTCATTTTCATTAACTGAAGCCAGTGGCAGCTTTCAGTTTTTTAGGGAATGTCATGGAGTGTTCTCTGAACCTGACAATGCCCTCATGCTAGAGAAAAACTCCAATTGCAGGGTGTCTATGTGAATGCTGACTGAAGTACCAAAGAAACACATGGTGTCACAATGTTACCATAATTAAGGTACAGATCCAGAGAGTAATTCCTGATGGAAAGGTTCTCTGGAGGTCTCTGGTCCAATCACTCTCTCAGAAGGACACATTGCTCTAAGATGAGTTTGAGTATCTTTCAAGGATAGAGGTTCTATAACCTCCCTGGGCAATCTGATAAGTAAGGATTAAATCCTCTGCATCGAGCTATTTTGAATGAATTAAACAAATAAAACACTGCTGAGTACACAGTTAAAACCTAAAATTCTGTTAGAAATTGTTTATGCTACATCAAATCAGAAACAACCCCTGGTATTTTCACACTGGAAACCTGCTCTCAGGTTTAGAGTAAGAACCATCCTACTCACTATAAAACTGCTTCACAATTCTCAGCATAAAGGAGATGCAGTTTGTGTGTTTTACCTTCACTTAAGCCAGTTACAGAGGACCCAAATTGTGAGTGGTAGATCAGAGTTCCACTAGGCCCAAAGACTGAGTTCTCAGACCCCTCAGTCCCTGGATCACCCTGTGTGAGCAGTTTAATCTCTAATCAGGGTCAATATCCCAAACCCACCCTGGTGCTCTAGCCACTGAATTCACTATCTCTCTTAAACCAAAATTTGGGGTTGCCCTGAAAGAGGAGCAGGACCATGCATGAGATAAAATCTTCTGGTATTTAGTGGAAGCGGTCTGCCCCTTAACTTCATGTTCCTTTGGAAATCCCAATCCAAAAGCCATTTGTAAACCTGAGATTCAATTTCAGCTCTCCAACTGTTTGAAATCTCAGTCATCTTCTAACAAGTAGAGAGCACAGAAAGGGCAAGGGGATGTCAGAACATTCATTGCACACATAGACAGGCACAGTTTCTTCTTTGAGTTAGCAGCCAGCCCCAGTGGAAAATCTTTGATGCACCATCATCAGAGGTGCTTGGAGCTCTTCACACAAACAGTGTGGGCAGAGAGGGCCAAGGCTGGATTAATTTCCTAGAATGGGTTACTGAAACAGACACATCTTGATTAAATCCCTGAAGAGACACTTACCTAAGATTTTCATTTTCAAAACTGCATTTATTTTAAAACATTTTAATAAGAGGATACTGTGAAGCATGAACTAAATTGCTCACATTTTGCAAAAGCAAATTTCCACATTAGATTTGATTGTAAGCACAGAAAGATACCATTATATTGATCTGGACTTTCTGGTACACTTTCTGCACCAAAGATCAACAGAGCACATCAGCAGCTGAGATATGGCTGCTCCAGAACTTTTGATTTGTTTGTCAGCATGTCCTACACTCATGAAAACAAGAAAATCAGTTTTGTATATCAAGCTTCAGAAGAGAAAAACAGATCACCACTGCATTTACAGTAGAAAAAGAAGGTACCCTTAGCAATGCCTGTCCCTGCAGTTACAAAGGTATTATTGATCCTAAATTCAAAGGGGAACTTCTGTCCAAGTAGAATATGCAAATACTTGACTCAAAGGGAATCATATCAGTTCCATCACAAAGACATATTCATCAGCTGTATTTTTAAGACACTGACTTCCTGCTTTAACTCCCAGGCTTCCAGAACAAACTGATTTTATATTTGCAATTATCTCCATAATAGACTGTAAAATTTAGCCAACATAAAAATAAACACAGTAAACCCAGGTTTTGTTAGATAGATTAAATAACCTGTTCTTCCAAATCTTCATGAAATGAAAGTCCTCAGGAATTATCTCAGATTTTTCAGTTTAGTCTGGTTATATTCCTGTTCTTTCAAGTGATTTGCTAGGCTAGAGTTTTTTTACATTACCTGTTCCTTCCTCTGTCCCCCTCTGTGAACACCCTCCTGTTATCCTGTTCTCATCCTGGCCCTCCATTGTCCCTCACCCGTGGTTCCACAGAGCTGTCACGGCTGCACTTGCCTGTCTTTGGTGCCACCTTCGGGCAAGTGATGGTTTGCCACAGAAATACTCCAAAACTCTGTGCTATAAATGTTTTGTAAGCTCAGTGTGGGCTCCTCACAAGGATTACTTCTTGAATGTAGTTCCCACACAATTATCAGACTGTCTCTGATCCCAGGCCATACTCTTATTTCCTAGGTACCTGGACCAAAGGCACAGCTGGATTCCCAGTGGAAAAACTGAATCATTCAATTTAGATTTCCACCTGTTTGGGATAAAATGCCTTTAAAAGTAACTTGTTCAGTTGATCTTATATCATGCAGAAAAACTAGTTTTTTCACAATTTTTAATTTACCATACACGGGTTTAGAATAACAGAGTCAGTGCTTCTCTCAAAAATTCTTCTCTAGAAGAAATCATGGGGAACTGAGACAGATGAGGTTTTGTTTGTATTTTCGTGTACATAACTTTTGAAAGACAGCAGCTTTATGCTATAGTGATTAGAGGATAGACTTTATTTTAAATGTTCTCATCACTCAAATGTTATTTATACCTAAGCCATGGTCCAGCCATGTTTACATATGTGTCAGTGTGAAACGTTCTCCCAATGGCTTTTTACACCACTGGCCAATTTCAACTATTCTCAAGGCCATTAAGTTCCAATTAACTTCATGAGATAACTGACTGAGGGCTCCTATTAATATCCAGTAAGAGAAAAGCTGCAGTTTGAGCTTTACTGTGGTTCGAGACCTTACAGAAATTTATCTTTTCAGCACAGCAAGGAAGAACCAAATATCACTGATTTCACTGCTCTGTTTCCCTCCTGGCCATAACTGATCCCCCTTCCTGTGTCCTGCTGAGCAACTGACAACCTTCATTCTGTAAATTCACAATTACTAGGATGATTTTAAAATGTGCACCATGCAATTAATTACTGCTGAGCAAATGCTGTCAAATTAGACTTTTATAGCTAACCAAAGCTTGTATAACTACTTATTAAAAGTAATTTGGGCTGAAGAAGTTTTGTCTTTGAGCTCGTACTTGTATATCAGATATATCTATTACAAATGTATCACTATTAGTATGTTTTGAAGCCTACTAGGGCAACTGCAGGAGTAGTGTTTCATGGGTAATTCATATCTGGATTTGGCCCTTAAAAGTCAAAGTCCACTTTGAAGATGCTCATTTCTTGTTCTCATTAAGCAATTAAAAATATACGTATTTTTTCATTTATACATTAAAAAAATTCATTTCACTAAAACAGGTGCAAGCTTAGAGGATTTACTTCATATGGCACTGAACCTTACATATTGTCTAAAACACCATGCACATTCCTTTGGGATATAAATATCAATCTGATTAGCTAGCAGGTCTTGTCAGCCACAGTAATTTATCTCCTGAGGTATCTGAGCCATCACGTGCCTCTAGGATTTCTGTAAAAGGTCAAGAGGACTTAATTAAGGTCTATATAAGTCCTTCCCTACATCATTTGAAACAGAATTAAGTCAAGAGGACCCTGCAGATCTTTCCCCTGACAATATTTTCTGTTCTTGGCTTGAGGAAAACTAAGTGACCAGGTGAGTTCAATCTTTGCTTTGGAGCTTTAGAAGACGTCATGATAATTCACACAAAAAATGCATGGAAATAACCAAAGATGCCCAAATGCTGGGCAGTTCTATGAACACGTTTGGCTTTGTCTCAGCTGGTACACCTGGAGACTCAGCTGGGAATCCCAGTGGCTCAGATGCACGGAGTGCGTCTGAGCTAAAGGTGGAGCAGTTGGCTCCTGCAGGGCAGCTCTCCTGCTCTGCCCCGGGACCTGGGCTCACCTCGGGGCCACCTCCACAGCTGAGACCAAGAGCACTGGCAACTCTACCCAATGATATTTTTCATTTTGCAGTAGTCTTGACATGGCTCTTTCCAGTATCCTGACAGAGGCTGAAATTGCTGCTGGTCTACAGAGCTGTCAAGGTAATGTTTATGTTTTAAATTTGGCTTTGCAGTTTATCTATCAAATTCCTTTGTCCTTGCCACCCCAAAGTCCCAATTCCAATGGAAACAGAAAACTCTCTCTTGCTAAAAACAGAAAAAGAATGCAAGGTAATGGAACAGATGCCAGTTTTAATTTTGGCCAGCCAAGCTAAACGTACCCACCATCATTTGTGCTCTGCAGCAATTTTAAGGATGAAAAATCCAAAGGCTGAATCCTGCATCAGAAATGCTGTTTTTTCAGAGAATAATAATAAAACTACTGCTGATTTCAATACAAGCACAACATTTATCATCAAGCTCTAAAGACTTTCAGTGAATATCTATTTACAAGGATATGTTCTTGCATGCTGAAGACCACAGTTATTACTTCATTACCTTCCTAGTTGTGAGGCATCCTTAATGGAAAAATCCCACTTATCTGATACAAACTCAGGAAAATCAAAGACTGTTACTTGGGATTTTTAATTACCCTCACTATATTGCAAAATAATTTGCTGCTTTTTGATCAAAAAGTTAATTTTTTTGTTCCCGATTTTTGACTACTTTTCTTCATCTCTCCTTGTTTCCATCTGCTTATTTCAGCTGCTGATTCATTTGATTACAAAACCTTTTTTGTCAAAGTGGGTCTCAACTCCAAGTCCAAAGACCAAGTTGCCAAAGTCTTTGGAATTCTTGACCAGGACAGGAGTGGCTTTATTGAGGAAGAGGAACTGAAGTAAGTAAATAAAAAAGTTACCAACAGGGTTGTGTTTTATCATCTAAAAATGCTTGATAAGGTCAGAAATATTCCCTTTCCTTCAGTCCCTTTGGATGGGAGACAATTGTGTGTTTGTGCACCTGTGTGTGAGTGCTGGTGCTGGAGAAGCTGCAAGTCAGATAACAAAGGCAAGGCTGGATCACAACGGGGAAACTCTCTGGCAGCACTGAAAACACTTGTTTCTTGTAGCAATAACTGACAGACTGTGAAGATAAAAATACCAGTTCTGCTATCGCTGCTTTTTATTATTGTAAGATTTTTTACCAGTCTGAATTCAAAGGGCCATTTTTCTCTCATCTTTCTTCCTGTCACATGAATTCTACCTTCCAGATCACATTCATCTGACTTTGAAGTTAAAAGTAAGGTTAGAGAAATTCTTGCTGCTGAGACTGCACCTTAGGTGAAAGAAGGAAGATAACAAGGGAGGGAATATCAATCCTGCCACTACAGAGTCAGTGTTAATTCTGCCTGTTTAATCCCATGAAACTAAGATGTCATCAAGGATTTTTATAGGCTGTGAAGCAGCATCCTCTTACTTCCTTACCCTCACTCTCAGTGAAGTCAGAGGAAGTTTTACCATTGAAATAGTTCTCAAGAACTGAATCGTGGTAGAAATTTTGCAGCTGTTACCAATCCAAGCCCTGAACACTTTCAGTACTATGTCTCACTCATTTGTTCTCTCATCTTTACCAGACTTTTCCTGAAGAATTTCTCAGCCAGCGCCAGAGCTTTGACTGATGCTGAGACCAAGGCATTCCTGGCAGCAGGGGACAGTGATGGAGATGGTAAAATTGGAGTGGATGGTAAGACTGCCCTCATTAAAATGATAATACTTGCCTTTGAGACCTCCTAAAGGCAGCTCCAGGCAGCTGCCCTGCTCCATGGACTGGTTGTTATGGATCTGATGCTGAGGTGCTTAGATCGGCAGTGTTACAGAGAGGATCTAACAGAGCAGCAGGTCTCTTGTCCCCCCTCGCTAAAGTGGTCAGTCCCTTTGCTCATCTAGGCAGATTTTTTCAGGAATGGAACCTAAATTCAGTCTATAACTTCA
Source organism: Phainopepla nitens (assembly GCA_013400175.1). Taxonomy (NCBI): domain Eukaryota; kingdom Metazoa; phylum Chordata; class Aves; order Passeriformes; family Bombycillidae; genus Phainopepla; species Phainopepla nitens. The sequence goes on from VXBQ01002993.1 coordinate 124,838, forward strand.
TTGTTTTTCGCTAGGAAACTGTGACACTTAAATGCAACACTTCCTTTGCCTTAAGTATCTATTGTTATGAATAGACAATGTGCTGCCTTTAAGGAATGATTATCAGAGGAAGTACCATTAGTTTCCCATTTTAACTCTAAAAATTGGGAGAGAAATTTTTGACCGTGTGATTACAAACAGAGGTCCCATTTTATTATTCTTTTTTCTTTTTTTTTTTTCAGAGTTTCAAGCACTGGTTAAATCATAGCCAGCAGTCAAGATAAAGACCAAGATATATGTGCCATAAACAATCTTTCCTACTGCAAATCTACCACTTATTTATACATTTTGTACCCTGAAAGGTCATGAACAATTATTGGCACATGGTTTCATATTGCTGGAAGTCATCTGAAGTGGTACAAGCACTCCTTAAGCCACACTGCCAGGTGTTTTTAGCAGAAGGTCTACGCCACTGAGGAACTGAACTGGAATCCACTCTTCACGTCTAAATTTAGGGCATTAAAAATACAAACATAAATATTAGGAGGAGAAATTGAAAGCATTTCAGTGGGCCATTGAATTTTTGCTATTTGAATAAATATGTTGTTAAAAAAAGAAAACTTAATTAATGAAATGTCCAGGTGTAAAACCTGTTTATGGTACCTGGTAGCAGTGGTATTTAATCAAGAGGCATTTTAATAGCCCATATGTTTTTCTGTCGTTCTTTATGCAGGTGATTGTGTTTCAGAGACTAAGTATATTGCAGAACCTTGCACTAATTAAGTCATCAATTTAAGATCAACTGGATCCAGGATGAATTTAGAGTGCTGAAATAGCAATTCATTCAAAATCCCCCCATGGAATTCGTCACCTTCGTGCCCACCCGATGGCACTGTTGCTCCACTGCCGAGAAGCTAAAACTGCTCTGTGTGCTCGAACAAACCAGAACACTCCTCGTGTCCCACCTTCTGCCACTTCTTCAAAAAGCACTTCAACAAAACAAGTCCCCAGTGCTCCATAAGAGCAAATGGGGGAATTTTGCCTAAATAATCAACATTCTGCTGCTTTTCTCCTCAGCACTGAGAATAACATAATGCCCACATCTCACAGGGTTGTAAAATGCATCAATGTTTGTGAGGAAAGTGTAATAAAATGAAGAGTGCCATAAAAAAATTGCTAAGAAATTAATCTTTTTTTTCTTTACAGACAGATTGAAATAGCAAGACAGACATAAGGAATGGGGAGAATGCAAAATTCTGAGTAGTTTCTCATTAATTGAAGTTCATTTTGTGCACTAGGTTAGGGTTCTGAAAAGCATGGGTGTGATGATGTCACCACAATTTTATCATGGTATAAACACACAGAGGAACCAAACTGGGCTAAAAAAATTAATTCATTCCTAATAGCACCTAATGAAACACTGCAGTGTATCTGGGGTCTTTTTGGATATATGACCAAAATAAACACACAGCCAAACAGCCTTTTAAAAAATCTAGATGGCTTTAACCATGTCAAACATTATACTTCCAACACTACAGTTGCTTCTACATACTCTTTGAAAAAAGATTTGAGCTCTTGAAAAGTCTTTTCTTGGATAATAATCTTGCAAAACTGGTATGAGTGTCTCATACTGTATCTGTTGGAGCTATTTAAGGAGTTGTTTCAATATCTGCAGATCAAAAATCCTAATTTCAAAACTGCCTGTTGATATGGTTGTGGTTCTTAGGCACAGCATATTTATGATGAGACATTATGGAGAAGGAAGGAGATATCAGTACCATGTTAGGGAAATCATCATATTACACAAAGTTAAAGCAATCTACAAGACTTTAATGAATACTCAATAATGTGCTCATGCTCTATACATTAGCCAAAAATATGTTTCCATTAACTCTAATGAATGAATCAGGTCCTAATATTGTAAAATTTTCTATAAGAGTGAAAAAAGAATTATCCATCATGCAAATTGACATTCATTATTTCAACCTCATCTCTGGAGAGCAATAAAAAAAAGGAAATTTTGCAGAATTAATAACTGCAGCCTGACTGCAGGGCTAAAAGCTCTCATTATTGTCAGAAAATGCTTTGTTTCCCAGTTGATGTTATGTTTTATGTTTTCATTGTGCAGTATGGGTCACCCAGACATTTTCAAGCATTGTACCAACATTAATGGCTAAATAAGAGAGAAAGGCACAGACAGCTCAGATAACTTCAGAGATAGCAGGCAGCTCCTTTATTTAACCACACTTACTTCCACCCTGATTAGCCTGCTAGGCCTACAAATCTAAGACAATTTCACCACTTACCATTCCATTAAGAACAGTAAAAAATTCATGACAAGGTAAGTCTGGTATCAGCTTCAGTGATCACTCCAGAAAGTAAAGAAGAGCTTGTGACTAGAGAGGTTTTTAGACCTTTCCTTCTTCCAGCACTACCACTAATCAGATCAGAGGAGAAAATGCTGTTTTCTTGGCACAAGAATACACTCACTTTCTTTTCCTCTCTGCCTCTCACTCACACGGGTTGTCAGGTACTGTGAAATTTCTGTGACTACTTACCATGGGATTTAAGAAAGCTCTTCAAATTGTGCCTCAGTTGGAAATACTGCTGCCTGATCCCAAACATACATTCCCAAAGAGCTCCCTTAGAGTGAACAACATTCTGCTGGAATCAGATATTTGGAGATCTGAGACCCTAAACATGGGATTGCCTCCTGAAAATGGAATTCTGGCTCGTGCTCGATGCATGTGTTTTAACAGTTTGTCTGAATCTCCTTTCTTTAGGCCATTTCTGCTAAACAAGCAACTTTTGATGATTATTTGCAATAAAGTTAACTCTAATTATAGGGTAATTTTACTTCAGACATCACTAAGGGTTACATATCCTCCTACTGCTGAAATTAATGGCCAAAATCTCACTGAAGTCAATGAGAACAGGCAGTGAATACAGAAGTAGCTGGAGGCACCTCAGTGCTATTTGGTTTATTTTGCCATGGTTCCTTAGACTGTGGGGCACAGTGAAATGCAGCCATGTGCAAAGAGCCTTTGGTACCAGTAGAGTAGGACTGGACTTATATCTTTTACAAGGCACAGTAGGCACCATCCAGATTATTTCACAGACTCCAACATTAGGGCACAGTTATTCCTAAAAAACAGAAACCCTGAACAATGCAGATCTTCAAAGATTGCTCCACCTGACACTGTCTGGGATGCTAACAGCACACAGGAACGTGTTAGACAATTACTTTCAGGGTCAGAGAAGAAAATTGCATTACTGAGTCTCAGAAGAACTTCCAAATGCTTTTAAAGACAAACACATATCAAATGCTGTCAGAGATCTTCCAGGACAGCTTTTTAAGTGAAAAAATATGTTTATCAGACCAGACTCTATGAATTTGTGATACTATTACTCAGCTATGCTAGTCTGTCCTGCTGTCATTTTCAACAAGAAATCAAATTCATTCCCACAGAATGACAAGAACATAATTTGAACTGAGGAAGGTTCACATGGGATTTCCCCTAACGTGAGAGAAGTACCTGTTTTCCTTTAGCTCCAGACCCACAGTGCTGCAGAATTGGTCCTGTATCTTGGGTTCTCTAGTCCAGATCTCTGCCCAGTGCTCTGGGTAACATCCTCTACCTGCTGCAGGGAAAGAAAGCTTTGTCACTGGGGCCTGGCTTTCCTCCTTCATCGTAGCAAAAATGTCAAATACTCCAGCATGTGCTCGGAATTCTCTGATAAATATGGCAAAATACTATGGGCCAAGCAACAGTTCAAATTAAATGCTGTAATTATTTCTTTATTTCTGTATGATTTAAGCATTTGCCCTAAGAAACAACTTGAAGTGGCAGGATATAATTAATTTTGTTGTAAAGGTCCTTTTCAATGATTATAGCTGTGGACACACTAAGATTCTCTGCTGTCACCACTGAGACATCAACACTTCCATCAGCCACAGAGGTTACTGAGTATCTATTTTAGTTACTTCCAAACTCATTACAAAGGCAGAATCTGTTATCCAGGATCATGATACCATTGGCCCTGACACAAGCAGGGCTGAAAGATGGAGTTGTGTGGGTTTGAGAACAGCTGCTGCAGCATCTCTTTACACTGTTGTAGCTGGTCTCAGGTTAACACCTCTCCTCTGATCTCACCTGAGACAACTGCTGATGTTTCTTTTGCATCTGCTTGAAGTCATGGCTTTGGTTGATTGCCACTGCTAATTAACTCTGTACTTTCTGCCAAACTGAACACAAAGGGTACAAGGCTAGTCCACAGCCTGTCAGTGTTTTACCAAAACACAGCTTTCCTCTGATACTTAGAGGAGTAAATAGTACTTGATTTGAAGACAACTGTTTCATAAGTTTAGATTCCTAGCAAGAACTTACCAATATGAATACTGTGGATTTTTCAGAATCACACCTTAAAGTTTAATTTTGGAAGTCTGAAAAAAAATGGCTTTAGTATTATTTAATAAAGACATATCAGGTGAAAATGACACGAGGTATGCAAGCACATAAATATTCAGATGATCAACCCAATAGAACTTTCAGTTACCTCTTACAGAGCAAAAAAAAAATATTAAAAAAAACCCCAAAACAACCAAACAAAAATAATTTTTTTCTTTAATTTCATAGAAATGAGTGCTAAACATTAGTGGAAACTGTGCAATTCTAAGATTATGAGTCAAATCTTGTGCTATTGTTAACTGCCCATTACTTAGCTGTTGTTCTGGTTGAATTATTAGAGATTTTCTTTATAGTGTTACATTGTTTGCATAGCATCTTTCACAAAACTTTCATAGATCTCAGTTTTTGAATGCATAAAGTAATTACAACCACCTAAGTTAACAAATAACCAAGAAAGAAGGAAAATAGGTAGATAATTTAGATGTAAAATAGATTATTTCATTAAAATATCCTTTAATATACTAACTCCTGGTTATTGCATTCTAATTGTAGTGGAGGGAAACCTGTACTTCAGATGAAGTGTCATTAATAAATAAATAAAACCCAGTAACCCTAGATTCCCACCTGTATCAATGTACAGTGACATCAACTTGATTCTGAAATTCAGCTCTTTTAGGCTTCTGTAAACCATCTTTCAGCCGGGATTAGCATCACTTTTGTTGTCAGCGTTGAATTTCAAACACTAAAAGATCTCTTCAACAGCAATCATAGCAATTATCTCCCTTTTATTTGATATCAGATTCTAATGCAATACTAATTCTGGCTATTTTACAACTGTTGAATACATATAAAACCAGCTCAGCACTCTGTGCCATGGCAGAGTGCTTGAGGTAACCAGATGTCATTCTTTGAACATTCGGTGCTTTTAGCTTTAAACAATGTCCAAATCAGTTGCAGATATATTTTGACATTGAGCACTATATGCTCACTTTGATCTTGCCATTTTCCTCCATTTCAATCCCCTCCTTCTCATTAGCTGTCAATAATTAGTGTTGTATGGCAAGCCAAGAACTCAAACAGAGCAGTTCCATGAGTACTGTGTAGGAGCCAGCAGAAACAAAGGAAGTTTCCTGTGAAGGAACATCTATGGCACTGTCACAGAGGACTGAAAAAATCCTTTTTCTCTAGAAACATCCTGGCTGTAAAAAAAGAACCCTTCTGTTCAAACTCATATCAATTTGAGGTGATCATAAAGAAGAAAATATAACAGAGTATAAAAAGGTACCTAAGAGAATGAAAGTTATTTCAGGATGATTGTGGAGAAAGCACAGAATGAAATTCATCCTCACAGCCCCTGCCTGACAGATGATAACACCATGGAAATCTCAGGCAGAAAGCAACAAGAATATATAGCACTAAAGGATGAAGATAAACTGAAAGAACACCGAAAGATCTGTGATCAAATCTTCAGCTTGTACAAATCAGCACTGTTTAATTTGTTTTAATCACAAAATACTAATTTACCACACCCCAGGGTTCCTAGGTTTACCAGTAAAGTGCTCTTCCAGGTCACTATAACCAGCTTTCCTGCTGGAAGCAATAGAAGGAGCATTTGTTTGTTCATGGACAGCTGATATTTGGGACCAAAGTCCCAAATAAGTCTGAATATTTGTGATTTATGCCATCTTCCTTCACATGCAAAATAGGTAGCAAGAAAGTTAAAAGTATCATTAAATTACATCTTCTTTTTGTGCAACTTATACCTTGCATTTCTCTGCCTAAATTCAAACAGTCCCATGGAACATTTGTTATGGTTGACACTTTTGGCACTGTCACTAAACCAAGCAGGAGTAACCCACTGTAGTCCATTAACTTACATCAAGACTTAGATATATTTATGACTCTGCTCCACAGTGTAATTTGTAATGGTTGCTACTATAACAATATAACCTCTTTGGCATACCATGATATTTCCACTTGTTTAAAAATAAAACAATGCTCATGGAGTAAGAGAACATCAGTTTAGATACAACTGACCACTTCCCAATAAATACTAACCAAAATACATGTGTGTTACATCTAGGTAAAACCTCAGAAGATAAAAGCCTTGTAAAAGTTGGCTCAGGCCTTGCTACTCTGGCTAAGCCACCTGAGAGGTTCCCATGAGAATGGAATCCTGCAGCGGTGAAAATCTGCTGAGACCCTGACAGTTCACACCTGTGACAAGTGTCCCAGTCGTCAGAAAAAGAATGCAAACAACAGCCAAAAAGAGCCCCAAGCGCAGCCACCTCTGCTGAACTGAGCCACCGGTGGAGGTAACAGCTGATTACCAACCTGTTAGGGGGGAGCACCACACTTTTAGAAAACCCCATAAATGTGGGGCTGTACTTAGAGAGGGTGTGTCTGTCTATCTCCAGCCGAGGTCAGAGTGACACCTGTGAATTTTAGTGGTCTCCATCTTCGAATTTTGCCCATAGAAACCCCCTTAAAGATGGAAACAGATTTTAATCTGAGAAGGAAAACCTCCCATCTGCTGTTACCAATTTTCTTAAGGTTTTTGTTCCAAAAGTAGTACTCCTGAAACGTATCATAAACTCTTATTTATTTATACCTACAATTAAAATTTTGCTATTAATGAAATAGATTGTGAGAGTGTGTTATAAAATGTATATAAAATTATTTCCGCACTAACAACCTGACTCCTACAACCTACAGAACTTGCTACAAGTAGTAAGCCTATTATTGATTTCATGCAATTCAAAATATCCAAAATGGATTATTAAGTAGCCCAATGACTACTCATAATCTTCCAAGGAATACTGAGGACAAGATCAGTTTATTCAGCTTTACCTAGTTCGTCATTTTTTGTCACTGAAGACACTGGTTTCTGTTTCTGTAATTCAGAAAATGGTCAGGAAATACAAAATTAACCTTATTGCAGAAAGATCATCCACATTAGAAAATGCATTCCTCTACTCTAATGACAAGTTATCTTTGTCAGAATGACACATTGTCACCTCTGCCCTGTCATCTCCAACCTCCTTCGTACATTCCAAAGGATCAACAGACCCAGGGAAAACAAATTCATTTCTTTTCACAAGGATTTGTCTGCTGGAGTCGTCTTCAAAGAGAGATTTTCGGGTGCAGAGTTTACCTGTTAACATACTTGGAGGCTGAAAGGCTTTTCTGAAGGAAGAGCTGCACTTAATTAAGCACCTAGTGGATTTATTTTTAAAAAACTGGGGGTTTTGTCCGTATTATCTTAGGATATAAGTAGAAAGAAAAGTTTAATTAGTTAAGGAAGAAACTTGAGCCAGGTCTCAATTCAAACATTTGATCCATGGAAGTGTAACCTAAGTAGTGGTTATTGTCACCTTTTGAATCCTTTATAAGACAGAGTGGCAAGCCAGAGTCAACATTACTATTTTGCCTGGTATCTCCTCAGCTATTTTTCCTTTACCTAGCTGAGAAAACTCTAAAGGTGAGCAGCTGGCTTGAGATTAATTAAATAAAATTACCTGCAGAGCTGCACCAGTAGTAAGTACAACAACCATTGTTTTAAGGTTTTTCCTTTAATTGCTGGAATTACATATGGATGGACTTTACATAGATAAGTATCAGTTTTCTTTTTATTCTTCAGAGCTGTTGGGGGAAATAATAGAAGTAAACTTTCCTACTTTTCCTTTTCCAACTGCATATATTGTTACTTGTATTGCCAGATTCCGTGAGTTCCAATAAGACTATTTATTAGATTAACAGCTACATAGAGTTTAAAAATGTGCTGTATTTATATAGGTTGCAGGTAAATGACAAAATATTGATCATCAGCTCACAATATGGTTAATGTAATCCATCTCATTAACAAGCATGATTTCTGCACTGCTATTTTTAAGGAAGTAATGTACTAAATCTTGTAATGCCTTAAGGAATAGCAGAGATGTCACTTTGATCAATGAGATTCATCTACTCTTGTTCACCTCACAGTAATCGTCAAAACACAGAAAAACCCAATTTGTTGTAAGATGCATTTGCAGTTCAAAACTCTGTTTGCAATATTTTTATTTTGCACAGGTTTAAAATGAGCCTTACAGACATTCTAAGCCCTTCTGACATCGCTGCTGCTCTGCGGGACTGCCAAGGTGAGACAACAATTAAAATCAAAATCTCTTCTTTTGTGGCAAGTTTAACTCAGTGCCAAAGGAAAACTGAACAAGTTCATACTTTAAACAGATTTCTGTCATCTCTTTACTCAGCTGTCACAGTGTGCTTGTTCATAACTGGTTTATACTGTTGGTTGGGAGCTTATCCCCACATGATTTTGTTTAGGAGGGTATGGGGCAGTATTGCAAATTCATTCATTCTTTGACAGGCTTCACCTACTGATGACTCTTAGAACAATTAAAATATAACAAAGTATCATCCTCAGACCATTCAGGAACAGTGAATGCAGTGGTCTGGGGTTAATTTCTTTATTAATTTATTTTCAGCTCCAGATTCCTTTAGTCCCAAAAAATTCTTTCAGATCAGTGGGATGTCTAAAAAGAGTAGCAGCCAGCTCAAGGAGATCTTCCGGATTCTCGACAATGATCAGAGTGGCTTTATTGAGGAAGATGAGCTCAAGTAAGGATTTTGTTAACTACTTGGAGGCTATCAAAAAAAAGAACTTTTTCCATTCCAGAAATTTCAGTAAATGTGAACACAATTTATGCTAGATGTTGATAAAACCTTCAGTAGACTGTGAAAGATATATTTAAAATCAAAGATATATTTATTTATTTATTTTAAAGTAAAGATATATTTAAAGCAAATTAGTAATAGCTGCCTTTTATGCTCAGTATAGAAAAAAAGAGCTCCCTGGGACTGGATTTTCATAGCAGACGTAATCAACTCAGTCAGGGTTGCATTTATAAAGCAGAAATACATACAAATAAGACTTAGCTTGTCAAACAAAGGAGCATTTTAAGGACTTGGCTACTGTGGTAAATTATTTAGAGATAGCTATCTGTTTGATTATAAAACAACCATGAAAAATACTATACTGTGAAAATCTAAACCCAAGTTGTTTCCTCCCAAGGTACTTCCTTCAGAGGTTTGAGTGTGGAGCCAGAGTGTTAACCACTTCAGAAACCAAGACCTTCTTGGCAGCTGCAGATCATGATGGGGATGGTAAAATTGGGGCTGAAGGTATTGACTACTTTAAACACAGAACGAGGACCTCAGGATGTTTGTAGTGATGTGGATTCTCTTTTATGCTGATGGTACATTAATGTACCCCCAGTGATTTTACTGAAACCCTCCAGTAGCAACCTGTTTAAGGGTGGAAATGGTCCCTGATCTTACAGGTCCATCTCTGCAACTCCTTTTGCATGAGCAAGTAAAACATCCTAAGGAACTTTCTCTTGCCACTCACTCCCACATTTCCAGTTGTTCTGAAAGGAACTGCCTCTTATTTCTCCTCCCACTTACTCAAATGTGAGGCAGCACTGGCATCACTTGGAATACACAAATGTGAAATCAAGGGCAAAAGAAGCAGCTGTACACAGGAGAACAAACAGCTCATACACCAGCTGGTTTCCAGCAGCTACTGCCCCCCAGGAATTCCACTGGGCGCTGAAATAATCCTCAATACACAGCACGTAGCTCTGTGGTAGCTCTGTGGTTGCTTTGCAGGATCAGGATGACAGAATGTAACAAGTGCCACTACCCCAGTGTGAGATCCCAGAGCAGGACCCGGGCAGGATGGCTGCTCTTTATCGAGTGGCAGCTCAAGGAGCAGACAGGAGGGAGCAGCTGCTTCAGGAAGCAGCATACTGCACTCACCATGTGTGAACACTGGTGGGATTTAATGGCTGCACGCTGCAGAAACCTCCTGATCTCCTAATTCCACATTTCTGTGCCCTGTTTTGGAGACAAAGCACACACACAAAAGGCCTGCAGCTAATGGCAACTGCCCATGAGAGCAGTGAGCTGCCTGGATGAGCATGAAAGGGGCTTAGGGAAGAGCACGCAGGGAATGTGCTGGCCTGCAGATTCCCCAGCTCACTGCACTAGCAGGACAGAACTCTCCTGTTTCTTTCTTTGGAAGGAATTAAATCCAGTTCCTTAGGAACCATGCCAGAATAAACACACATGATTTATGAAGCAATCTGTGTATTAATACAGTCACTCAGGGATGGGACTGATCAGATACTCTAATTCATGGAAGCCAAACATATAAAATATCTTTAAAATAACAGTATCTTATTGCACAACTCAACACCCCAGGCTCATACCACATAGAACTGCACAGTGTTTTTAGCTTTAGACTGTGCTCTAAATCAACACTTCTCAATGTCTGAAGCACTACAAACAGTTAATAAAACACATGGACTCGCTTTTCATTTTTTTACTTGAGCTCTCTTAACTACTTCTTACTTAAATTCCATATAAGCCATTCCATTATTTTTGCCTAAGATCAGTATTATTCAGACAGAAGACCAAAACTATCCTGAATATCTCATTATTCCCTGTGTGTCAGCAAAACCCACTGCCTTTCCACGTGTTGTTTAGAAGAGGGTGTTTAGGTGATGCCTCTGGTCCACACATTTCTTCTCTGATCACCTATCAGATAACAATTTTCTGCTCATTCCTAGTCTAAATCTCTTGATAAGCCACTAATCCTTTACTCCTAATCCTTTCATGTTAATATTGCTTTCATGTAAATATTCTCTTATCTTTCACAGAATTCCAGGAAATGGTGCAGGCTTAGGGGTTCAAAAGGACCAAACAAGTTGGAATTGGGATGAATCTGCACGAGACACTCCCAAACCCTGAAAATCAGGAGTCCCTTATTTATCTTGACAGTCAGTGTCTGTTATTTTTTCACTGCCTTACCAACATCATGAAACACTGATTACTGATTTTTTCATTGTGTGGACTATTTACCATGTTTTATCCTCTACTTTAGCAGACACTTCCCTTAAAAATATCCAATAAAAATCCATCATATACTGTAGCCTTGTCTATTTTTTTGACTCCTATATTGAAACATGAGAATTCTTAAACGAAAAGTGTTAATCCCTCCAAGATCCTGAATTTATCAGATCTTCATATATGGAACATCTTTTGAAATGGGTGGGAGTTCTGTTTACAACAGCCCTTCTGGATTAAGCTTAAATTCTCAGAACACTTAGATCTTCATCAAAGATTAGGAGCTCAGATACAGTTGTGAGATAGGTGAGGAGAAAATCTCTCACTGACTTCCAAGTGAAAAGCAGTCATATATTTTTGCTTAAGAAGTGGCTTCTGCATGAAGTTGTTGTAGTTTTAAACCACTCTTTTACATCAACCAATTAATAGATGAGGAAAGCAAAAACCACATGCTTTCCTGCAGAGAGGACTCACAGGAAAGCCTATGATGACTTCAGGTTTCAGAGAACTGTGAGGTTTTAAGAAGCAGAGGGGAAGCAAGATATCTTCTTGGTGGTATTTTCTTGTTTTCTCAATAGGGAGGACTGGAAGGGTGGAGGAAGAATTTGTACAAATGCATGTGGAGAAAGCTCCAACTCTCCCTGGTGGGCTGGACTAATGCATGAAAAATGTCCCTCACAAATGCACCTGTCTCTGGGAATGCTGAAGAAATGTCTTTTAATGAGCAAACAATCCATTCACTCGTTAGAAAAGGAGAAACCAGATGTTCTGATGGAGTATTTATCCCTTCACTTGCTTTCTAAACATGAGCACGTGGCAGGTCCCCACATGCAGCTTGCAGGGGCACCACAACACAACAAAAGCCTTTAAGCAAAGTGAACAGCTCAGTCACTGAGGTTTCAGTGCATTTCTTCCTTTGCTGCAAACGACTACATTTAAAATTCACTGCATTGCTTCTTTATCAAAAGTCTCTATGAATACTGGTGCACAAAACAGCAAACCCAGAATGGAACTGTTTCTGAGATGACCAGCTGTTCCTGGCCAAGAGACTACTGAGTGTCAGTGCACCGTGTACCCTCCAGAGCCCCACAGTCACAGTCCATCCAGTTAATGCTTCCAGAAGCTGGGCCTTTGCTCTCTCCCAGCCTGAGTGTTGCAAACCCAACAAAACAGTACTTGAAAAACTTCTGTTGACTAAACATCCTCATTATCAAAGCAAAAGCAGTTCAGTAAATTGAAATTCTCCTGTACTCACTGTGATAAAAAGTTCATGCAGTGCCATCCTCCGAGACAGCCTAGACACCTTAACCCAAAACAAATTCCATAATGATTCCTCCCTGATTCTTCCTCTGTGCTCTCTGCAGCTACCTACCCTTTGGGAGCCAAGCAATGGCAAGCCAAGAAACATCCACGGTCTTTTTAAAAAAATTTACACATTGATCCACAATTCTTAACAGTTGACAATTGAAAACAGATTTTTTGTATCATTTAAAGACATTTTCAAGCTGATTAATTTGACATACAAATTGTTTCTGAGCTGGTAGACTCAGTACATTTAATATGGTCATCACAATTTTCCTTTTATTGTACAAAAATAATATAAACTGATAAAAAATGAACACTGGATTTTGATACTACTTCTTAACATTATGAAATATGCTCTAGAATATAAATCTCTAGAGTATCAGTGACTTAACCAGAGCTATTCAGATTTACAAGCCGAGGGTCTGAGCCATGAGGAACTGCCCCATGGCCATTCTCAGAAGATAAGATGGATGTCACAGGACAGTCACAAGAAATAAAGTGTGCTCTTGGCAATGAAATCAGTCTGATGACAGAAGGGTCGTGGAGTAGTTCACATGTAAGTAACAAACAAACTGCTCTCCATTTCACTGACAATTAAGTGTCCTGACCTTGACTAATCATGTTACATCAGGCAGGCAAATGCCTGTAAAATACAGAATTTTCCAGGTGCTGCTGCACTCTGAACTCTAGTTCCTCTCAATGTCTCAGCCTGTCCACTATAGATCTCGACAAGGAAACCCAGAGGCAAAGTACAAATTCTGTTATTCTCCACTGAGATGCAATAGCATGCTGAAGCAGGTCACTAAACAGAAAAATACACTTGCCCTACCCAAGATATTCTGAGATCTCTCAAATATCTGAAGTATTGCAGTTAAAGAATCCTTTTGTGCTTTCTATCAGGAAAAAAAGTATCGTAAAACCCCAGTAATACAGCACCTGCCCCAGCAGATTCAAGGGAAAACTTGCTGACTTGTAGGAAGAAACATTTAAAATGAAAACATCTTACCACTTCCCCAGGATCCTTGAAATATTAAATCATACTTTTGAATGCTCTTTTAAAACATGTGATAGTGATAACTCAACTGAATTTATTCACTGATAAAGATACTTGTCTGCTCCCCAGCCTAAAACAAAACACCACTGGTAAAGTTCCTAGAGACATGGTCTGTGGAATTGCCACTGCTTCAGGCAGGCCTCAGTAATTGAGAAAGCTCCTGGGCAAGGTTTTATGGACTGACAAGGAAGGAAAAACTAAATATACTGACCATTTTTAACCTCCATTTAACATATGGGTATGGGAGCTCACTGTAAGTATATGTTTAATGAATAGGATGGAAACAATAATCAATCTACTGCATTCACCACAATTTGACTGGCAGCAGTCAGAAATCAGCCATCACTGGCAATCATGCTTACAGATTGCAAAAGCAGTTGCAAGTGGTTGTCAGAATTGCCAGTTGTACATTGCTTATAATTATTCATCAGACACAACTATTATAAAATTACATTTTTAGGAAACACCAGAATACTTATGATTCCCTTAAAACACAGTTCTCAAGAGTGCTATTCCCTGTTCACATTATGCACCCATGTTCACATTATGTACCCCCTAACACCTTGAGCCTCTCTGTGAACAGTTAAAATTAAGATATAGAAAAGCCAGTAGCTTTATTCAATCACTAAGCAGAAAAATACCTTAAATACGTCAAACTGTGACATCATTCTTAATGCAATTCTCACTTTTTGCAGTGCTCAGAATGGAAATAATTAACATATTAATATAATCCCTCTTCAGAGCTGAAATTCTTTTAACTGCCTAGCCCGTTCCTCATCTTCTCTTCCCAGCTTTCCTTCAGATGCCAGCTAGCAACACTAAACAAAAAAAACCATTTCAACGTCTCAAGTTTTGCATGAAAGCTGTTTTTCAATTGCTACTCAGTAACTTTCTACCCTTAACCATAACCCAAGCCAGTGTGAAGTTACTGCCTTCCATTGTGAAATCTCTGGTCCTGCCGAGCAAATGCAGCCCTTGTGAAACCGTTACTCACCAGGACACCCCCAGCGCTGCTCACGTTCCCTGACACCGCCCTGAGGAGAAGCCTGGGGGATGTGAAGGCTCTCTCAGCTCCAGCTGCACTGTTGTGTTTTCCCACACAGCTCCACAGGCCTGCTGCAGTGTTAACAAAGCCTGCAGACCAGGGATCCGCAGGCATTGTGCTTTTTGCTGGATCACAGCATTATCTTGTAATTTATTTGCTAAACTAATCCCGAACTGCTGAGTCTACGCATTTGTTAACACATTTAGGCTGCATACTGTCAATGGAACAGCTATTTGAGCTGTCAGCTGTATTTATTTAAAGCTGTCAGCTCTAACACTCAGAGTGATTTATAGTACACCTTTTTGTGAAGTCTGCTACTACACAGCTGATGGAAGTGCTCAAAATAGTCTCCAGAAATAGGCTCAACAAACCAAAACATATATCTACACAATACTATTTCTTACTTCTATGTCCTTTTAAAAACAAATTGGAAAGCACTCATGAAGTTGTTAATTGTCCTTTGATGCAGGGGTTGTCCTGCAAATTCCCAAAGTACTTATGCAGCAGTTTAATTTTACATAATCATGGGCTGGGAATCACATTTCAAACTCGGGGTGATCTGATGCCACTTTGCAAATGTCAAGGTGTGGTGTTACTGCACATACAATTAAGAAGATGGGATGAAATTGGAACCACAATCGAAGTTTCTTCGTGCCCTGTTAATGTGTACATTACAAATGTAATAATTTAATTGAATCTGTTATCACTTGCTCATTGTAGATTCTCACAAATACTTCCACCAAAAGCAACGTCAAGTTACAGACGAGGTTGCACTGAGCAGAATTATGTGTTAGCAATCACTACACATATATTCATTCCCTTCCCAGAGAAAGCTGGACATGGAAACACCTTCCCCAGCAATGCCCCTGTGCACGGAGCACCCAGTGCCCCACTCCAGGTACCTCCACAATACACCCCTTGCAGCAGTAAAAAGGCACCCCGAGTCACAGCCCAGCATCTCCATTTGGCTAAGTCCTGAACAAACACACATCTAAACATTGCAACCAACACAAGCAAAAAATCTACAGTCACTGCTGGTTTTTAATTTCTTTGGTAAGAAATTATAACTTGACAATCAATAACTTGACAATCAATTCTAAGAATTTCCTTGTTTTGCTTTAAGTGAGTAGTATGAGCAAATTAACTTGGCCTCCAGCCTGATCACCACCTCACCCCTGCTGCTGTGGAGCACAAGCAAGGAGGGGAATTTGGCTCCTTTTGTTTGATCTATTCAGTCCTGACTGGATGTTCCCAGAAACTGTCTCACGTGTGCTGCACCCTTCAAATGGACAGAGCACACACTGCTGTAATTTAACTCAGAGCTGTAGGGTAGGAAACAAGAATTACTGCATGTGGACATCTCATCCTGACACATTTGGCCAGATCCTTCCTCACCCCCTGCCCAGGGAAATGCTGGGGAGCTCAGCACAGCAGGGCCTTCCCTCATCCTGCCTGGCTGGCAAGGGGAAGGAGTCAGCTTCTGCTGTGACCTCTCTGACAACACCACGAAATGCTAAAGCAGATTCCCCCTGCAGCTTTGGAAACATTGCCTACATCTGTCTGGGAGCTCGCTGGACTGTCTGGAAATGCTCTGTCTGTGGTGTGGCTCAGGCTGTGGTGTCATTCCTGTCTGTCCAGGCCACACAGGAAGAGCTGCTCACTCTGGAGTGCTTTGGGTTAAACACCACCCATGCGGGCAGGAAAGGTGACAACCAAGGTGGTGCTGATCTCTGCACCCATGGAAAGGAAGCTGCACACATCCACATGGACACTCAAATCCAAACTCCAAGCTGAGCCATGGCACAAGGCAGGAGGGATGGGATGGAGCCAGCTCCAGTGGGATTTGCAGCCATGGCACAAGGCAGGAGGGATGGAGCCAGCTCCAGTGGGATTTGCAGCCATGGCACA
>VXBQ01002994.1:0-17751 GCA_013400175.1 Phainopepla nitens
CCCGCCGCCGCCCGGAGGAGCCCGGCGCCCCGCAGCCCCGGCATGGAGCGCCCGCTCAACCTCAGCTGCGTCGCCGAAACGACGCCGGACGGCGGCAACAGGAGCGGGTCCTCCGCCGGCCCCGAGAGCGACCGGGCCCATCTCTCCGTCTTCAGCGTGTTGGTCCTCACCCTGTTGGCCATGCTGGTGGTGGCCACGTTCCTCTGGAACGGGCTGGTGCTGGCCACCATCCTCCGCGTGCGCAGCTTCCACCGAGTGCCCCACAACCTGGTGGCCTCCATGGCCGTCTCTGACGTGATGGTGGCGGCCCTGGTCATGCCCCTCAGCTTGGTGCACGAGCTGTCCGGGAGGCGGTGGCGGCTGGGCCGGTCGCTGTGCCAGGTGTGGATCTCCTTCGACGTGCTGTGCTGCACGGCCAGCATCTGGAACGTCACGGCCATCGCCCTCGACCGCTACTGGTCCATCACCCGCCACATGGAGTACACGCTCCGCACCCGGCGCCGCATCTCCAACATCATGATCGCTCTCACCTGGGCGCTCTCCGCCTTTATCTCTCTGGCCCCGCTGCTCTTTGGCTGGGGAGAGACTTACTCAGAGGACAGCGAAGAGTGCCAGGTCAGCCAGGAGCCTTCCTACACCATCTTCTCCACCTTTGGGGCCTTCTACCTGCCCCTCTGCGTGGTGCTCTTTGTGTACTGGAAGATCTACAAGGCTGCCAGATTTCGAATCGGGTCTCACAAGAGCAACTCCATCACCCCCGTTACACCAGGAGCACTGGAGGTAGGTCACCTTGGTTGTGTTTTGCTCGGGTCACGCACTGGCAGCGGGTAAGCCTTTGTAGAAGTGGGAGAAATTTAAACCAAAACTGTGCAAGTGAACGGTGATCCACCAAAGCCCTATGGATCCTGGAGGCTTCCAAAGGAAGGCTGACTGCAAAGCTTGCAGAGCCAGGCTGTTGGCTCCTTCTGAGCCCCCTCCTTGGGCTCTGAGCACTCAAGGTGTAGCTGAAGCAACTTTGGGACGTATTTTGAGCCTGAGCTCCACGTGGGCGAGCGGTGACTCACAGATGTCCCCCCATGGAATGCTGAATCAGTGCTCGTCGGCATGAGTAAGGGTCACCACCCCTCCCCTGGGGAAGCACGGGGACAGTGGATGGATGGGCTGCTGTGTCTGCTGGGGACAGTACCCTGGCAACTAGCTGTGGCTTTGGGGACACTGTGGATTTTCCCAGACAGAAAACACATGTGCAGAATGTCCTTGGAAATCTTTACTTATCATGACTGCATCATGTCAGTTCATCCCAGGCACGGTGACTCTGCACTGTAAAGATTTCTTACAGGGAGGAAGTAAATGTGTGCTAATTTTCTTCCCTCTCCTGCCAAGAACCCTTAAACTCAATGGGTTTAGAGAAAGTAAGCAGACTTCTGTGCACGGCATGTGGGGGTGTGCCTGTTCTGCTGATCAGACTGCAAGCGGGGAAGCAATCTCATTGTGCTGCTCTGTGAGCAACCCCATGTACCCTCAGTACTCTCTCTAGTTTCTGATCTCACTTAAAATCACCCAGAAGAGGTCATACAGCCACCTTCCCGTCAGTTAGAGTGCGGTGTGGATGGCCTGTGTTTCCCCTGGAGCCTTGGCCCTCGCTCGCACTGTTGGGCTCTGCCCCTGCTGTGTGGGGTCACCTGACTGGGTGCAACTTGTGTTTGTGTTTGGCAGGTGAAAGAAGCTGCCCAGCAGCCACAGATGGTCTTCACTGTCCGTCACGCCACTGTTACGTTCCAGACAGACGGAGACACGTGGAGAGAGCAGAAGGAAAGGAAAGCTGCCCTCATGGTGGGCATCCTTATTGGGGTCTTCGTGCTCTGCTGGATCCCCTTCTTCATCACAGAGCTCATCAACCCACTCTGCTCATGTGATATCCCACCCATTTGGAAGAGCATTTTTCTATGGCTGGGCTATTCAAATTCCTTTTTTAATCCACTCATTTACACTGCTTTCAACAAAAACTACAACAACGCCTTCAGGAACCTATTATTTAGGCAGCAGTGAGCAGAAAAAAGCTTTCCTGCTGCCCCAGGAAGCTGATTTCAAGTGTCAATTGATTCTGACCAAATTCCCGAGGAAGTCCAAAGCCACAGACACAGAGGTGATGCTAAAAAGGCATCGCCATGGGTCGTGTGTCCCAGAAACAGTCCCAGTCCCTAGGCAGGCTCTCCATCCCAGCCTCTCAGCTGCTATTCTTCCTGCAAGTAGCATGTAAGGGCTTCTCCTGCCAGCAGCCTGGCATCCTCGCTCCAGTGCCCTGCTGTGTTCCTCCTGCCTCCCCAGTGACGCTCTGTTTGGTGGCACCAGAGGTGCAGGGGAGTCCAGTGGCAAAGATTCATTGGTTTGGCCACTGCTGGTGTCTCCCAGCATTAATCAGCTCTGTGCAAAGCTGGGACCCTATAACATCAGGAGGTTTTGAGATTAGATATGAGGGTACATATTTTATGGCTTGGCTGAAAATATGGTTTGTCTTGTCTTTCACTGGTAAAGACTGCAAAATGTTTGTTTTTTTGGGGAATAAAACTCTTGGTAAGGGTTAAGTGCAGACTACGAGTACCAAGCTTTTTCTCACATACTGTAGGAACAGCAAAGTGTGTCTGTTTGCTTTTGGATTCGATGTAGCAGGATTTTTTAAAAAAACAAAACAAAACAAAACAAGAAAGTTACTGTTAAAGCTTAATGCATGGTGTACCCTGGAATGAGAGAGAATGCATGAGAAACTCACCTCTCGTTCCCCAACTGCTACATGTGAGCACCTGCCTCAGACCTTTATGTTCGGAAATATCAGCTGTAAATGCTAATCTTCGTGACTGTTTTTTCCCATTTTAGAACATAAATGCATTTTGAGCAGCTTTGGGCAGATTTTCTGTAATTTCAGGGGATGCAAGGGGTGTATTTCGAGTTGCCTTTCATTAAGGAGCTGTGTTTTACTATTTCTGAGTGCAATCCAGAACCTGAAACCTAAGCAAAAACCCCACTTTGTTTCCATGAGCACTGGGTTGCAGGCAAAGGGCAGTTAATAACAGGTGATATTTCTTTCTGGAAGCATAATCAAAGCATGGATCTTCTCTTCTGCAGGGACCAGACTTGAATATTTCTTTTTTTGCCCACCTGTCCTTCTCTTCCCACGCCTCTAAGGCTTCATCCTGCGTGGTTCTTACTCTTCTGTTGCCTCCCTACCTTTCCACATTGACAACTTAATTATAGTGTTTGGCATTTCACTCCTAGAATTAGAGCTACACACTTTATACTATGTTGCTGAAAGACTGACAGGTGTGCAGATAAAGGACAGCCTTAATTTTCACTTGTTTCTGGGGCAGCCAGGGAAATCAGACCACAACTAAAACGGTGGGAAAAAAATACAAGATGGAAATCAGAACGACCTGATTTCATGTCAGGTATCTCAAGAAGAGATAAAAGGGAAAGATGTCAATAAATTATGGTAAAGCTCCTTGGGATTGGGTAGTACTAATTTCTATCTGTAGTGAGACATCAGATGTTAAAATTGTTGCTGGTCCTTTAAACCAGTCAAAAATCCTGGCAGAGTTGGCAATAAAAGCCCTTTTTCTTTTGCTGTCTCTGGACAGGTGAAAATGGAAGCAGAGGTCAAGGTGCTGTTAAAGTGTTGCAGCCTTTTCAGCACCAGTTAGACCAACATCCATCAGCATTGACATGGACATAGTTGATCCTGCCTTTTGGCAAGAAGAGAAATAGAACAGCCCTTGAGATCTTCCTTAACTCCATCTTATAAAAGTCTGTTAGAAATATTGGGTAAAACCCTGCCCTCATTGAAAGCAGCGGACAATTTTTCAGTGATTTCAAATGAATCAGATTTTTATGTGGCGTGTCTTGTCTCGTAAAAGCATAGTTTTATTGTTAATTAATTCAAGGAGAAGATGGGTGGGATGGGAGCAATCTTCTAACTCCCATGAAAGAGGCTCTGATCTGCCCCCTAACTGTGGGCCAATTTTTACAACTAGTGAAGAGCATCTTCTTTCTTTGTTACATATTTTAAAATGTTATTAGTGACATCTCTGATGTATCAAAACTTGTAATAAACTCTTAAGCTGTTTTTTTTAACTGAGTTTATAAAGGCTGTGCTGCTTTCTCTGGACAGTCCATCACTGATGGACCGAGTTGTTCTGTTTGGGAATTGTTGCTTTTGTTGTGCCAAGGGTTGTTTAGCCAAAAATCACATGGAAAAAAATGCTTCCTTGTTCAAGCCAGAACTTCATCTAAGCTTGGTGGTCCCTGAAAGTAGGAGACTGCTTCTTAGGCCCCCAGAGTGACACTTTAAACGCTTTAAAGCATGGATTACCTGGGAAGTTGGACTTACTTCCCCATTTTCACACCTAACACCATGTCTGTACAACCCCATGTACAACAACATGTCTGTCAGTCCCAGCTGTGTCCATGCCATTTTTATTTGCTCTTTGATGAGTATTGCAGATTCTCTTGTCTTTGTTGTGGGGGGTCCTTGTGCAGGTTGTGGACTCGGCTATAAACTCAAATTAATGTCCACTGTAAGCAGTTAAACTGAAACTTAAAACTTAAATTGAAATTAGTAGGAAATTCCCTACTTTTGTTGCAGTTTGGTGCTGGGGTGAAGCTCCCTTTCATTACACCCACTGTTTATTCATGCTTTGCCTTAAACAATGACAGGGAGACAGGAGATCATTTTAAAGTGACACTAGATAATTCTAATTTTCCTGTAGTCGTGAGTATTCCACCATCCTGGTGTAAATTACACTCACATTTATTTTACAGGCCACATCTGATACAATAATTTCCTGCAAAAAAACTCCAGCTTCCAGTTGGTTGTAAGATTTATTCTTTTAAATCTTGACAAAATTAGCAGCTTTTGTATTGGCCAATTCCTGCAGCTCATGCTTGAGACCTAAGACCGTGGGCTTTTCTTCTGAAGATCATTCCTGCAATGCAATATGACCAGGCAGGGAAAATATCATTATTCTGGAGGCTGCACTGCAGAATTGTACTGAAACGTGCCACAGCGATCTCAACACAGGGAAGTGGCACAAAGAAACCTGGACATCTGATCCAGGCTCCGAGGCTTTGTACAAACCTCTCATTATTCAAACACAGATGCTGAGTGGGCTCCCAGAGATGCAAATCGTGTTGGAAGACACAGGCAACCACAGCTTCAAAGGACGCATCTTGTACCTTCTTGTTCCCATTTATACACAGAATCAGTGGTGTGAAGAGATCTGCCTCACCGAGGCTTTGTGAGGATTAATTACTAAATGTTTATCATGTACCAGGAAGGTGGAACACTCTGGCTTGAATGCCGAGCAGCATTATAAATTGAGCTTCTATTTAATTCCTAGGAAGAACGTTATTACCCATTATTATTGAGTTTTGTACGCAATTTAACGGCTATATAGTACTTCCAAAATAGATTTAACTAACCTGCTCCCGCTTTTAATTAATTTAGTTCCCTCTCAACGCCCTGACAATCTGATGAACATCTGTGTGGGAGCTCGGTAGCCAGGGCAGGGTGTGCTGAATTCCAGCTGCTGCTGAGCGTCTCCTCACGATGCTGAGCGCGTGCTGTCAAGGTTCAAGGAGCAGCAGCTCTGTAGCCAGTCTGCTCCCAGTTTCTTTTACTTTTTAGGGAAGAAAGAAGAGGTCACTGAAGAATGTCCATGGATTACATGACACCTAACCATCTTCCTCCTCCACCCCCAGACTGTTGGGCTGTCTCTTCTCAGCACAGGCAGGCCAGGCAGGTGACTCCAGGACACGCACTGGCCCTGTGCAG
Organism: Phainopepla nitens; assembly: GCA_013400175.1. NCBI lineage: Eukaryota > Metazoa > Chordata > Aves > Passeriformes > Bombycillidae > Phainopepla > Phainopepla nitens. The sequence continues at coordinate 5,825 of VXBQ01002994.1, forward strand.
CTGGAGGTGAGCCACACGTGACTTCATCCCCCGGTAATTTTCCGTGGCTTTTCGTAAAAATTACTGCTAGGAGATGTGTCCTTTGGACTGTCAGCAGCAGTCTGGGAGTGGAGTTTCCTGGAAGTGAAGTTGCCTGTAATTAAGGAATTTCACCTGACAAAGGTAATTAATGACTATTCCTTCCAGCAATCGCAGTGGTGAGGTGCGACCGACGAAGTGTCAAAGTAATTTTTGCAAGGCAGTCGTTTGAGCTGCTTTGTTCATCGTGTTTTACTCTTGGAACCCTTGTTTTACCATCACTGGTAGAGCATTCCCTTGGGACTCCAGCAAAGGCATGGTGTACAAGATACAGCACCATGAATGCTCTGTGTAAGAACATGGGGTGTTCATAAGTGGGGTGAAACATCCATGACAAAATTAGCATGGAAGTCATGACATTGCCAGCATTTCATGGAATTTAAAGCATGGCGAAAGAGCTCTTTAAATCCTCATTGTTTTTAGTTACACCAAGGTGCTGAGGAAGTTGCAGAAAACTAGAAGAGAGCTGGAGCTATGCCAGTATTTTAAAAAGGCAAATTTGGAGAGCGAAATATTTCTAAAACAAATGGTGTTACTGATTTACAGCTTGAAATCGATCCTTGTCAAAAAAAAAAAAAGTGAAAGAGCTGATAAAGGACTTGGTGAATAAAAAAATTACAGGAAATAAATATAATTAAAGTAAATCACATTGATGTTTCAGCACATGGCTCATTGCTGATGGTAATATAAAGTATTCACTCAATAATGAATCTGACTTAACAACATTCAATGCCTCCATTAAAAATTGAAGAAGAAACCAATATGAGATTCAAACTGTCCAATAATTGCTAATGACTTATGGACTGGGAAAGGTGTAAATACAGAAAATAAGGTCACTTCTACAGAGAAGGGAGGATGAAAACTGGTTTGGAGTATTCCAACCAGGCAAGAGGGAAAGGCATGTGTCCAGGAGCAGCAGGATGGGGCCCTGGTTGCAGGAGGAGAGACAAGGCTGTGATGGGGTGCATCAGGAGCTGAACATATGGGACTTTTCAGGATCTCAGGAACAAGCAGGCTTGTTTCTTGCCTGTGCATGGGCTGTGTCCAGCTATGGGTTTTATTCTGGTCGCTGGAGGAGGGGCTGTGATTTCAGTTTGTTGTCTTTCTGCTCCTCTTTCCTCCTCACCACTGCCAGGCAGTCAGCCTCAGCATTGCATTCTGTGTCATTTACCAGGCTAGCCAAGTCAAATGCTGTCCCTAATCATCCTGAAAAGCAAGGCAGATGGGCCCTTTCCCTGGATCCCCCAGTGCACTGTTGTTGTTCTCTGTCTATCCATTTCAGCAGTGGGAGCTGCTGCGATGCTGAAGTCCCACTGCTGCTGGTGGATGGGACCACACAGGGCTGGGTGCAGCTCCAGGGGTTATCCTTGGAGCAGGAGCTCCCCCACCAATGCTCTCTGAGAGGACCTAGGATGGGGAAAGATAAAACTGGAGCTATACCCTCTCCTTGGTTTTCTGCTGGAGCCATTCCCAACAAAACAGTTCCTAATCCTGCCTCTAGCCCCCGCCCTGCTTCTGGTGAGAGCAAACATGGCCAGGCAGTCATGACCACAGATCTGGTCATCTCTGCAGGAAGCAGAAAGAGAGAGGTTAAAAATCTTCCACTGCAGCTCTAATTGCAGGAAAAAAATGTCCCCCAGCCCTGACTGCCCTCCTGCAAGAGGACAAAAAGCCTACGTGGCTGAGGTGTCCCCTCTGCCAAGTTCAGTCTCTTCCCACTGGTAGCTGCAGAGGGTGGATGCCTCTGTATCACTCCAAGCTGCCTGCTGCTCACCAGGTCCTGAGTCTATGCAAGTGTTAGACTCAAACATTGCATTTTTCACCAGCTCAGAGCTGCAGCCTGAGATCAGTGCTTCTTCCTGGTGCCTTTCCGTCCCCAAATCATGATTAAGCACAGGTCTCACCAGCCTTAGTTGCTGGTACAGAGGAGGGCAGCCTTTCAAAATTAGCATCTCTGTTGGTGAAAAAAACCTCCTTGTCTCTGGGCTCAAGATGCCAAACCAATAGCTGAGGTGCCACAAAACCCCAAGATCTGCTTCTTCTTGCATGACTCAGTGTTTGGATTGCCTGGTTCTTCACAAGACACCTGACTGGGCAGTCCCAAAGCTCAAACCATGCCTGGTCAGGTTCACCTTGCCATCCCATGTCTAACCTTTTTACTGCTCCCCTGTTCTGGGAAATAGGTGCTATTCTGGAGTTCTGGCTATCAGGAAACCCTTCAAACACTGATCAGGGTGCTGCCTCTGAACATCTCCCTAGCATGGCACAGCTGGACCAAAAAGGGCTGTTTCCAACCCAAAAGAGCCTGTGTCACACAGACCACAGCGAAAATTAATGTGATCACCTTCTAGATCTGCTTACAGCCTGATATCCTGCCCCACAAGCTACCGGTGCTGCTGTCAGGCAGATTTTAGAGGGGAGAAGCAGAGCCCATGGTCACGTATTTTCACAGTTTGAGTGGAGACCTGCCTTTGAGGAGGGGGGAGGAATAATTTTGATGTGCTGCCAAACGGCTCTTTCGGTGGGCACTGGAGCATATGGAGCCTCTCACACAATTGCCCGGGAGCTGCAGGTCTGTGGTGATTTTCCTCTCCTCAGCTGCTCACCTGATGCTAAAGTTTCCAGGTGCATTAAGGCAGGATGCTCCTGCCGTGTGTCTTGGACCTTCCACCTGCCCATCACGGCGCCGGGGCGAATATTAAACAGACAGCAGATGCGAAGTGCAAGCACACTTGCTGGCCCAAGGGGCTGCTCAATATCTGGAGTTTGAATGGAAAAGGAAACAGAGAACTCGTGGTATTAAGTAATTAAGCTTTTCTGAGACTTTTAAAAAGGAGGCAGGTAGATGCTGAGGAGAGGTGATGCAGCACGCAGCCACGCTCCTCTGCTTCCCGCAGCTTTGCAGCACAAACCTCAGCCTTTCAGGGGATTTCAGAGTACCTTACTCTGACTAAAGCCCTCGGGCTACTCTATAAGCTGTTAATAGTTGCCAACCAAAATGAGTGTCAGGGCTGTTTCTTATGAAAATGAGCATTTAGGGCACCTGGAGAACACTGTAAGTAGCATAAAGCCTATAAATTCTTTCTGAAACTGTCAAATTGGCCAGCGCTTGCATGCAGAACATAGCAAATAACTTTAAAATGAAATTTATTTGACAGCAGATCTGCTGCTGCTCATCAGATCAGCTTCTCCGCCACTGTTACCTACACATCTCTAAGGCATCACATTCCCACCCACCCTATGTGCACTACAGCACCTTCCCCTGATGATTCTACAGGTGAGTGTCCTGCAGGGATTGTGTCCTGGATTCCCCAGCATGAGGTGCAAGGCGGCACTTCCTGCCCCTCCATGGCCATCTGGCCTTTGGGGTACCCTGGATGTGGACATGCTATATCTGGGTGTGGAGTGGCTGGGCTGTTTTTCAGACCCCTGTTCCTCACCCTTCTGTCTGGCAGCCGCAGCTGAGCAGCAGCTCCCACTCCATACCACTTCTCCTCGCTCCCTTTTTGCTCTTGGAGATGCCCCGAGGAGTTCTTCCATGGCTTGATGGAGCCTATTTCCCTCTGTAGAGCCGTGTTGGTGCTCCCAGAGTCAGGGCTGCTCCTCCAGGGCCTCTGGAGAAGGTAATCCCCTGATAAACGGAATGAATCACGAGCCCCAGAACAAACGGGGTGATGAAACGCTGATGGGCTGCGCCGGTATCCCTGTGAAATTGCAGCGGGTTTACTTCAAAACCATAAATTAGGCGTGACCTTCCCTGAGGGGGATGCTGAGGGAAGAAAAGGGAATTGTCCCAGCCCTGGTCTCTCCATCGCTGTTAATTTCTTCCAGGACCCCCACTCTCAGGGAGGGGCTCGCACACGCCCCGTGCGAGCAGCAGGACCCGCGTCAACCGCGGCCGGCCGGGCTCGGGGACGCGGGGAGATGGAGAGCGCCGTGCTCCCACCCCAGCTCGTACCTGTGCTCCTGCACAAGCCCAGAGCCTGCCGGAGAGACCAGAGGTGGCTCCGGAGGCGCAGCAGAAGGGTGAGGAGAGAGCCGGGGGCCACCGCGGCAGCGGGAGCTGCGGGCGACAGGCAGAGCGCTCCGCCCGCCCCACCGCCAGCCCTGGCGGCGGGACAGAGGGGCACTCTGCTCCTCGCAGCAGGGAGGGCACGTAAAAAGCACCATCTGGCCCGCTCACCTTCCCGCTCCTCCGTGGCAAGATCCGTCTGCTCGGCAAGAAGTGAGCCGAGCGTGCTCGGATCTGCTCGAGGGTGGCGGCGCAGCGCGGAAAGAGACGGATTGCTGCTCACTTCCTTCTGCCAGCTGCCATGCAGGGGGAAAGGGAGCAACAGCCTTTTTGTGGTTCCCAGGTGTAGTCCTGAGAGATGACAGGATGCTCAGAGACCTTTTTTTTTTTTTTAACTTGTTATTCGAATGGTAACTAAGCACCTAAATAACCTGGATAACGCAAACCTTAGTGCTGACAGTGACTCTGTCGCTGAGTGAGTCCCCTCCAGCTTTGTGAGACGTCTGAGTACTGTGCAAAATGAGCAGCATGTTCATGTTGTTCACCATTTGGATCAGCTCAGCTTCATATAGCCCCTTGTAAGCGGAAAATGTCTTTCTTGCTTATCAAGTATAACTGCTATAACAGCCCTCTAAACCACACTAGTAGTCACAAGCCTGACAGAGTTCAAGAAGTGTTTGCACAATACTCCCAAGCATGTGGTGTGACTCTCGGGGTTGTTCTTTGCAAGGCCAGGAGCTGGAGTCGATGGTCCTCGTGGGTCCCTCCCATCTCAGCATATTCTGTGAGTCTGTGAAATCCACTGGCTCCTTCCTCTGCCTCTTCTCATTGCCCTCAGAGTAGAATTATCACTGGGTATTTCCAGACTCCTTTCTTTATCCAACTTTGCACCTTCTAACACTTCGACTCCTTGCAAAGGCACAGCTACCCAGCCTGGCTCTGGCTGCTGGAGTCCCAAGTGGGGTGTGTCTTCAGCAAAAAGACATGAAAACCAGAATTACCCACATTGTAGGGTGATGTTATTTCTTAAGAATGACTGGTTTATTTTATGGGGCCAGGATGCAACTTTTTTTATGCACAACTGTCCTGAAGAGACTTTATAGACACAGTGAATACGGGAGCCTTTTTTTGTCCTTTGCCCTCTGAGCAGAGCAGCACAGAAAACATGTGGGAACACGCACACATCAGTTTCCCAGATAAATTGCTCTGAGTTTTCCCACCAAGCATCCAGCACTGCATACCTAAACATATCAGGAGAACATGTTCTCTTTGGGCACAATGATCAGCCCCCACGCGCTGGAAAATATCAACACAAACAAACGCTTTTCCTACAAAACATATGCACACAAAACCACTCGTGCATTTCTTTTTAGAATCACAGAATCATAGGGTGGTTTGGGTTGGAAAAGACCTTAAGGATCATCTACTTCCAAGCCCCCTGTCACTGGCAGGGACACCTTCCACTGTGCGCCATCCAGCCTGGCTTTGAAAACCTCCAGGGAGGGAGAAGTTGTCACACTGCATCCACCATTTTAGCTGGCTTTTGGTTATTTTGCTCTTGACTAGAAATACTGAATGAATGTGTGAAGGACAAAAAACCTGTGTCAGCAAAATATTAATTACTAAAGCCTCTCTCTGGTCAAGTATAAAAGGTAAGCTGATTTTCACCAAGGAAAATTCTGATGGCATGTTGAATTTTTCTGTTGCATCTGTTATATGTGATTTGAGTAGATAAAACATTTCCTGAGCTCTTCCTGGAGGAGATTAGCAGAATGTTTTGATGCTTCTGATCAAAATCAGGAATGAGTGCTATTTTATTGATCATGCTGTATGAGGGGCAGCTGTTATAGACAGACTGCCACAGTGAAAGTTAAGAAATGGGACCAAGATTTCACAGAGTGGCTGAGGTTGGGTGGAAGTCACCTGGTTCACCCTCCTGCTCAAGCAGGGCACCTAGAACTGGTTCTCCAGGACCATGTCCAGATGGCTTTTGGTTGTCTCCAAGGATGGAGACTCCACACCTGCCCTGGGAAAGGGAAACCTGTGCAAGTGCTCAGACACCCTCAACAAAAACATGTTTCCTGATGTTCAAACTACTGGTGTTTTCATTTGCCCCCATTGCCTCTGACCCTGTACCCTTGGAATTTTTTGTATGGTCTTTAGCTTTGGACTGACAGGACAGATAAGCTTGCAGGGGCTTCATTGATTTGGACTGCAATGTGACAGATAACTTTATGTCTTCACATTCATATCCTCTCCTGCAATTAAAGGAAGTGTATTGTTCCTGTGTCTGATTGCATATGGGAGGCAGGGGTGTAGTTTCTACTCTGACTTACATTGTTCTAGGAATTAATGAAAAAAAATTCTCTATTTCTTTTTAAATAGAGAAAAAGTGTTATTGTCTCCTTTTTCTTACTGCCTTGAGGGATCATCAGGAGAATTCTTGTAGATACATGTCTCACAAATATTTAAAGCAGTAAAACAGGCAATAGCATCTTTTTCCTTCTTCTTCTTCTTCCTTTAGAAAATAAACTGTATGAGTTGTGTGGAAGTTGTTTGGTGATGTGTGGGTGTATTATGTGCATGTCTAACTCGCCGGGGGGGAAGCTAATGAAGAACGAGGAATTTTGCCTACAACTTAAACATCTCTCCTCCAGCCACTCATTTGACTGGCATTTCAGAGGGAAGACAGAGGTTTGAGAGTGCAAGAGAAGCCAGGAGTGTGGAGGTGACAGATGGTGACGTTCAGCTGTGGCTGATGTGGCAGCACACCTCTGCAGTTTCCCCTGTAAGGCTCATCTGTCTGGGGAGGTGACAAGCTGCTAGTTTGCTACTCTGTACTCAGACTCCTCTTCCTCTACGTGCCTTGTGGGGATCAAAAATGCCCAACCACCCCTGTGCACTGCCAAGGAGGCAGCCCCGTGTTCCTGGCAGCTGTGGGGCACCTTTGCTCACAGTTGTGGGTCTCGTACTGGCTCCTGGAAGTGAAGGAAGATCTCGTCAGACAGGAAAAGTTTTTGGCAGCCCTTTGCTGTTCTTGCTGCTTGGTGCTTCTACTTGAGACAGTTAAAACAGTCTTTGTGAAGAGGCAGGCCCCAGGTGTTTGAACAGAGGTTATCACTTGAGGATAATCCAGCACATCACTGGTATGAAAAAGGATTCCACAAACCTGTTAGTGAGAGGGTCTGGGAAATACAAGCATCTCTTGGCTTAAGATGAGACTTAGATGATATAAACCATGATTCTGAGAAAAGCTCAGGAATTAATTATGTGGGTTTCTTTTTATTTGGTGAAATGAGAAAGAGCACAATTGGACTTTCTTCTTCAGCCCAATATCTTGTTACCCAAATACCTTCTTGGAGCTGGTTCATAAAATCTATGCACAATTGCAGATCTACTATGGCTACATTGCCAGAAAATGGGGAAATGTATGGGTTTTTTTAACAGGCTCAAATACTGTTTCTTTGACTACTGGCCATTCTTTGTAGATAAGAACATGAATGTCCTAAGGCAAAAATATTGATGCCATTTCAAGTGCTGGCTCCTGTGGTCTCCACAGGAAATCACTCTCTTGCAGTTGGGTGTTACACACCAAAAGCTTTACCACTGGCAACTGCCAGCCTAACATGTATTTTCAATTCTGGAGAAAAAGCATCAGGCAGAACTTCTATCTCATAGTTTCACATCAAAAGCACCCACCCTAAAGATGCCAGAGCCACTGCTTTTTAGCCCTTCAATATTCAGTGGAAATGGGTGTTGGATTTGCCAGCTGGATTTTTGAGAATGTGCTCAAGAAGAGAAACATGGGTGCACCTGGCTCATGGGTAAGAGCAATGCTTCAAATTGATTGATGAGATTTAAACAGGTCCCATGTGGTTCTTATTTGGTTTTTCAAAATCCTTCAGGCAAACAGCAAGAAGTCACCACCCAGATAAGTGTTGTTCTATTGGTAACGCTTTGCATTTCTCAGTTATTGTCAGGTTACTCCCAAGCAATTCTGCACTGCAAGAAGGTAGAAGATGCCTGGCTTGAGCAGGGACCATCTAATTGCCCTCACAGTGGTCTGAAAGCATGGCACTGTCCTTTGGGTTGGTGCTGCCCTGCCTTTGCCTGCCCATAGGCTCCATATGGGCCCCAACCCTGACCTGCCTGGCCTTGGCTCATCCCTGTCCCCATTCCCACAGAGGGGCTCAACATCACTGAGCTGCTGCTGAAGGCACTTGCTTGGGAGTGCTGTTGAAAGAGGGAAGAGGTTGTTTCTCACTTTCCATGAGGTTAATACATAAAATATTTATATGTAGCTTCAAGTGCCAGCTTTCTGGCCACGACTTGCTCTTCAGAAGGTTCCTGGAGGCTCTGCTGATCCCCTCTGGCCATTGATGTGGGCTGCTCCCCTGAGCTCCCTTCCACTGCTGCTGAACCAGACATGCATAGCCCAGAAAATCCTAGGCACCAGCCCATGTTTAAGCATTGCAGATAGAAGCCCAAGGCACGCAGACAGGCAGCGTGGATCTCGCCTTTGATCTGTGCACACACACACCATCCCCTTTATCTTTTACTACCTGTTGTAAAATCCTCCCCTCCAAAGGGCTGTGATCGCAGCTCAGGTTTTTTGCTGCTCCCCTGCTGCAGATTCCAAAAGGATTTATGGGAAGTGCAAGATGAAAGAAAGGCTGAGAGGAAGAGCTCTCAGTGCAGACAGTTTCTGGTGAGCAGGGTGAAGCACTGGCAATGCTGGAGAACAAAACAGTCCTGGCATTTGCAGCTCAGGTTTCCATGAAGTGAGAGCCGGGAGCTGCTCTGCCAGCGCTCCTGCTGTGACCTCCCCTCGGGGCTGCCTCCGACCTGTCTCTGAGTCACACCAGCTGGGAAGGAGCCCAGCAAAACCACACAATAATGGAAGTAGTGAGTTCCTGCTGCCCAAAGGTCACAGCTGGCACTCTGTGCCTCCCTGAGCACACACTGACATTAAGCAGAGGTGTCTTGGTTACAGGGCAGGGTCACTCTTGCAGGATATTTTCTGTCCTGCGCTTTGGAAGTTGGAAGTGATGCTCAAGCAAGCTCTGCAGTCTTACAGAATGTGAATTGTCTCTTTTGACCCACTAATCAGATGACCTTTTGCATTTCTGAAGACAATTTTTGCATGTTGCTCATCTGCGTAGGAAGCACTGTTTGGCTGAAACAAAGCACCAAAACAAGAAGGGCTCTGAGCGTGGCCGGTCCCACAACTTCTGCTCCGTGGGCTGCTCCGGGGTCATCATTCCACATTTTATTATGCATATTCTTTTGGAACTCACTCATCCCCCAAAGCCTTTTAAAGTGGGGGAAAATGGCAAAAAGTGAGGGTGGGCAGAAGAAAGAGGGAATCTGTAAGGATTGACAAGATTTGCCCTTTGAAACACAGAGGAGGGCAATGAATCCATCCCAGGGAAGGAAGTGGTGGCTTTGTGGGATGCAAATAACTTGCCAGTGGGTGATCCCAGCTTGGACACCCACCCTGGTGGAGCCTGGTCCTACTCACAATTCAGAAAGAAAGAGCAGATACAGAATGAGTGAGTCCGAATGCCAGGGCACCTTAATGCTTAGAGACACAGGAGCTCCTCATCCAAGCTTGGAAACATTTGTTTTAGAGCCATATATACATTGTGAGGGGGCACAGCTCTGTAGGGAGCCCTACAACGTGGTCATGGTGAATGGTGGAGGTGAGGTGACAGATTTGGTCAGGTGCAATGCCAGACTCCCTGGAAATCAGCACTTGGCTGCATGCCACAAAATGCTCCACTGTGAAAAGTCAGAGAAATGTAGTCAGAGCTCCTGGAATGGTCTTCTGGTTTCTGAGGCTAAATCAGAAAAGAAATATTGGCAGCAGTGACGGGAGCAGTAGAAAGTTGTTCTGAGCTCAGTATCTACATTTTCAAAAAGCAGCAAAAGACAGAATTTGGAGGGACCTGAACACTTGGGCTCATATTTTCAAAGCATCTTAGAAAGGAAATGTCCAATTGACTTTCTTTAATTTCTCTGAATTCTCAAAACATTCTCCAGATATCAGAGATATAGGTGCAAAAAAACATCTCCTGCCATTTTGTAAGTCCAACTGGAAAAGTGCTGGGACAAGAAAACAGCCCTTTGTGGGCAGTCAGCGCAGAGCAGTCTTGCAGCAGGAAAACAACTGTGGACATTCCTTGTGCAAGAACCTTTGGGCTGAATGGAAAAGAAAGTCACCATAACTGAGCAGGCTCATGAAAAGAGATTTTCTTAGGAGAAAATTTTTAGAGGTTAGGTGAGTTTGCAGCAGTTTTAGTTAAGGTTGTGAGTTCAGCGTTCAGTGCTGAGATTAGCTTTGTTGCTGCTCTGAGCTGTTGCTGCTTTCAGTGGGAAACTTGTCTTGGTATGGAGACAAATCACAGCACGTGTGCTGTTGTGGGAGCATTGAACTCTTTACGTCTCCTTGAATTATACAAAGTGGAATCACCAAACCCACAATTTCATCCCAGCAAGTAATGCTCAAGTGTAGCACCATGGAGCAGCATATTCCCTGCCTCCTGAGCACCTGTATTGGCCTCCTTGGTGTGTCTCCCACGATGGTTTGCAAGCCACAGGATTTGAGTTTGAATGGATGATTCACTGCTGGGCTGTGATTTGGAAGAGCCATGTTTGCCTGTCAAGAGATGAAGTGGGTAGAGGAAAAAATCACCTCCCTGAGGAACACTGTGGAGCTTCATGAGGCTCTTGCCATCACTTTCCTGTGGGAAACCATGGGTCAGAGCTTCTCCCACTGCCTGCTTCCCATCCTCCTGTTTCCTCTCTCACATGGACACTTTGACCATAGGGACCCACCTCAGCAGGGACCAAAGTGAAATTCAACCACATACAAAGAAGCTGATTTTTTTCCAAAGCAATTAACTGTGGGAAGAGCTAACCAAGCAGCTTACCATTACTTGGAAGCAAAAATCTGCATTTTGTTCTGGAAGATTCTGACCAGAAGAAGCAGAAAGCCTGAGGCTGATGAACAAAGCAAGGGTAGAAACCTACAGAAATGATAATAAGAGGGCACCTTGTGGTATGATGCCAATAGTCACTTGGAGATCTGGGATTATTTCTCCAGCTTCTGACTGAGTTCTGAATTTAGCTGCCTCAAATATTTCGATCCTCCCTCTTCCTTGTGTTTAAAAATTACTGCCCTGAAGCCAAAATCTGAGATGCTGACATTAACATTAATGCAGCCTCAGACTCCCAGACTGCTGATCAAAAAAACCCCACAGTAAACCACTCTCTTGATCCAAATGGTCAATGATAGGCACTGAGAAAACTGCAGTGAGTGCAAAAAGTGCCCAGAGGCATGTTAATGGCAGGAGGAAAAAACCCACATGACACCAATATTTCGATTTGAGTAGTGCTTGAGGCTAGTATTAAAGACCTGAAGACTGCCAGGATCTCACCCACCCTTGGAACATCACTTCAAGGCTCAGAGCAAACCCTCCTTGGTCCACAAACTGTTCCTCATCTTGGTAGGAAAGTTACAGAAGTGATACTAATCTAAATCCAGATGTCAGAATGCAGATTGCTGCCAAAATTTAGCTGTGGTTAAGAAAATTACCAGAAAAAATCCAACTCAAGTATTCGGGGATGCTCATTGCAGAGCAGGAGCCAAGGAAACGTGTTTACAGCTTGCTCTCCTTTTAGAACAATTAATCACTGAGCCTTGGCTGCACTTCCCACAAATTACCCAAAAGATGCCTGTCTGATTGGATTAAGCCAAAGTGCCTTGATAGAGTCAGTAACTACCTGGGATATGGGTGAAAACTGGCAGGTCAACTCACTGAGTTACCTAAACCCC
>VXBQ01002994.1:17783-80631 GCA_013400175.1 Phainopepla nitens
CCCCAAAAAAAAAATTATAAAAATAAAAAGAGAAACTATCTATTGAGGTAACAGGGACCACCTCTTTCCCCCTTAACTGCTCCTGATACCAGGACTGAATTCATTACCAAGGAGGTATATCTGAGATCCTCCTGGACCTCCCCAGTTGTGCGGTTTTTCTGGCCATGAAGGCATAAAATGCACTAAGAAATGCGCTGAAGATGAAACTAAGGAGAGAGGAAAAATGAAGTTTTGGAAAAAGTAACAATTCCTTCCACTAATCTTTGGAAGATCTACTCTCTCCCGAGGAAGCACCAGCAGGTGTGGCCTTAACAATTGATACAAATCTGGACAACACCAGGAAATAAAAGAGTTTTTTATGGGAGGCACATCCCCCAGGTGAGTCTGCATTTGGAAACCCTCAGCTTTTCCCTGGCCAGGGTCTCAGTGAGGGACACAGGATCTGCAGCTTCTTCTCCAGCTGTGGCCGTTATCCCAGGCTGGCCCTCACCTTGCCATGGCTTGGTCATGGACCTGCCTGGACACTGGGAATGTGCCTGGAGATCTGGCTGGTGACCATAACTTTATCTGCATGCAGGGTCCATGTGGCTGGTTCAGACTGCTGGAAGTTGTGGCCAGTTAGAAAAGAGACAAAAATTATAAATACCTCGTTCATCAGATATTAGATAAGTTACGCACACAGTAAAGGAACTAGAAGCTGAATTTTATGTGAAAGCAAGGAAGTATCTTGATCTGAAATGGTTTTTTTTTTTTGTTTAAATGAGGGGAAAAGTCAAGATGGATGTGTGCTCTGTTCCCAGACCGCCCCTGAAGAAGCATGAACTTCACACATTCATAGGCCTATCTGGAAATATTCAGCAGCATTCACTTAGGTCATTATCAGACCTAAATCAGACCAAGTATAGATTTCTAATTACTTTAACAAATAATAAAGTATTTAGAACATAATTTCTTGGCATTTTCAGTTGCATTTTTCCTCTATACTGCAGATATAAAGTGATCACCGATGCCTAAGAAGCAGCAATGAAAATAGAGACATCAGATATTAGGAAGTCTCTTATTTATACACTATATCTACAAAAAGAATGCTTTTCTTCAGTTAAGCAGTGAGTTGCTGTGTTAATCTGGGTCTCCAGGTCTCCTTTCCAATGCACAATCTTCATCAAGAAGAGTTTTCCATTTACAACATCCTGTCTACACCATCTTTCTCAATACACTTGCAATTATTTTTTCTCCGAGTGAACTCATTTGCATTTTGTGATGCATTCTAATTCCACAACAAACTTCAGAATGTCTTAGGTTGCAAATGCAAGATGAAGCTGGGAGTGTGTATTCGATTGCCATCTGTTGAAAGCAGGTGGGACAGTTTTCTTTATCTCTTCCACAACCCACCCTCCTTCCAGGAGAGATATCTTCTGTTGATGGGGCACTGAGTCTCACCATATGGCTGATAAAAATACATCATCCCACTGTGAGAGGCGCTGCCTGGGGGAGGAGCCAAGCATTCCTACATGTGTATAATCTGAGACCTGGAACACCACAGGCAGCCTTCTCCCACTGGATTCCCAGAGGAGGACCAGACCCTTCTACATCACCACTGGACCTTTGGAGGAAAACTCCACCCTTCTACAGGATCTCTGGTCACTCCAAGGACTGCAGTCACCATTTAACTGGACTGTTACCAACACCCTGACTGACAGGGTGTCAGGTTGTATTCTAACCCTGTCTGGTTTTTTTGTAATACTGCATCTTATTCTGATTTCCCTATTAAGTTGTAGTTTGTTGCTGTTGTTTTGTTTCATTTTATTTTATACATACTAATAAAGAACTGTTATTCCTATCCTCATATCTTTGCCTGAGAGCCCTTTAATTTCAAAATTATAATAATTCAGAAGGAGGGGGTTTACATTTTCCATTCCAACGGAGACTCCTGCCTTCCTTAGCAGACACCTGTCTTTCAAACCAAGGCACAGAAAAATTAAACACCAAAGAGATATTCAAGGCTGCATTTCAGCTGACTTTTCCTTAAAGTAATAATTATTAATGAAAAAAGTTTCTTCTTCCTTGAATTAACATGCTCTGAAATTAACAGCAATAAGCAACCATTTGAGGTGTAGAATGCTGCTCATCAAATTGAAATTAAAGCACCAAATTATTTAGTTGAATTGTCAGGAAAGTCACATTAGAAAGTCAGTCTGGGCCACCCAAAGACAGCTGGGGTGATGTTGGTTACAGACCTGCTCCTCAGCGCTCTGAGCCAGTAGTGGAGCTAAGGAACATTTCAAAATCTCCATTTCTTCTTTTTCACTCCTAATCTGAAGTTTCAGACCACCACTGTAATGTTTTGGACAGATGGCAAGGCTATCTCCAGGTCCCTGAGAGGAGACCTGCAACCTTGGAGTTATGCAAGTGCATTAATTAGAGTCTGCAGAGGATGAAGAGGAAGGAGAGGCAGAGTGCCTCTTGTGCAGGACAGAGGACACTGGTTCATACCTTGCTCTGCCATGAAAGGTGTGACCTTTAGCTGTGGATCCTGAGAAGTGCAATAGGCTTGACCTTAGGAAGCATTTCTGTACTGAGAGGGTGGCTGAACAGTGGAACAGGCTGTTAAAGAGATGGTCAGTGCCCCCAGCCTGTCACTGTTTAAGAGGCATTTGGACAATGCCTTTAACAATTTTCTTCAAAATGGTGAGCCTTGAAAGGGTCAGGTAGCTGGACTGGGTGATCTCTAGGTCCCATGTCCTTGGTGCCTGTCCTTAGGACCAACGCATGGGCAAAATACAGTTTTGTTCTCCACCAGCCTGTTCTTTATAGGATTGCCTGGGAATGGGACCCCTCCTGCTTGTAAAGTGGCTGAGATCCACACTCTGCTGCTTTGCCTTTTCATAGCAGCAATTTTGGGACCACAACATTTACTGGGATTTTATCTGATTCATGTGAAAATATGTTGTTTTTTTAAAAAGGAAAATGGGTAACAAATCAGTTTTAACACAAACATGACCAAGCAGTGCAAACTGGAGCAGAGAAGCTTGTCAGTGCTGAGGTTTTTCAGTCCATATCCCAGTGCTAGCAGAGGTAGGAAAGGCCCTTCAGAGACACCTCTTGCCTTTCATGTTGTTTGAGGTTTCTCAGCTGCACTCTGCTTTTGCAAAGCGGCTTCCTCACAGCAACCATCAAATTTGTTGCTTGAGGAGGAACAGAAGCAATTCCCACTACCCATTCTCCTAAAGAGTAATTTTTTTTTTTTTTAACACGTTTATGATGTCTCTTTCCACGGCGAGAAACGTGCAGAGTGAGAACAGAACGAAGCTGTTTATGGTGCCTTGGCTGAGCTCTCAGAGGAAGGCAGCAGCGTGTTCCTGTCTCCATCCCACAAGGAAAACCGGCTCCTGTGCCTCCTGGGGGAAGAGACTGGCCACACGAGGTGCACAACACGCGTTTGTGCGTCACAAACACAGCCCAGGCCGGAGGCGCTGGCTGTTCCCATGTCTACAGAAGGAGTGCCAGGCAGCTTTGTCTCCTGCTCTGCAGAGCAGTTCTCCAGGGAAACCCTGGATACAGCAATTCCTGCTGCAGCAGCAGGAAGGCAGAAGCAGGGCTGGTTCAGCTGGAAGGAGCCCTGTGGGCTGAAGCTGTGGCCCTATGTGCATGCTGCCTGGCTATAAGGGCAAGGAAATCTACACACACCTGCAACTGAGTTCTCATACTGGCTTGCTCGTATATTTCCAGTCCTCATACACAAGCTCCAGGCAAATGAAGCTTTTTTTTCCCTTTTTTTCCTTCTCATCTGAGTGGTATTCCTGTTTGCAAATGGCCCATCATACAGCAAGGGTCCGTGTTGCTCACACTCCTCTAGCCCACCTGGTGAATGAGAATCCCCTCCTCACTGCAGGAGGGGATTGCTGAGACCACCTCCCCAGGCAGGTGAAATAGCCCCTGCTCACCACAGCAGCCCCTTTAACTGCTTCAGTCAGTCCCCACGAAGCATTTTGCAGAGGTTGGATAGGTGTCACGAAGTGAGATCACTCCACACATTACACTCAACTTGTCCTGGTATCCCACTGCTTGCTTCCCACTGCTTGTGATTTCTTGTCCAGAAGGGCTCATAGTAGTAGTTATCTTTTGACAGGAAAGGCATGAAATCCTCTGTAGTAAGGAATGTGTGGGTTTTCACATGCTGTTTCCACTTTGTTCACAGTTTGCAGGCAATTTAAAAGCAGCTATTGAAGATACCAAGGCAGGCTCTGCTTGTTATGTGAAAAGCTTTTAGGAAAAACCTTGGATAAGATTGGCCAAGGGGTATTTCACAGTACTGAAAATCCACAGTTTTAACCAACTATACTTTAAATAATACCTTTTTTAACCTGTCATATGTAGCAGTGCTGAGAATATTCCCAGCACTTCAGAAACCTGGTGCAGCATTTAACTCCTCTCTTCTGAATGGCTCTTTCAGCACAGATTGATTCCCCAAATCTGCCTTTTGACAGGAGGGCTGCCTTGAAAGCAGTGCAGAGTATGCAAACCTCGGAACAAGATATCTGGTAATGCCCATTCCTCCTTGCAGTACTGCCCAGCTGCTGTGGGAGCTCTCACTTTGTGGTTTAAAAAGCACTTCTGTGGTCTTGACACTTGCAAGTAATAGAAATAGCCGTATGTTTGCAGCCTGGTGATGTGCAGGTGGGCTTTTTGTCTGGACCTCAGGGCTCCAAACTCAACTGTTTTCCAAGAAGTGAAGGAGCCACTAAAAAGCAGCGAAGTTTAATTTGGGAAAACAAGCCATATTTTAAGCTTACTGCCAGTGAAGGGATAGAGGATGCTTCTGGCTGTGAAATAAAATGCTGTTGGTATCTGTCCTGGTGCAAGAATCAAACCCACCCAAAAAAAGCATGGACACACGGTCTTTCAAGAAATGGGAACACAATATATGACTTGAGAAGGATAAAAAAAATGCTAATTACAGACGAAAATGTGGAATCACAGAATGGCTTGGGTTGGAAGGAGTTTTAGACCATCTATTTCCAACACCTCTGCTGTGGGCAGGGACACTTTCCAGTATCCCAGGTTGCTCAGAGCCCCATCCAGCCTGGTCTTGAACACTGCCAGGTATGGGGCATCCACAGCTTCTCTAGGAAACCTGTACCTGGGCCTCACCACCCTCTGACTGAAGAATTTCTTCTGAATATCTAATCTAAATCTCTTTTGTTTTAAAACCATCCCCCCCTTGTCCTATCACTCTCTGCCCATGTAAAATCAATGAAGGGAATAAAAGTCCCATTTGTTAAACCCAGCAGACAGTGATCATTTAGGAAATACCCACCATTTAGGCTCAAATTAAACTTCCACTTTGGGGAATACTTTTGGATTACACCCACTGTATCTGTGACTGTCTTAGTGTCACTGTTATCCCTCTATCAAAATTTCTATTTGCACTGCCTCTCAGTTGATCCTGTCAGGTATATCTGTGCTGGTTTTGCATGTTGAGACACTTATTCAATCCCCTCCAAAGCACTCAAATCCTGCACATCAAAGCATCCAACAGGCAAATCCAGTTACTTCCAACTAGTGTTTCTATAACTAGGTTTTGTAGAGGGCTCAATATGCAGAAAAGGTAGAAGATATTTTCAATGAATAAATTGAGAAGGATTTAGGCGCTTTATATTTGTTTGAAATTCAATAGGCATGCTTTGTTATGCTTTCTCCATGAGCTTCCCAAATGTGCCAGGAACAATGCACAGGCTCAAAGCCATCATTTCAAGGTGCTGCAGGCTTTGTTCTGCTCCAAAGACAGTTTCCCCTCATCCTCTGGATTTACTTCTACTTGCAATGTTTAAAATTTAATGCAGAAAAGCCAAAACCCGACCTTCTACAGTCTCCAGGGAGTTATATGTCCATGCTAATGGATAAGAATCTTAAAAGTGGCTTAATTTTGTTTGCTGCCATCTGCTTCCCCCAGTATCATTTTTTTGGCTGAACCAGCACAGTACAACTTGTACTGAATAAAGTTGTATCCATGTTGAAGAGCATCTCCCAAATTCTGATCAAAATGTGTCTTGGACCTGAGGATCCTTAGCACGTGCTGCACAGCATTTCAAGTGTTTCATAGTAACAGTGGAAGCTCAGCTTTGTCCTTAACCCATTTCTTCTCCCACCAACCTGATTTCCCCCACAATCAACACTGAGCTCATGATCTCTGCCCTGACTCACGTACACACAGATCCAAACACATCTTCTTCCCAAAATGCAGCTTCAGGCTGTTGCATCTTCTTCTGCAGAAAACTTCCCTGCAAACCAGCCAGGCCACCTCTCAAAATGCGAATGCCACAGACAAACCTTCAGGGCACCTCTCAAATCGCCCACATTGGCCTGAATGAAATCCCCAGAGAAGACTTGCCCAATCATTTTGCAGAGCCAGGGTCCTTGTTGAATCCCCACATCTTTTGGAGTGGCAGACCTGTCCCTCATGTCGCCTGTGGACACCACAGAGGTGGCTGTCCATTGGATCTGTTCACTGACCTCCACAGCTCATCTCACCTCAGAGATGGCTCATCTAGGATCCACCACACATCTGATTGTGAAAGTAACCAAATTCCTGTTGTTGTTAACCCACACAGATGGAAACGAGATGTGGAGAGGTGATATTTATACCATCACCATCAGCCTCTGCAGTTCAGCATGCATCTTTCAGAAAATGGAGGAGTAATTTCAGTTTTCAATTAAAATTTTAATTTATCCTGGGCAGTCTTATATTTGTGGTAACCCTTTTTCTTGCCAGTTTTTCCATTGTGCCCTGCAGTTAACTGAACTCCTTCCCTCTTTTTTTTTTTCTTTTTTTTTCCGTAATCACTTATTTCTCTGGTCTTGCTGGTTGGATTTATGACTTTTACTCAGAATCCCATAATGTCATGAGGCAGCTGAGGATCAATTTTTTTCCTCATACATATTAAACCCAGATGCACAGGGAGCTCACGCTCTATCAACCTCTTGCTTTCTAGCAAAGGTCAGAGTAAGAAAATTGAAAGAAACACCTCCTGCTGTGTTTCCTCTGAATTCTGGGAGATCCTGCATTATCCAAATGGGAGTGGGGAGAAGTTGAAGGAAACCTGAAGGACCTGACTTCCAATTACTATAGGTCCTTTCCAACCCAAAGTTTCCTCCAGCCCCACAGAACTGCTGTGAATGTCACTCCTCTGCTAATTACACCAACTGGCCCAGCTGCATTGCACAGCCCCTGGCTCGCACTGAGTCTTTTTCTGATGATGGACTTTTGCCTTCTGTGCTGCTCTGCCTTGCACATCTGCCAGTAAGTCCCAGGTTAGCCAATATTTCCATGCTTTCCTCTGTTTCATGGGAAAATGTCTACAGCAGGTTGTGTGTCATTTTTTAAGCTGGTTTGGTGTTTCAAAAGGTGAGATTTGCTGGTGGGCTCCCAACATGTGCAGATGGTCAGCATTTGCTGTTCATGGAAAGATGCTGCCTAGATTTTTGTGTTTCAAGGGAAAATGACTCCTCTTGATAGAGACCTGGTTTTATCTCCTTCGGTGAAGTCTCTGGGCTTTAAATCCTTTTTAGCTACATCCCTGTTTGTGACCTTTTCTATTTCAGGCTCTGCCTGGGCTAGCTCACGATTCTCCTTAAAAAGCTGGCTACCTCTCCTATCTTACCCATGACCTCTCTTTTTTTAAGTGACATATAACTGAGGGATCTGGCATGGGGTGCAAGGCAGAAGGAGAGGCATAGTCCCTGATGTCACCACAGAGACATCCAGAGCACGGCTTTGCTGAGCGTAGGAGTGAACCAGCAACCACAAAGAACTTCTTTGCTTCCTGTTCAGCCAGCACTTGATCTCAAACCCCAGCCTCAGAGGCACAAAGGATGGCAGGGGACATTAGAGCTTTCTTTAATACCTCAGTTGCTTCCCATCACCCACTCACACTCCCTCCCGTACCGTGCTCTGCAAATCTCCTCCCAAACTGCTGGCACTCCTGAGCAATTTCACATTTGCTTTTATGAATACAAGCTCCTGCTTAATCATCTGTAACATTGCCTTGCATTAAAGGTGCTGATTAAACATCTCACTTCCAAAGAGGTTTAATCCACCTCAGAGAAAATCACCCCCAAGCCTGTGCTGTACCACTGGCACCATCAGTGCACAGAGCCTTGGCTTTTCTCCCCAGAGAAGTCCATCATATCTGTAACAACATGCCTGGATTTATTCCTTTATTGAGCAGCCTTCTTCCACTGGATCCTGTCAGCCACTCTGACACCAGGAGAAAAATGCCAATGACGTGAGCAGAAATCAGCAAGGGACAGATTTGGGGTACAGTTGCACTATTTTATGGTGTAATGCATGTAACAGCTGCAGCAACTCAAACTTCTCCTGGTGATTCTTTTATATTAAGAGTCCTACAAGGGAATAGCTAGCAAAAAATTAAATACTTGGGCAAAATCTGATAGCTTTCTTCGTCACAAAAATCATGGACATAGCAGTGAGGTCCCCAACACCCTCTGAGTGATTCTTCCCAGCACACCTCCACAGCAAAGGAGATGTTTGCCATCTTACACTGCTTACAGGATGCCTGAAGTAACAAATGACAGGGTGAGAGAAAATGTGACAAGTTGCACCAGGGGAGGTTTAGGTTGGATGTTGGAAACATTTCTCCACCAGAAAGGTTATCAAGCACTGGAACAGGCTGCTCAGGGCAGTGGTGGAGTCACCAACCTTGGAAGTATTCCAAAAACGTGAACATGTCTCACTCAGGGACATGGTTTGGTGGTAGACTTGGCAGTGCTGAGTTAGAGGTTGGACTCGATGATCTTAAAGGTCTTTCCCAACCTAAATAATTCTATGATTCTAAATTTGACTTCACGCGCTCCTACAATCCGATTCACAATACCTGGATCACTTCTGCAAGGAGTTTTCTGTCCTGCCCTGGCTTAGGCTGAAAGCACTATTGCAACACTAAATACAGAGTTTGGGAGTCTCAGACCCATCATATCATGCCACTTTTCTGGCATGGTTGCTCCCTTGCATCTCACTTCATTGACAGAAATCTACAAAACAGAAGATCAAAGGATAAAATATTTAATTCCCTGTCCTTCACAAAACGACCTTCCCACTGACAGCTGTGAAAAAAATGACCAGATAGAACTGGTAAGTCTTATTTTTCCCTCTGTCTGATCTTCCTGGTACCATCAACTCTTGTTGAAGTATTTGACCAGCTGACCTCCCACACTGCCGTGGTGAAGAGGAGCCCTTCCCTTCCTGGCAGCCTCTGATCACACAAGCCCAAGACATGGTTCTTATGCCTGGGTTTCTTTTAAAGAAAGGAAAGGAAACCCTTCTCTCTCTTTTATGTTGGAAGAGCAGCTCCACCACTCTTGTGCTGATAAGGGCAAAGGGTCTGGACAGTCAACAGGGAAAATTAATTTCTGAAGGAAGGAGTTGGAGGATTTGGGTGGCATTTTGCTAGGCAACCCCAAATGAATCCTAACCCATAAATATTTCTTTCTGAAGGCCTGTGTATTCTTCAGGGATGGCTGAGGGTGGCTCACCAGAAAGGACAGTGTCACTGCTGTTGGCACCTGAACCTGTCACCTCCTGCCCACTCCCAGAGGAGGTGGCTTTTGCACATGACAGCGTGAAGGGGGAGGGAGACAATTGTGGGGTTTCTCTTTCACGTGGCCACACTGAGGGTCCTCACCTCTGTCCTCTAAATCACCACCACGTCTCACAACACCAGCACTGGCTCCAGGCTCAGGGTCAGAGGGGGTGGCAATGCTTTGTGGTCAGCTGATGAGGCTGGAGAGTGAATTGGCAGGGAAAATCTCCACTTCATTTCTAAAATAGAGAGACAAATTTCTTGGCTTTGCAGTGTTCTAAATGTCACCTTTGTATTCTGCAGTTCTAAATGGCATTTCTAAATTTTACTTCAGCTTCATTACAAAAAACCCAAGAAATTAATGGAGCTGTTATTTCTCTTCTCTCTGCAGACATTTTTCAGTGTTTGCATTCAACTTTAAATGAGTTTTCCTTCAAACCCTTGGTGCATCTAATGAACTAGCACACCAAATAGAGGTTTGAAGCTGTTCACCACCTGGTCTCTGGGCTTTTGTCATGGCAGATCTCAGCATGAGATCTCAGGATATCAAGCTCAGGACTTTCAGGTGTCAGCAACAACCCAGTTCCACTCTGAGTACAAGTATCACCCTCCACAGCTATCTCAAGAAATCATAGCACCAACTTAAAATGAGTTTCAAAATAAAAACCAGTATATAAATACTTTGAGGCGAGGACCATGCATGTGGTTCATGGTGGGAGACTTAAGCCCAGTGCAATGCTACACAGAGGCACTGCATTTTATAGAACTGCCACAGGTGTTCACCAACTTTTATACATTGTTGCTGTAGGCAGTTCCTCCTTTTTGAATTTTAGGCTGTATTTTGGCCTCTGAAGCTTTTCTGTATGTCTATTAAGGTAAGATTGTTCCAGCTGGGAGAGAGTACACTACCACTGCTCCAAAATCTGGCACTTAAGAAACACTGAATGTTATGGTACTTGCATAAAAAAATGCCAGCTCTGGACACTGGCTGGGATCTCCTCCCATGGATTGCTAACACTGCATCTTTTCCAACCTTAATGATTCTGTGATGTACTGACTGAGAGCCAAGCACTCTGTAGCTCTGTCACAAAGCACACAGTGTGTTCAGTTGTGCAGGAAACTCATTCAGCTGAAATATATCCAGCCACTAGGACAAATTTCATCAAGATGGATTTTCTTAACCTCTCAAATCCCTTCTGATATGTTTTAGGAAAATAAAAAATATTGTAATAATGACCTATCTGTATGCAGATGATGTCTCTATGCCTGTATAGAGATCTCCTTGCAGAAAAAAAGGGACACATCCCCAGTATCCAGACAACGTGTGGAAGAACAAATACAAACATCCACTGAAACTCATCAGGAGCTGTCATTCCTGTCATTTACTTACAGGTAAAAATCCAGCTCTCTACAATCTAAATGGGGAAATTCAGAATAATAACCCAGGCCAGCCTCCCCCTCTATAAACCATGGAAACCAAACCATGTTTGTGACCACAGTGTCCTAGGGATGCTCCATATGTATACACATCCCATGGACTGGGCAATATGAGCTGCAACCCTGCAAAGCCCTGATGCAGCACAGACAATGCTGCAGGGAGTCAGCCACTCAAAAAGCTCTCAGAGCTGAACAAGTTGCCTGGGTTACATCTCAAAATCACACAAGTGCAAAAAAGAAAATGTAGAAACGGACTCATCGGGTCCAGAAGTTTACCGAATTGGGAAGAAATGGGGATCAAATGCTAAAAGTTTGGGGTAAAAAAGCAGTGTTTTAGCTTTGTGCTGTAGAAACCAAGGATTGAGTGATGACTCAGGCAAAGCAGGCAGAGCACAGCCTTGTTCTGGCCAGGCAGCCTGTGGCAAAGGGATGGAGATGCCCAGGTTCTGGTGGTCACAGATTCATGGCATGGCTAGGGAGGACAGTCCAGCAACACAGTAGCTCACATACTCCTTCATTTTTTCCAGCAACAGGGACAGTAAGTGCAAGGCTCACCCACCCTGCATCCCCAGCTGTGGATCACTCAGCTGAGAGTGCTGCATTCACCACTGACCCTTTTGCTGCAGCTCCCTGCACCCAGCAAGGAAAACATCTCCCTGTGGGAGCTCCTGAGGAGCTAAGGGCTGCTCCATCCCAGCTCCTGAGATTTTTGTGCAGCTACCAAGAGGAATCGTGGGTCACAGCGACCTGGAGGTTTCCTGCAGAGAGAGCTGCAGAGGGGCTGAGCTGTGTATGGAAGGTGGAAAGGCTGCACAAACCCAGAAGACATCAAAACTGAATTCTCCTGTTAATCAACACCTGCTCTTCTACCAATACATAAAATGCAACTGAAAACAGCATGAGAGCTGCTCCTCACAGCAACACCCCAAGCTGTCCACTGAGCCATGGCTCCATGCCATGCTGGCATGTGCTACATGCCTGGGGGTGGCAAAAAAAGACAGTAATCTAAGCAAACCTAAAAAAAAGCTCCAGTCTCTAAAGCAAATCCCCAAGGCAAAGCCTTGTCAAAGACTATAATTTGTGTGTGCATCTCCATTTCCCACATCTCTGAGTTCCAAACTATGAATTCCCTCTTTCCTAATTCAGACAGAAACAAATAAGAGACCTGAAAGTTTTTTTATGAGAGGACTTCAGGCCATAACATGTGACAACATGAACAAGACCTCCCTTGTTTTTTTGGAGTTTAACTCTACATTATCCCAAATACACAGTAGCCCTCCTTCCACCTCCCATCACTGTCTTGAGCTCAGTAAGTCAGCTGTGGACAGTGACAACCATTTTGGAATTTTCTTCTGAGAGCTGCTCCTCAGTCTTGAGAATACCCTTCTTGTTCCTCCTACCAGCCCCATCTGGAAGGAGCTGCAGGTCTGGAGGGTGAAGCTACAGCTGCAACCTCCGAAATGTCAGATAAAATCGCATGCCATTGGATGCCATGCAGACCCAAGCATGTCTTTACTAACTCTGCACAACAAAAAGGCTGTGAAAAGCCTTGATAGCTGTAAAATGGAAAAAAAATTAAGAATCTCACCACAGAGGAAATGCTTTGGTCCTCTTTTTGCATTCTGCAGGTGGTACTAGAACTCTTTCAATGACAATGGTCCTAAAGAAAAGGGAGAAGTCTCAGTCATCTGCACATTATTCTGTTAATCCTCATCCCCATTCTGCTGCAAACATGAAGGGGTACAAAGCCTGTGCTCAGGAATCCTGTTCCTGTTGCTGAATTTGTGCTGGTACTCAACAGGTGCCATAAATAATCATGTCTGGCAGTGCCCAACTGAGTTCAGGGCTGGGGTTTGCATTACAGTTTTTACCAGTTGTTCCAAAGACTGGTTCACTCATTAGCTGATGTTTTTGCCTGATAATCACTGCACAGCTCTACCTGTTTAACAGGGATCCTGTCTGGTGGATGACAATGCAGAGACCTCCCTGCTCAAAGAGCACAGGAGAGGTGTCGTGTTTATTAATGCCCAGTGGCTGCCACAGTAAGGGCTTCTGCAGACTTTACCCACATTTGATCTGCAAGAATGTATAACTAATGCGTTTCTGGAAGGGATCTCATGAAGCAGAAACCGTGAAGCCAAGAACAGATGGGAACCAAACTTTCACTCATGGCTGTATTTTGAAATTAAGGATAATTTCTAAGAAAGAGCTCAAATGAACAAAGAGATTGCAGAAGTAGAAATGCACAGTTAGTGGTTCTCCTGGTCATTTGTTTGTAACATTCAAGACTTCCCAGAATTGCATTTAATGTCAGTGATTACCTGCCTTTTTTTTTTTTTTTTAATGGAAAGTGTATAGTTGTGGGAAAATAATTACAGCAGAGTTAATGTGAAGTGTTCAATGAATCTTCTGTGTATCATTAAATATGCTGAAGCAAAGTCTGGGTTTTTATCAATTATGAATGGGAGGAGTTTAACCACAGTGCACCAGTACAGACAGCTCAAGGAGCAAGAGGAAGCAGAGTTTACCCCTGGGAAGCAAGGAACATCTTTTCCACATCCTGTTAGGTTCAACAGAAGAAGAAAATGTTGAAAGGAAATTCATCACACACAGGAGGGAAGGTAAAGGTGGATGGAAGAGTTGACAAGAAAACAGGGAAATGGTTCTGGAGAAATAATAAAAAAGAAATAAGCATGATGGGAGGACCAAGGGAACCAGTTGTGAGTCTGATGAATCTGTAGAAAGCAGGCAGGCATGGTTTCATTCCTTATTTTTTAACATCTGAGAAATAACTTTCGTGTTATTAACTCTCCCTTTTGTGTCAGATTAACTCTCCCTCCTTGTGAACTTTTCCTGCTTGTAGAACAAGAAGCAAAATTTTAAAAATAAGGTTCAAGCCTTGAATTGCACCCTACAGATGTGCCATGAGCATGATCAATGTGCAGTGGCTCACACAGCTATGTCCAAGCACAGATTTCAGGGAAGAGATTGCCTTTGCACCAGTCTCTCCCCTGTGTTCTGCTTGAGGAGCACAAAAACACCCTGGAAGAATAATAAAGAGCATGCCTAGGGCTGGAACAAGTTGGAAGGATCATCCTGCTGATAAGAATTACATCTTAAATTGCCATTACCGATGGCTTAACCAAAGAGATGTTGGAAAGTTCTGGTTCTGCCCTCCAGGAAAAGAATCCTTTGGGCAGTTCTGTGCCACCTGCTCCAGGGGTAACCCTGACCCCAGGATGGACCAATGGCCACTCTGGCTTCTGCACTGGCAGTGCTGAGCTGCTGCTAAAATCAGGGGCAGGGCAGAGATAACCAGGAGTGGGAATGCTGGAGAATGTCACAGTGATGGAAAATCACTGCCTGGGCGAGCAGGAGTCTCCTCCTTATGCAAACCTGGAGAGGAAAAGGCCATTTCAGCACATCTCATATGCACTACAGAGTAATAAAGCTGCCTGGGCTCTAAGAGCAGATAAAAGCTCATCTTGTGGCTTGTTATTGAATGATTGTGGGCTAATAGAGGGAAAAATAATGGAAAAGGAATCAAAGAAAATGTGGGTTAAGTAACCAGGTAACACATCTAATGGAGATAAAAATGATGAGGACTAAGAGGCTGGGGTTTTTTATATGCTCTTTATTAAAAATACAAATAAAAAAGACATGCAGTACTTTTAAAAAAATGTATGGCTGAAATGCGAAAAGACAAGTTACACAACAGCTTCTCTGGAGAGAAGGACCTTCTGTGCAGAAGAACAGCCCTGTTTCCCCTTCCTGATTCCTCTAAGGTCCTGCCTGCACCTCCAGACATCTCTCTTAGAGGCAACAGAAGCAGACTCCTGCCTTGTATTAACCCTTTTGAACAGATTAAGACCAGGTGCTTGGCCTTGGGTCTGCCTGTACCTCTAGCCCTTCAGAAGGAGTAGGCAGAAGCCTGCATTATCCTTTTCTTCTTCTCTGGTCTTTAATTGTTTTTCTATCTTTATCACTAGGATCTTTTGAAGTTCCTGGGAGCAAGTCTCTGGAGCAACTCTGATCTGTCACAGACTGTGACAAAAACACCTCTGACGTGGTGAATTGGCAGTGCTGGGTTAATGGCTGGACCCAAAGATCTTGAAGGACTTTTCCAACCTTAACAATTCTATGATTCTGCGGAAAGCAAGGAGATCCTGATGGTCAAAAGCTCAGCCCCAGGCTACTTTGGATCCGCACATTTGTGAAAATACTTATCTAATGAGCTCACACTGATACAAACTTCCCTCAGCATCCTAGTCTTTCAGCCTGCACCATCAGGGATAGGTTAAAGTAGAGCACAGGGGCACAAAACATTACAGGATGAACTGTTTTCAATTCATCCTGTAATGGAATAGCAATCACAATATGAGGAGAGACAAAATATTAGCTGTTACTGTAATACATGGATTTGTTTTCTTTTGGCTTGGCATTGATTTTGGATTGTGTGAATCCAGTGACTTTAATACAGTAACCATTGATTTGTTGTGGTGAAAGAGAGCAGGGAATCTGACCACATCTCTCAGAAGCAAACGAGGATCTTTTGGGGTTTACAGAAAAGTTTTTGCTTCAGCCTGATTATTAACAAAACATCAAGTTTCAATCCAGGTTTTGAATGCGGAATTTCCTTTCACAGGGGGACAAGGGCTGTTCAGCTGCTGCACAGTAGCATCAAGGAAACTGGAAAGTCACTTCCAAAATGCAGAGGAGCTGTTTCATTGAACCATAGAATAGTTTGGGTTGGAAGGTGCCTTTAGAGCTCCTCTGGTCCAACCCCCCTGCAAGAAGCAGGCACATCTCCAATGAGATCAGGTTGCTCAGCAAGCTTGTTTGCAGCATGGCTGCACTTCTGTTCCTTGTGGTTGGGGCCGTGATAAGAAGATGACCTCCAAACAAAACCCTTGAGCTCTGTTTTGTGCCTCAAACCCACAAACTCAGCCTGCAGCTCTCATACCCCAGCAGCTGCAGTGGCTCTGCCCTCTCCCTGCTCCCTACTGATCCTGCCTGGACCCATTTCTGCCTCCTCAGTGCCCTCTGTGTCTCCAGTGCCCCACCTGGCAAGCACCACAGCCCTTCCTGCAGGTGAAATGAGGCAGGTGTGCACCCCAGCCAGGAGCCAGCTGCACTCTGCTCTGCCCAGACAACACCAGCATCTAATATCTACCTTCAGACACTTCATTAACCTTCCCCATCTAATCCCAGCTAAGCGGATTTACCCTGATTCGCTGCCAATCAATCAGCAACTGGGTTTGTTGACAGCCATAGAGGCAGAAATGCCCATCTCGGTGCTTCAGACACCATGTCTGATCGTTCCTTCCTCCTGCCTGTTTTTCTTTTTGGTTTGTCCTGGTGCAATTTGGAGCTAGAGAAATATTCCCTAGGTAATAAGACCCAGGACTGTCACCATCAAACCCAAGCTGATAAAGCCTCCTCAGCCTGCAGAGGAATGTGAGTCATTTGGGGGTTTGAGGTTGTGAATCTGCCCTCAGTTGACATCACTCACTAAGCTTCTCACTGAAGCCCACAGCAGCTCTTGGGAAGCCCATTACCTTTCCATGGTCCTCAATTCACTCAAAAATAAGCGAGGCTTTTGGGGCCTGGGGACATTACAAGCATCTGTGAAGATCTCCAGCTGGAGCTGAGTTATCCTAAACAGCTGAAATACCCAAACTAATCCCCAGGAAAAGAGCAAGATGACAGTGTGACTCTCGATTTTGGAGAGGAGCACAAGGAACCATCACCTGCCTGGGGACTGCAGGGATCTCTCATTTAGGGATTTCTCCCATGGCAAGATGATTCTCCTGTCACTAAGCAGCGTGCATGAACTGACCTGAGCTATGGAACTGCACTGAACTTTTCAGGTGTGACACCAAAAATAAAACCTGGCTGTGCCTCCATGCCAATCCCTGCTGGCAGCAGTGTCAGCCCATGACTGAACCTCTGTGGCTCCATCAGCAGCGCTGGGCCAGGGAAAGGTGGTGGTGGATGCATCATCCTGGCAGAATTGTGCTCCCCAGGATGGGACTTCTCTCCCTGGTGAATGAAGCTTTTCCTGTGACTGCATAAAACATAGTCCTGTGAATTGTTGTGGGCCCTTTTCAGGTACAAAGCTGCACAAACCAGGTGAGGGGGGGGTGTTTAGAGCAGCATAGCCCCAGTGTCGAGCAGCAGGAGGGAGAGTTTTCTGTTATGTGTAGCTGGGGTAATTTATCACATTGAAAGTGCCACAAAAACAGGAGCAAATGAGGTAGCTTGTTCAGTCCCTCATGAAAAGGAGAAGCCACTTCCAAAGAAAGCAGCTGTGAAGCTTTTTTGTCTCCAGAAAACTCATGGTGGGATGTAAATATCACTGTCAGTGTTTCTATCGTGTACGGGAACTGCGGCTGCGGAGAACACAGAGTTCCTATAAAATAAGTTCTCAGGGAAAACCTGAACACAGAAGCTGAGTATGAGGAATGATTTAGCCCCTCATAGCAAAGGGGAAATGATGGAATTTGTCTCTCACCTGCCTTCTCAGGTGGATGGTGCAAAACAACGCACTGCCTGCACATCCTCGAAGCTCAAGCTGATGTTGCAGAACAGACATTTGCAAGGCTGCCCACATGGGCTGCTGTGTTACAGGGACATGCCAGGGGAAATAAATGATTAAGGAAGAAGAAAATGGGTTTAATCTCAGTGTAGGATAGCTGAAATATGCTTTGGTAAAATATTGACTCAGCTACATCCAGGAACACATCAGTCAGCTCCAAACACTGAGCACTTGTGCTGCTGACCAAGAATTACCTTCTGTACTGATGCCTGGAAAAACATTAGTCCATTTATGTCCCATGGTGCTGGAGGACTTCTGATTGATTGAGTAAATTAAAGCTGGCTGAATAATTGATTAAATAAATCATTTCTTTGAAGAATTTCTCTCCTGTTTCGTTTGCAGATTGGAGTGTGGCACAAACAGCATCACAGTGGTTTGACATTACTCCTCAGCTACTTCCTACCCATAATTGTAGCTCAGTCAGCAGTGCTGACAGCTCATTTCCCATGCACAATAACTGCAGTGCTGTCAGTAGGGAGCATTTCTAGCTGGTTCCTGACATTTTCAGCCCCAATGGAAGAGCAGTTGAGGTTTCACCCAAGCCAAGGTCAATATGGTGACATAAGGAACAGAGAGGGATGAGTACAACAGCACCAGGTTCCCCACTGTCTGTAGGGCAAAGAAACCCTGTGACAGCTCTGTCCTTTGAAGCAAGGTTTGTCAGGGTCTTGATTGCATGTGGAAATCCACCCTGGGGTTCTGCACCCAAATAAGCTGTTCACAGGGAGGACAGCCTGCAAAGCACTCAAAAACCTCTCCTCCTGTGTCTGCACAGACCAGGTTCACGGGTCACTGCCTGGAGAGCTGGGGGCTAGAGCCAGTCCCTGTCCACTTCCCCTCCAGCCCTGACTCATTTGCAGATGGAAAACCCTCCCCCTTGCCAAAATCCATGAGCAGTGAGCCACTCTTGTCATGGCCAAGGAGAAATTAGGTTTCCCATGGAAATAGTTGCACACATTCACTTAAACCAACTATTTCCAAATATTGTCCTGTTTATTCTTAAATACTCTCAGTTCATAAGCATTCCTGTGAGCTGTCACTGCCTGAAATAGCCATGTAAAAGGTAACAGCAGAGCATGTTGCGGCAACAACAAGCCTTTGCAGCATTTTTCTAGGGTTTTCTAGGGTTTTTTCCATCTAGAATTAAGATGGGAAGGGAACAAAGCAGTGGAAATGGAAAACCAAAACCCATGCCCAAATTCAGAATGTCTCCTGACTGTTGGTCCCTCCTATTGCTTTGCTCTTTTGCAAAAAGACTAAAGAAGGAATTAAGTGTCCATTTGACTAGCATTTCTATCTGAAAAGGACCATGATTTTTACAATATGGGATATATTTTGAGTAAATCTGCCATAATTTGTGTACCGTCTCTTGGAGGTTTTATATCTTGGAGCATCCAATTGCACTGAAATAAAGGTCAGGATCCCTTCAGTTCCATGTTCCCAATGGCAAAAGGCAAAGTCTTCAGCTCATCAGTGGTTTTAACTTCCTTTGTGTGCTTATTGTTATATCTTCTTATTTTAAAAGAAGAAAAACCTACTTTTAAAAGAATGTTCCAATATTGATAGAGCCTCAGGCACAGCTTTGTTGAGCTGGCTTCTGCCTAAGAATATTTAGTGCATTGTTTCAAGAATTAGCTTGAGAGATTTTTTTCCCCCCTTGGCTTAGCAGTCCTGAAATCAATGGAATCACAGAACTGGAAGGCAAAACTTCAAGATGATGAAGAATATTTGGCACCTTTGTTACGAACACAGACTTGCCAGCCACAAAAGGCTCATTGTGAAATTCAAATCATGTGGGTTTGCTGGCTAACGGTGGGAGGAATATTGGAATATTGATTCTGTTTACTTATACAGAAAGATCATCTGCACTGCAGGATAAAAGTACAGAAGATAGGATGGGAGCTAGTTTCAAGAATTACCCAGATTCTCTTGAAAATCTACTTAGACTCTCCCAATATGGACTTTCTATGGGTAGGGCTGAACTTTGACTTGTGAGAGCACAAGAAAAGTAAAATAGAATCCTATGTTTTGGGGGAAAAAAATCTTAGGTTGAGTGTAGATCTGAAGGAGTGGAAAGCCCATCCTAACAAAAGCTTCTTGGAGTCCAAATATTTTCTATCACCTCACCATAAACACTTTTACTCTTTTTTAGGAGCGGGGACATGCTACTGATACATAGCTTTCCTCTCAACACACAAAGTGAACATTCCTAGAAATCTACCAAAGCACTAATCAACCATTCAGCGGGACAGATGTGTTCTCTAGCAATAACAGTAATTACTTCTAAAAGTCCTTGAAAATTGGACTGTTGCTTACCAGGAATAAAGAGAATCAGACAAGGAGTTTTTCTCAAGTTATAAAGCCAGGCTGCTGCTGTGCTCATAGAACCAGCAAAGTTCTGCAAAGGTCTTTTATTGGTCAGAACTCCCAAAAAGATTACTTAACTGAGGATATTTCTACAAGACACAGGAAAGAAGAAGGATGGCAGGTGTAGAAATATAAGCCAGCCTTTGAAAAGTGGATAAACTGATAATGAATCACTGCTAAATAGCTCAAGGCTGTTCAGATTTTGTTACTCAGGTAGAGAAAAAACTTACACTCTGTCACCCCTGATGGCCTTGGGAAATAAACTACCAATGTGTCCATACATTAACCCCAGAATGAGTTATGCAGCAACAGCATAACCATATTTTCCTCCCTCTCAGGCACAAACACGCAAACGTGGTCTGACACCTCCATCCTCTCACTCACTAACTTGGTATATATAAATACAGAAAATGGGTGTTCCAAAGCAGGGTGCAAAGCCAGCCTAAACCTCAGTCCTTACCAGAAATAAGCACTAAGCTTTCTTTAATTCAAATGAGGCAGAGTGTTTTCAGGGGAGCTGCAGATACACCACAACAGGTCTTTCCAATGCAAATCCTCAGCGTGGCTGAAATGTCAGCACAGCTCAGATTAATAGCCAAAAAGGGTTGCTAACCCTCCAGGCTCAGAAAAAGGGTGTTGAAGAAGGCCAGTCTTTGTCACATCTGAGCCATTCAGTTCCTCAGTTTTTAGGATTCCAAGGGCAAAATAGAAATAAACTTCCTCAGTCATCCTCAAATCCAGACCTGCTTCTATACAAGGGACACGGGGAAGATCTCTAAACCTTAAATCCCAAACCCACCCTTCCCTTTCTTCCTTACATTACCTGGTTTTAGTCACTCTGGTCCCTCCAAGAAGCACCATCATCCATCCCAGGCACCATCCTACCAGCTACTTTACACATACAAACAGGAATAGGGGAAAAAAATGTCATCTTAGGTAAAAAAAAAAAAAACATATCCAGTAACAAAAGCACTTATAACAAAAAGAAATTAACATGTGAATAGACAATGTTAAGACCCACAATATAAAAATGGACAGTCCAATCCAGGTCACTTGAAACCAGTAGAATTTTTTTCATTGTTGTGCATTGGATACAAAGGTTGTGTTTCTGACTTGGTTCTGCTGCCCTGAAGACAGTGGTAAAATTTTCATTAATCTCTTGGTGGGCTCTCAGTTGAGCTGTAGTCATCACTGTAAATAATTTGTCATACAGATGTTAAAAAAAAAAAAAAAAAACACCTTTTTTGTGTAAGTCTTTTGGACATCTGAAAACTGTAATCAGTGTTTCTAATCTCTGGCAATGGGTGGCAGAGATAAATTAAACACAATTCGGAGTTACAGCACAGCATCTGCCTTGGCTGCTCCACCACCGGACTAAGTCCATTCCCAGAAAGGAGAGGAAAGAGAAGTGAAAATGAGGGCTCCAGACTGGGGCTGTGAAGCCCCTGGAGTTCAACTCTGCTGGAAAACTTGCCCCAGTTTTTTGTGCAAACCCTCCTCCTACTCCCCAATTATTTTCCATTCCATTCTCAGCAACACTCAATTGCGATAATCTGTTCCGTGGGGAGAAAAAGGGAAATAAAAGAACTTTAAAAATACAGCCCTTGTGCCTTGTCTTTGTCTGAAAACTCCTCTAAATGAGTGGCCCTTTGGCTTGGCAGTGCCACAGCTTTGTGCATTTCTTGCCAGAGACAGCTCTGTTTAGGAAGCATCGTGATGTCAGGTTGGGGGATATTATATGGAAATTTGCACGTCACTGTGAATTTGCACTTTTCTGGGCTCACAGGCACATTCAGGTGGCTGCGGGAGGAATTTTTTCCAGTGAGAAGTAAACACAGAGGTGTTGGCCTCTCTGGGAGATGGAAAGCAGTTAACTTCAGAACTAATTACGGGGAGGCTGACGGATGCTGACAGACCTATTGTCCTGGAGAAGGGCCTGCTGCTGGTTCTGCCATGAGACAGGCAGCAAAGCCTCTCTCCTCCTCTCAGCAGGCCCATGGCACCAGGGAGGAAGAAGACAAGGATGTCAGGACTTCTAATTATACACCAGGAACCTGCGAAATTGGAGCATTAGAAGTGTTAGTTAAAAATGATGCCCCGAGGTGCTGAAGTGGCACAGCAGAAGAAGCAAGAGCACAGTGGTGGGAGTAAGGGGCTGCAGAGGAGATCTGGGGTCTGGAGGGGTTTCTTTCCAGGGCTGCACATGTGTTCATGGACAGTTATATATCTACCAAACCCTGCCTGCATTGTCATTTGCTTCCAAAAGCAGTTTTAAACGAAATTTAAAGCCACTTCTGTTGAAAACATTGCCAGCATGGTCTGTCAGTCAGTCGTCCTCTAGCCTGGAGAAAGCTGCTTTCCTGTAAAGAATGGAATGGACATTTTCTCAGTTCCCAGCTGCACCACAGACAGAACAAGGGAAGACACCTCTTGAATTAAATTTTATTGCAGACTCGCTTGAAATCTTCTGGATGAAAAAGGAACCTGGGCATATTGAGCTTTAGTCTGAAAATCATCTGGCACTTTAACAAAAGTCATTCACACCAACTTGGAGGAGCGTTTACTGAAACTCTACCTGCATCCTCACTAAGGGAGGCTCAGTTATGACAGGTAATGAAATGCACCTTGTCCCTGGAGCACGACTGGTGGGCAGCTCAACACCAGAGGGAATGTCCACCAGGATCCAGCTGTGGCTGCAGCACAGCTGGGCTGTGCCACTGCCCTGCACAGCCAGAGCTGAGGCAGGAACTGCCCTGTGCAGGGATGCTCTGAGGAGCTGGGGATGTAGCAGATGTAGCTGCGTTTTGTGGGTTCTCTCATCCATCTGGCAGAGTCAAATTTTCATTGTTCTGGTGGTCTGTAAGGTGCACTCCCTGTAAATTATTGGGTATTAATTGGACAAGGAGAGTTGCTGTGCAGGGGGATGACCTAAACACCAGACTCATTCTCACATCTGGTTCAATGCACTGAAAGCATCTGACAGCAGTGGCAAGGACAGAGAAACTCCAAACCTACCAAAATGCCAGCCTGAGGTAGGACTCCCTTTCCAGGCCATTGTCCATGTCTCAAGCAGCACTGGGTCCAGCTGAGCATCTCTGTGCACACTGGACACCTTCCCTCCCCCTGCCAGAGAGCTGATGGTGAGGCAAAGTATCTGATGGAGGTCTGAACCCACTCTAGACCAGTCCAAACTGGACAGTTTTACAAACCTGTGGGGTCATTGCTTTCTGCCTGGCATGGGTGATCACCTTCCAAACTGGGGGCTAAAATTTGCGGATCTGCCCATAGGAAAAGCACTTTTCTTAGAGCAGTAGATCCCAAAATGAAAAAGGGCTGCTACCATATATCTGGCTCCTGATTTTTTATGTGTCCACAGCTCCTAACCAAAATTAAGTATTAGGAGGTAGAACACCTCCAGATGTTTCTCACAGGCACTTAGGAAAAGAAAACAATTTTAGGGAGGACCACAGGGAATTCCTCTCTCTCAGTAGGGGAATTCTATTATCTCTCCTCATGCTCTAGCATTGCTTATCAAAATTAAACCAAATAAATAAGAGAGATGGGGATAAAAAACCATTCAGAAGCAGTCATTGGCCTCAGACAGCACAGCTCTGCCTTGACCCTGCAGCTCAAGACACCTTTCCCCTTTGAAGCAAGGTGCCTGTTGTCCCCATCGAGACACCAGCACAACTGACCTTGTCTGATGGATGTTGGGCATTTTGAAGAGAAGACAATTGAGAATTTTTTTCTTCCCTGAGGGATTTCACACATTTTAGCATCTTCCAAGGATGCAGCCCAAGGTGTGCAGACAAACCAATCTACCACCCCCTGAAGAAATGATGCATCATCAGTAACTGAAGTCTCATCTTTGGTTCCATTTCATCAGCCTACTCATATTCACCACTTGAAGGATCACAGAATTTGCCCCATGAATTTCCAGAGGCAACTTGGAACCAGCTGTCAAGGAAGGAGAAGAGATAATGATTTTGTTTGAATATGAGCCCTTGGAGAGTGGGATCTCCTGGAAAAAGAAAACACCAACTTGGAAGAGTAAATGCTGCCTTCAGTACTTCTGTGCTGTGAAGGGACTCCAGATACCTTGATCATGATGTGCATTGTGCCCATCATTTTACAGGGAACCATTGTAAAGCATTAGTTGGACTAACTGTAAAAAACTGAAAACCTGTGCAAAACCAGAAAAAAGTTTCCAAGTAAAACCTGAAATGCTGAGAGAGGACAATAACGGGCTCTGTGTGTCTCTGGAAGAACTAGCAAATGGCAAGGGCAACACTGAAGGGCAATGTGTGCCTGGAGGCAGTGGAGCCTTCCCCTTTGGACATATTTAGGGACAGCTGCCAGGATTTTCTGTATAGTTGATCCATTTTCAGGGCAGTGGGATAAATTCTGTGCTCTCTTGAGAGCTTCCAAGCCCTGCGACCCACAGCTCAGTGTCACACACATCCCTTACGTGGGTTACACCCCAGAGTGACTCTGTTTCTGTGCCTTCCAGCAAGGGATCACTTGTCTCCACAGCAGAAGGGCTTCGAGGATGCAAAATCAAGATGGTTTTCAATAGACTCAGTCATTACTTTGTTGAGAGTTACTGATACTATTGATCAAGAGATGTGCACCTCCCACAGGACTTTTTCTACTTGCAGTCATTTGTTTCCGAACTCTGCACACACACTGCATCCACACACAGGCGAGAGCAACGACCAGGATGTGCCCAGCTTCAGGAAAATGAGGTACAGCACAAGCTCATGCTCTGGCCGTGTAGCAGAAGGACTTGTTCCACCAGTCTCAGAGCTGCAGGGTGAAATAGGGCCTCATAATAAAATTGCCATTATGCATGAAAGGACAGGGGATGAGAAATCACAATAGAAATTGTCTGTTCTAATGAGAAAAGGGTTGTATGGCGATGGGCAAGGAAAGGCATTTCAAAGGAGGGAAAAAAATACCTTGTGCAAATTGCATGAGGCTGCTGTTTGCTTAGAGGGAGCAGAGGACAAGGCCTGAGAGTTTCATCAGACAAAGTGGTTAGGAAATGACCAGGGGAGCATAATTCATTGTTCAAATGTCGAGCTGCTCATATCTAGAGAGAAAAGTGTGTGCATTTATCAGCAGCAGTAGTACAAATCTCAGAAGAATATAAGAGAAACCAAAAAATTCATCACAGATCTGCCATGACTCAGATGCCCCGATGCTCGGGCTGAAGATGCACAGGAAAGGAAGATTCATATCCCATTTCCCAGGAAAGTGGTGTGATGGGCAAATACTGAGTGTGATATAAGCCTGACAGAAGAGAAAACAAAGCTTTCCTAGCCATTGGGCTGTGCAGGATCTCAGCACAGCAATAAGTAAGAGATGCCTCTGCAGTAACTGGAAATATTGAACTGGGGCAGCCACGAGCAGACAGGAGGATTCAGTCTAAGGAGTCAGGGGAGCACTGCCAAAGTAGTTTATTTTGCAGGCAACAATAGATTAAGACAGATTTTCAGGTAAAAGATTCTACTGAAAGCATCTTTTCTTTAAAAGAACAAGTAACAGGTTTAGGAAGAAAACAAACACAGCTAAGGGAATAGTGGGAAAATATGTGCTATGCCAAAGATAAATGTGTTCATTGTGATGTGTCTAGAGGAAAGTAGAAGAGGAGGGGAATTTCTGCAGCAGAATTGCACATAAGGTTTGTTGGAACAATTTTGGGTATGAAAAGACCTCTTGCATGGCACGCCTTTTGGTTCAAGCCTCTTGTTGTTTTATGTCATTGTCTAAAAGCCACAGGATGTTGATCACAGGAATCTTGTTCACATCAGGGGATGCTGAAGTCGATGCACGAAACTAGAGTGTCAGAGATGAGGTGCAAATCTAAGATTTGGAGGCTTTTAATTTTTCCTTTGAATCAGTGTAAGTGGTGAACAGACCCATCTTTGTTCTGCTTTATCAGATCTGCCACAACCAGACTAAACTGCTTGAAGTGTTTATTAATTGAACCTCAGGAAGTCAATCCAGGTCAATAACTAGGATGACAAATTCAGGCTAGTAGACATGAGTTAACTGAAAAATTGCAAAAGCACTGTGTGCCACTAGGTGTCCAAGCAATGAAATGGCACATGAAATGGCATATGGAGACTAACATAAAGTGATGTACATGGAAAATAATCCTAGTTCTGCTTGTATAATGATGGGCTGTGAGCTATTATCAACCAGGAGGAAAATCTTGGCATTATAATATGATTTTATATGAGAATAGCAGCTTGGTACAAAGAGTACATTGATAAGAAAGGGTTAGAAAAGGAGCTAAGAACACAAACAAGCTATGCAAGTACATGAAAAACAGATCTGATCATTTGGAACTACTGAAAATTAGTAATACACGAATTTACTATTGTAGAAATTGAAGATTTAAAGAAAAGAGTGATGGGATGATCAAATATGTAGTGAGATTCCTGTGGGAAAATTTTCTTGATAGGAAAGGACTGTTCAGTCAGGGATAGAAACAACTGAGAGGATCTGTGACCATCGTTTCAAACACGATGGGCAATATTCATTTGGTTCATTATCTCTGGTCCAGCAGTTCCATGAGGCACAAGTGGCTGCAGTCTAGGACAGTATCCTGGGGGAGCCTCACTGCAGTTCCTGAGGTGTTCACTATTGGCCTCTCTTGGGGGTAAATTTCTGGGCTGGGTGGTCCAACCTGACTTAGCTTCTCTTACATTTGTAGGATCCTTAGGCCATGAATAGGTATTTTTATCTCTCACAACATCAAGCAGCATTAGCATCTATCTCCCCAAAAGCCTTCTGCAGAAACCACACAGCTCCTCTCCCTCCTCCCTGTTATGATCAACAATCAGAAGGGCTCCCAAACACCCTGATTTTTATATTACTTCCATCTGGAAGGTGGTGCCCTGGGTGTCACAATATGAAAAACTCCAGCAAATCCTTGTGGCATAGCAGATTCCAAGCCACCTGTCTCCTTGCTCCTTCCCATATGCCACCCCCCAACTTTCTCTAGAAGGTTTGTCCACACTGGGAAACACTGATAATCCAAACCCACCTGGACGTGTCCCTGTGTCACCTGCTCCAGGTGACCCTGCCTTGGCAGGGACATTGGAGTGGATGATCTCCAGAGATCCCTTCCAACCTCAAAAATTCTGTGAGTCTGTGATTCTGTGACACAGCCCAGCCAATTCTTTAATACAGATATGTACAGGGTACAGGATACCTGGCTGGACTCAAACAGCTCAGCACTGTGGTTTTGTCTGAGACTACAAAAATGAGAGCTGCTCTGCTTGCTGATTGTAATTTTGTTTGGATCCCGTAAAACAAGGCACATGGAGCTCACAGTTCAGCCTGCAGTGAAAAGGCAGCAGCTCTCAGGATATACTTGCTTACTCTACACAGTGCTCTGATCAGCCTTTTATTCATGCATGCAAATATTCAACCATCTTTTGGTCCTTCAAGCTTTCAGGTCAATGGGGGAAAAAAAGTCTATTGAAAAAAAGTCAACACAAATTATTTTAATTTAGGCACCCTGCAGATGAAGAATAGAGGAGTGCAGCAGATTCTGAGCAGGAATGAAGATGCAGAGAGGAAAATGACAGCAAAGCATTTGAGATGTACACAGTTTTTGTATTTATGGCCACCCAGGATGCAGCCAGGTAGGTAAGTTCTGAACAGGATCTGGGGAAAGCTGCTCCATGCAGCTGCTAGGGGCTGATAATATGGTGACATGAGTCACATCAGGAAGTATTTCCTACAAAAAATCCATAGAACTTTCACCTCCTCTGCCTCTCACAGGCACTGTTTAAATGCCCTCAGTGCCCTGCCTGAGCTCCCCTCTGGAAGGGCACAGGACTCCTGTAGGACCTGTGCTCCATCTGCCATTCCTGGCCTTGAACACTTCCAGGGATGGGGCTGCTCAATCAGGCTGGAAGGACTCTGCAAACCTGTGCCTTTGGGTTCAAAGCAAGCTTAATTAGTGGCCTGTTTACTTGAAAGAGGACGATGTGCCCAAGAGTCCCTATCTCCAACCGTAAACAAAGAATTATTAAAATGTTCTTAAGGATTTGAGATAGTAATTAAAAGATGAGTGGTTGTCACAGGCTGCAGCCCGCCTGCTTTCCAAATGTGTGTGGGGAAGCTCCTTGGCTGGGATGTGGCTGTGACTGCAAATTATCATCTCCAAGGCTAAAGATACAACAGGATTCCCCCACCCCCTTCTCTGAGGCAGTTGCACGTTTCCATGCACAGGGAATGGAGCTGCTACGCGACAGACACTGCACTTGGAGCCTCCAGAGGGGATGGCAGCAAATTGTGAAGAGTGTTTGGGCCCAGAGTGAAAAGAGGGTGTAGATGGACCTGTCAAACCAAACATGGCAGGAATGGGGTGCCTTTCTCACGTCCTTTCTGCAGATCCCACTGGTTAAATGCAGGATCCCCCGCTGAGAGAATGGATATTAAGTTTTCTTAGGGAGGAAAGAGCTGTGGGGAGTAGCCTGGACGTGCAGATCCAGAAGCTGTTCATTGACAACAGCCAAGTTAACAAGAAAATCCATTTTTAAAACACTGGAGAAGTCCTCTGCTCTTTCTTAAATGGAATCTGTTGTGTCTTTAGTCTGCTTAGTGCAAGCTAATCCCTCGGCTCATTTGTAAGGAAAGCAGTGGTACAAATGGATAAAGCTCTCAAGATAGCTGCTAACAATCATGTTCCAAGCCACTTTTCTGCTTCACTAATACTCTCAAGCTAATCAGCATTTTTCTAAATGATCTCTGCATACTACTTGATTTTTCTGCCCCCAAAATATTTACTCAGAGACATTTATGCTGGTCATGCATCTTGTCACTTACTCATACCAAGTAAAATAACATTTTGTAAAAATAATTTCATGAGCTGCAGCTCCCCAAAGATGAGTGACCTTCTCCCAGACCAGGGGTTTCCCTGGTATCCAAAGGTGAAGGTGTCTGTGTGTGAGGTGAAGGGTGGGAGCAGGGTGGAAGATGGGTGCTGCTGCTGCAGGTGGAAGAGGGCAGCAGATGGCCAAGAGCTG
This sequence comes from Phainopepla nitens, assembly GCA_013400175.1. Lineage (NCBI taxonomy): Eukaryota > Metazoa > Chordata > Aves > Passeriformes > Bombycillidae > Phainopepla > Phainopepla nitens. The sequence goes on from VXBQ01002994.1 coordinate 46,832, forward strand.
AGCAGGTGGAGCTTCACCAAGACCCTGACACTGCAGACAGACTGAGGGGCTTGAGCCTGTTTTTCCTGGAATCCATGGTAAGATCTGCAGGTGGCTCTGAAAAGACACGCAGGTGATGTTCCTACCTTTGGGGGCACTTCAGGAGTGGGCTGCCAGAAACTGTGAGCTTCTATTAAATGTCAACAAGATTTAAACTTCCTATTGGCTTCCCCAGCCATTTTTACACAAGTTGGTACTAAATTCAGCACCTCTCTGTTTTCTGATCACCAGCCATATTTAAGGAGGAAAATACACCACTGCTAATAGTTCAGCTGATTCTTCCTTGGCTTCACAACGATAAATAGCGCCCAGTCCTGAGTGTAACCCTTCGTTTTCTAGACTTTTTTCCATAAACTGTTCTACCACCACTTCATTTTGGCATGAAGCTTCTTTTGAGTCCCAAGTAAAGATGCTCCCCAGGATACATTACGGTGAACATTGACAAAACAAACTATTCCAGTTTTTTTCCTATGATCTCACCCAGTTCTTCTATATCTCAGTCTTTTAAGGGCTTTACCACTTCTGGGCCAACCTCCTATCCTGAAGTATTTTTTAAAATGTTATCTATTATGGTTATTTTGATGCATTTTGCAAGCTGTTCACCAAACTCTTTTTAGCCTTCTTTCATTTTTAAACAAGAGAGTTTCAGCTGACCACCACATGGAGAGAGCTGAGGTTTCCAGGTCCTTGCAGGATGCCCAGCATAAGTCATCTCTAAACATGCATCTACTGTTGCTTCCAAAATGGTCTGTGATCTCAGGAGAGCAAGACTAAGACATGAAAACTACAGAAATAGCAGATGGTTTCTGAAAAAAAAACCAACAAACAAACAATAGAGACAGTTAAAGCTATGGGCTCCCTGCTTTTTCTGAGATATTGATAATTTTTAGTTGAACTTTAGTTTGAACAATATAATTTTTTTCATACCTCCATGTGAAAAAAAAAATAACCTATTTCAGCATTCAGCACAGGATCGTTGCTTATCTGGAGTCTCTCTGAAGGCAATTACTCCATTAAAAAGCACCTTTTGCTACCAAATGTTATTGAAATACTGAAAAGGGTCAGGGAAATTAATGCTGACTCTTTCCCAAGAAACTTGCAAGGAGGAAAACCATGTGGGCTGTGATAATTCCATAGGAATCAAAATAGGAATGGGTTCAAAAAGCTCTGTAATAGTCAAGATATGGAAATAATATTTAAATTTGCAGTTAGCTCGATTTAAGAAAAGTATTTGTGAATATAACCGAAGCGTTTGCTATTTAAATCTTCCCATTTACCATAGAATTCATAATTTTCACAGAATTTGTTCAACCCCACTATTTCCCTTTTTTTCAGCTTCAATTCTATTCTCATCTGAATGAGATGCACTCCCACAAACCGAAATCAATGAAAGCCTGTACAACCCCTTGCAAATGACATCCATCAAAAGGTGCTTCCCACTGCACTCACTTCAAGCAAATCCTTCCCAAGTACTTCTGTGACACCACAGAAGGCTCACAAGTTCTATGAGCCACAAAAATAACTGATTTAATTTATGCATTCAACTTATTTTCATTAAACTTACTATTACGTTTCAGCCACTGGAACAGAAAAGCATCAAGTAGATGTATAAGAACAAGTGAAACAATTGCTCACTTATTTACGTTTACAGCCTGAAAGAGTTAAATATTGGATTTTCTCCTGTATAGAAAAGTTGTAACTTCTGAATTTTTTTTGATTCATCAAGCAGATGAATTTTCTTATTTTCTATCTAATACTAGATAGAAAATACTATAAAATTAAGTTCAAACAAACAAACAAACAAACAAAAAAAGGAATACCAGATCATGTTTACCATTATGAAGCAAAGAAAAAGCTTTCACTCTCCAGACTGACCTGCAGAACACAGATTTTACAAGTCCTTTGTGTCCCACAATGAAGAGCCTTCCCATATCATGAAGCTTTTTCACCCAGAGTCATGGCAACCTTGTCTTGAGATAAGTTTAGTAAACTAGTCTATCTCAAAAACATTTGGTACTGTTCTGCTGGGAGTGCTGTGGGAGCATTACAGTCCTGACAATTAGAAACTTCCAATTAATTTGCAAGTTAAAATGTACTTGTGGTCATTTGATATCCATTTGTTCTCCTCCTAACACTGCCTGTAACTGAGAGCTGGGCACCCTGTGAGCCCCAGGATGCCAGGCAGCAGCTCTGCTGCTGTTTTTCTCAGCTGCATTTCAGCCAAAGTGCACCAAAATCAACATGTGCCACAGATACTGGCTAGCTCCAGCTGCTGATCCACCAGTAACCAGCATGAAGGGGAGATAGAAACATGCACTGTTGTAAAGGTAGGGATCAGGAGGGAGGGAAATTATTTCTAAAGTTCTTAAAGAGACAGTTTTGACACCAATATTTTTGCTAATTACTTGGGCACAGAAAATGCCTGACAAGATCTGCTAATGGCAAAATTTAGAGGCAATGTCAGCATGTAAGCAGAGAGAGAAAAAAAGAGAAACTCCTGATCGTGAGGACTGAGATAAGCAGGGAGAGATAAAATTCACTGATGTGAAACGCAAGGTAATGAATCTGGGAACCCAATAGAAATGGTTTAAGATTCTGATATCTGTGCACCTCACCTCCTGGAAATGACTGAGGAGCACCAGCTGATAGGAGAGTGATCAGCATGATGAAGTTATGGAAACAAGAAATGTGGTCACAGTCTCAGGAGGGACTGGGATGAACACCCCTCGGCCGGGCTGGGGAGGGTGTCTGCAGCAGAGATAGGAAACAAGGCACTGGTGCCTCCTCACCTGAGTGCTGCAACGTCTGTAACCACCCAGGCTCAAGGGACAGGCAGGTGCAGCCACGAGCTGGGGGGTCATTAGGACAACAAGAGAAACTGGGAGGCACTCACATAAAAAAAGATGATGTCCTGCTGGTGTTGGGGGTCCCAGAGAGGGGCAATAGACATTGTGGTCCCAGGGTCCCAAGCCTTGGCCCTTCTGCCAGCCCCTCCCTGGTGAGCCCTGCGCTGCCTCACCTCCTCCTGGGGTTCTTGGCAAGCAGCTCCATCTGCTGCTGCTGAGCCAAGAGGTGCTCAGGAGAGTCCAACTCGGCACAACTTCCTCCCCAGTTTTCCCTTTGGACTGGGAAGGACAAGTTTCCCTCCTCTGGACAATGAGATGTGATTAGGACAGTGTCTTCCAGGGGCAAAAATTCTGTTTAGGGGGATTTACCTTCCAGAACCAGCCATGGGTCTCTTTTTCTAACCTTAGAGGGAAGAAAGAACCAAAGTTACAAGAAGTCTGTGGAGGAGCCAGGAGCCAACCCAAGCTCTCAAGTACATAAATGCCTTCTCTGCGAGACTCACCTTTCAAAAAAAAACCCAAACAAAGAAAAACACAACCAAAAATCACACTCACAGGCATTTTTAACAGTCATTATCCAGACTTTCTGAAAGCCACTGAAACCTACCAAAATTCTGGATCTCTTGCTGAAAACTGGGCAGGGATATATTAAGAAAGGGGGAAAACCTACACCCTCTGCTTGGATGTACTGCAACATATTTCTGTCAGGTGTAATTTAGGCTTCCATCCTTCTTCTCTCCTACCACTATTTCTATATTTTAAGTTCCATTCTAGTTTAATATCCTTATTGCAGCATTTTTTTAACTCAAAACAAACGGCTCCTAGGAATGGTGCTTTCAGGGCAACACAGTGGGCTGGGGATTTGGGTTTTTTTGGCACTGGCAATTGGCATTTGCAGTAAGCATGGGGAAATCCCAATTCCCAGTGCCTTGGAGAAGATAATGAAGTTTGCACAGTTCTGAAACATTAGAAGAGAACTGGAGGTGTAAAACAACTTGTACAAAAGAAAAACAGGAAAAATTTTATGTTACAGGCAGAAAACGAGAGGCTAACAGACAAGCTAAACTCTTATAAAATAATTAATTGCCCATGTTAATGTTATTTATGGGCCATGCAACAGCAGCAGAAGACTCCATCCAAGCCTGGAACTCCCTTGCTCTAGTACTGCCCAGAAGTTTACAATAAATCATCGACACCACCTATGATCCATTACAAGAGCTCCATGAAAATTGCCCCTACTTTTCTGATAGAAATGGAAATGTCCATAAATCATCTGTTTTAACCCAGCTCTCATTATTTCAGGCGAGGGACGAGCCCAGGCAGTTTGTGCCTTGTGCTCACCTGCCCTCCAGCTGCTGGGGGATGCCCTCTGGTTTGGATTTAAGGGCTCTGTGGATTTCCCTGGAGATTCTGAATGTGTTTGCTGTGCAAGGACAGTGTTTGATGCCTCTGAAACCTGTTGGACCTGCTGCAGACTTCAAAGAATCTGTTCACATGCATCCAAATATTTCTGTGTGCAAAGCTGGGTAGCACGTGGACAAAGACATTTAATTTCTGCTAGGAAAAACCAGTGTGGCACATCTTGGGGTACAACCCCTTCTCAAGGATTTTGTCTAAGTCTGTTGAAATACAGAGCAAGTAATGCAGCAGTTTCCAAAAGAGGACACAGAATAAATGTGCCTGAAGCACACCAGAAGTGATTAAGTCAAGATTACAGAGATGTTAGCAAAACCAAGAAACATCTAACTGAAAGCTCAGCCTTGGGTTTTTTCTTCTATAAGAATAAAAATTTTTGTACATTCTGTATATACTGTTAATTTTTATCTAAGAGGTACTGGATAACATGAGCAAACTGGGAGAAAAAGGTTAAAGGACACAGTTCTTGGGAAACTCAAGCCCAAGCACATTTTGTTCTCAATCTTAAAATTTAAAGCTACTAATTACTTTGGTGTTTGCCTTTTAGACATCCATGTAGATTATTGGTTGAAAATTGATGTTTGCCACGTCTTGTCAAAACACTTCTTTTAACGGATTTTAGTTCAGCAGCCAAAAATCAAGGCACACAGATCTCCAGTTGGTTTTGGAAACTGAGTATTTTGCATAAAGACCAAAAACTTCCCACCATTCTCTCCATATCCTTTTTTTCCAAAGCAGGTGTGGTGAATTTGCTCTAAACACAACTTTTTTCAGTGTGTTTAATTGCTTTATGTTACCCAAGGAAGCTTGGCAGAGGAGCTCATGCCACAGTGCTTTGTGCAGGCACCCTCTGGGCTACTTGGATTTGAGACTGTGTCACACCAACACCTTCCAGAGAGATGGCTGGGGTTCAGACCCCCAGTTCAGCTGTTTTTACAACTGAAATAACTGCAAAGAGTAGGAGTTATATCTTGTTATCCACACAAGGAACAGCAAAAAGTTGTTCCTCAGGCTCTGTCCCTGCATGTTGCTGGCATCACCCAGGCTGGCATCACCCAGCCATGAACTCCATCAGCACCCTGCTAAGCCACATTCCTGGCATGTGGAATACAGCAACACATCCATTCACTGCTGTTTCCTCCAATATTATCCAACGTCTTGACAATGTAATCCATCAGGAGAGTGGAAACAGATCATTTTTGGGGAGCACACTGCAGTCCTGTATTTTGTTTCCTTTCTGGTTAAGCCTACTTGCTCGTCCCATTGCATTGCTGCCTGTAATTTGAATTTCCATCTTTAATCGCATTGTGCACAATTAATCCTTGCATAAAAGGCTTCAACAATAGCAATATACAGTCAAATGCACATAATTGCTTCTACAAAAGGAAATCACACCAAGAAACATGAACCTCAGCTGCCGTGCACTGCAGTTTGAAATAGATTGTGCCCTATGGTTGATAATGTATTTCAGTTATAATCATTATGAGTCTAATAAATAAGAGACCAATTATTGTTCTAACAAGGCATTCATTAGTAATCTGGACAGAGCTGATATAGACAGTATGTAACAGCTGGAAGTGGCAAAGAAAAGCAGGAGAGGGAAGGGATGAAGGCACAGATATTGTAAATGCAGCCCTTTTCCAGGACCTGGCTTTAATTAGGAAGAGCAGCAACCTGCCATCAGCAATGCATGCTCCATCCTGCTGGCTTTCTGATGAGTGCTGTGCTTTCCCAAGTCTTCAGTGTGGGAGTAAAACAAATATCCCAGCTCCAGAAAAGCCACTGCTGTGGCCAGTGTGACCTGGGCTCTGCCCTCCAGTCCAGGCATCCCTCAGCTGATGGCTCTTGGGCAAGTGTAGGCTGTGCTAGGAAATGAGCTCTGTGTGTATGTAGGACAGGCCATCTGAAAATCATTTCAGCATGGATGCATCCAGGGAGCTTGATGGAGGAAATCCCTTCATTAGGGTCTGCTTTTATTGCTTCTGCTCCGGGCAGGAGCATAATGTTTGGCACCAGCTAGGAGAGAAATCCTCTCTCAGGGGTAGCTGTGTTAGGGCAGTGACAAAGCTCTCCAGCAAGCAGGTGCTGCTCTTAAGATGCCTTCAAGGGAAATCTCTGTGTCACTGGCATGTGGGTGACAGTGGCAGTGACACCTGAGATTGCATGGAAGTCACCATCGGTCACGTGGGTGAGGCAGAAAAGCAAGTCCAGTGGGGCTTTTGGAGAGGGATGGATGGAAAGCCCTGACCTCAGCTAGGCAAGAGAGATGGTTTTTGCCTCAACCACAGGTCCCAGCAAGCCCTGAGGCAACACCTGGCACACCAGTGACCACCTCCAGGGGCAGAGGGAGGTTGGCAGCGATGCAGCCAGACCTTGGCACCATCTCCACCAGGTGCAGGATGCACGGGTGTCCCGGAGTGACTTTGTGATGCTTGTATCCCCAGACGTTTTTCTGTGCTGGGTGTTGAGTTCTGCATCTTTCAGACCGGCTCTGAGAGCGAAGGGGGAGAGAAGAAGTCAGAGTTTGTTATCAGGAACTGTACTCGCTCCCCTGCATCCTTCTCCTGGGCTGTGTTGTTCTGCAGTGGACAGCCAGAGAGAGATCTCCTTTGCTTTTTAGTTAGTTTTAGCTGGCTGAGGCCGAGAAATTCCCTGGGCTGTGGTTTTGTTCTTTTCTTGGAACTCTTTTGAACCTGCTCTGGACTGAAAATCCAGAGCAGCACCGGGAGTTCCCACCTGTGCCCCACCGGGGCCTGGCCTGGGCTGCAGCATTTTCCAGCAATGCAAGGGACTGAGCAACCCACAAGAGGGGCTTTTTCTGAATTTGTCATCTCCTCAGAGCAGCGAGAGGTTTTGTTGTTTAGTATTGTTCATTTTTGTGCTGGGGAGTGCTTTGCCTGTTGAATAAACAGGTTTTTTCACTTCTCTCTGAGGAAATCTTTTCCTGGACCAGTTGGGGAAGGAGCCGCTTGAGTTTGCTTTTCTGGAGGATCCCCTTTGGAAGTTATCTCCCAGATTTGCCCAAACCAGGACAACGTGTCTGGCCATTCCAAAGGCTGTCCCAAGGCATGATCCTGCTTGTGCCACAGGCCCGGGTGAGACCCAGCTCTCCAGGGCTGGTGAACATGTGACTGTGGCCCGGAGGAATGAAGGCTCCATGCTGGAAACTGAGGATAGCAGAGGATCGACCACATGTTTCCTGACCTCAGTAATGCCTTTCTGCTTGATGGTCCTGCCTCTCTCCCATTCCCTGGCACAGTGGCTCCTGTGCCAGTAGTGAAACCCACACCCTGAAGGCAGCCTTCCAGCTGCTTTAAAAGGAAAAGCTCTCCTGTTCTCTGTGTAACAGCTGGCACGCCAACATATCGATGCAAATGTCAAACACTCCCCCTTGGTCTTTATTTCACATGTAGCAGTTCTGTCTTGCCCTCACACTGCTTTGGGAAGGGAAGAGGAAAGTGCAGAGGATGGAAGCCCAAAGAAGCAGTGCAGAGGATACTCTGCAGAGCTTTGGTATGCCCTTAAGCCCTCCTGTGTCTCACTTTCCCCACAGAGTCACCCAGAGCTCAGCATGTGATCTTAGTCCAGATTTGGTATTTGTGGAGTTACTGGAGAGGACATGAAGGGTTCCACATCAGAGCAGAGTAAATCTTTATTAAATGAGAGCTAATTTATGATCACATGAATCCCAAACTGGAGCAATTAGCCACTCTGCTGCTGCAGAGGGCATTTATCCCTGCTGCCAGAGTTGCCTCTAGGTGGCTGATTTTTAAATTACACTTTCCTCATCACTTCAAGACACTGTCTTGGGAGTCAATCAAGCTTCTTCCTTTCCAAGTATGCCTAAGTGCTCATCTACACCCAAGAGTTGCTCTCCTGCTGCAGCTCAGGTGGGGCTGACCTCTCACTCTGGATGCAGTTTATTCCTGCTCAAAAATCTTATTTTCTTGAAGGGAGGATTAATTCTGAGTGGTAACAAAACACCTTTGCACACACACAGCTGTATGAGGAGCTACCAGAGCAGGGGCTACAGCACACACCAAGTCCAAGGTGCATGGGCAACCACTGGCTTTGTCTGTGCAGGAAAATCTGCTTCATTTCATGCAGCAGAGCCTATGCCAAAGCAAAACAGTGATTACCCTGATTTCCACAGATACCGCAGCCACGTGCTATGACAGGACTCAGTATCTCTGACCTGGTTGCTATTGGTGTGAGGAAGAAGGAAACTGAGGCAGGACAGGAAAAGAAGTCTCCAAAGTCCCTCAGGAGGCAGCAACAGGGTCCCTGGAGTTGTGTAATGAGCTGGGGTCACCCACCTACCAGCAGTGGCTGCTTCAAAATACCAACAACAACCAGGCAAGGGACCCAGCTTTGGCAGGAGATAGACTTGAAGAAGTTTAGGCTTAAAAAAAATTTCTTGTGAGTCCTGAATTCTCCCATTTCATCAGCTTTTTTTCAGGTGTGGGTGTGGGGATTTCTACACCCAGACAAGCTTAGCCCCAAGGCCTGAGGTGGGGCAAACCCCCAGAGGCACAAATCACAGTCACTAATGCTGGTAGCTCTGGGCCTTTTGCCTGAATGTTTGTATTTCACCCACTTTGAGTGTACAAGATCTCATGGCCCAGCTGCTAAGTGAGTGTGACAATAGAGGTGTAGACAAACAGGTTTTTTCATCACAAACCAAATAAATGGCAGCTGCAGGGCAGAAAACCTCTTCATTCCTGCATCCCTCTCAAAGGCATGTCTCCAAAACATCTTTATGGCTCCCATAATTATTTTACTTGCCTATAATTAATGCCCTTTTGCTACCTGCAAGCTGGGTAAGATGGCTCTTACCACTCCTGTCTCAGGCTCTGCAGAGCCACTGCCCTGGCTGGGATTTGGTCTTCCTGTCAGCAAACCCAGGAGGACTGGTGGGATCTCAGCCATGAGCAAATGGCAACAAGCTCCTTTCAGCCCATTATTTCTTGATTGACTGCACCTTTTTAAGCACTTACCTCGGTCTGTCATCACTGGTGTGACTGCTGGGACCTGGCCATGCCCAGAGACCTCTTTGTAGTGGGCTGGAGGGGGAGATGAGGCAGAATTTGGCTGAGCACTGCTGGAGCTGTAGCCAGCCCTGACATCTTTTTCCTGCCATTATAGAGTTCAGCTGGGCACATCCAGCTGTTTATATTTCATTGACACGAAAAATGAACTTTGTCACCATGGAGACAGCGATGATTTGCATCTTAATTAAGCAATGACAAATGCCCTGCTGATAAAGGTAATCTTTAGCTTTGGATACCCATTGACTTCCAGTTCCAGCATTCCCATTTATTACTAGGTGCTTCTGAAATCAGGATTTTACCAGGTGATTAATACTTTTGCCGTGTTGACGTTCTGATAGGAAGAAATAATTCTTGCTGGTGAGATGGTCTAATACTTTGGGATAAAGAAGAGTGAGACTGGCAGGACAGGGGCCTGTTCTATACATCAAAAACCCCACTGCCCAAAGAGAGGGATTCAGGGAGGCACAAAGTGATCAGCAAAAGAATGGCCATGGAAATATATATGACAGTGGACCACGAAGCTGCCCCAAAGGGCTTCAAAGGCTGGAGAGTTGGGCACTCACAGGGCAGACAATGCCCATAATGGATTTCCAGCTCTGGTAGCTTTTTTCCTATTGTTGGATGCTGAAATTTAATTTCCACCTCCTCTGTGCTGAAGGGATATTGCTCCTGGCTGAACTCCTGCTGGCCTGTGCACATGGAATAAAACAGGGTGCCAGGAGCAAGGGTCTAAGGAGCTGATCAGGTCATTGGGCAGGGAGGAGCAGAGCAACCCCAGTGAGATAGAGCTAACCCAGGAACAGAGGAGTCCCAGGGATTTGGCACAGCCCGTGCCACTGCACAAATCCCTCCTCTGACTGAAAACTGCTCTTGGGCTCAGGGCTGTGTCCACAACCCTCTCAGAACTTCACTGCCATTTCTGGAGTCAACAACCCAGCACTTATCACCTTCAGCAGCTTTGCCATCCTCTTCTTGTGCACAGGGCACTGGGGCAGAGAGAGACTCCATAACTGCCAGCAGTACCCACTAATTTGGAGGGCCTGAGGAGTGAGGCTGGAAAATCCAGTCAAACTGGAAGAAACATGATCCCAAACTGTTCTTGTTCAATGACCACAGACTGGTGTCAGAGAGCACATGGTTCAGGAGCCAAGCCAAGCAATCAGATCCTTAGAAATGGGGCTCCTGGACCATCTCCTCCTGGTGTAGAAAATCAAATAAACACTCCCTACGCACAGACCCTCACAACAGGAGGTTGTCACAGGGAGGACAGAGGTGGGTTCCTGCCCTTTAGGTGAGAATTAACTTTTCTTTGAGAGGTGTAAAGCTGAGCACCAGAGCTTCCAGAGCCTCAAGCCTTTTGGGTTTTATCCCATTGCTGGTTTGATGGCTCTAGAGAAGAAGTGAGCTTAAATCCAAGCTCATCACACTTCAGTGGGCTTCGTTCACATTTCATTCCCAAATACAAGGGCTTTTTGCAATGTGAATTTGCTGACACTTGGTATGGTCTCAGCACATGTTGCCACTCTCTTGGGCAAAGATGCAGTGCATCTTTCTCCTCTCTCTGGCCACCCATTTTCATTTAACCCAATTCAGACAAAATGACTTTACAACTTCTTCTTACCTGCAGAAGCCTGACCAAAGCCTCAGGAGGAACGGTGAAAGTGAGGATAGGCAGGTAGAGACTGACAACCTTGCAGGTTGCAGGAAACCCATACAGGTCCAAAATTGCTTATGGAATTTCAGTCCAAATGGTTATTCCTTTGCAGGCATATTTTGGGAATACTGAATGCAGAGTTCTGTCCTAAAAGAATATGGTACTCCTACATCAGAGGCATGGATTAGGCCAAGCAGATAACAGAGCTGGGAAGGGATGAAAGTGCAGCTGATGACAGAAAATGGAGCTGCTTCACTGAAGTGATATCTCTGCCTTTTTGACAGAAAGTAGTGAGGGCATTTCTGCCACGTAAAACCAGAGTTAGCAGTCAGCTCAGGCTCCTCCCAGGAGGACTGTTTAGTTTCCTGTGCTTCTTTGAGCTCTATAGCATGCTGAGCATCTCCCACACTTGAAGGCCAGGAAACCCCTGCCTGAGAAGACCAAAAAGTTAATTGGAAAGAGCAACCATGAAAAAGGCCTAACATTTTGCTGAATCACAGCCCAGTGCTGGGTAGCAGAGGTCATCCAATCAATCTGGATTACCTGGGGAAAAGGATGCTGGAAGAGAACTTTCAGCCCTGAAGGAGTGGTGTTGTTAGTGGGGCCCTGTCACAGCATGCTCGGTGTCCAGGCGACATGCCTTCGCAATGAGAAATCAGAGGTTCCAGCCCTTGGATATGGAGGGTTGTCACCAACAAGGACATGGTTCTGTGAGCTCCAGCAGCATTGCCAGAGGTTGACCATGGTCCCAAAAGCCTGCTGAAATCGCGCTCCTGGCTCCAGAGTTTTTGCTGTTGGTAAAGTTGAGCTCGATTCCAAGGGAAATGGCCAGGTAAGAGGAAGATTTCAGATTTGGCTATTCTCCATGCTAAGAGTAAAGAGAGGAGACTGTTTCAGTATCTCATGCTCTTAGCATGCCTGAATCCTAGCAGGTTTCCTGCTCACCAGGGACTCCATCAAATTTAAAAAGAAACTCCTCCCTTGACGCTTTTACAACATTCCCGAGGTTACTCTCCAGGCTCCAGCAGACTGAATCAACAGGACTCCTTCAGGCTGGCCCAATGTCACCAACTCACATCCATGGGGATGTCTCTCATTTCTCTGGTTAACAAAGATGTTCCTCCTCTGTTTTCTGATGAGGGAAAGCAATTGCTGCTCAGTGCCACAGGATATCAGCCGACAGTGTCACTGCCTTTTGCAAATAAACTCCACTCCTTTGGGCTTCAAAACACTGAGAAACCATGTCTCAGTTTGCAACAAGATGCCATAAGTGGTTTTTTTCAGGTGCATATTAAAAGCAGGTGAATTGGGACATTGATCTTTCCTCCATGCATAGAACATAAACACTTAGAACCAGCCTGATGCCCAGGCCTGGGCTTGTCTGTCTGTGGGTGTGATGAGATACCTGGTACTCAGTTCATTCTCCACACTGTACTCACCAGATAGTCTTTAAAAGTCATGAGAAGTGCAAGGGAGAGAAACAGGTCAACTTTTTCACCTTCTACAATCCCACTAAAGTGTCAAAGACAAGGCTGATATGAGGAAATCAATCAGGATTCTCTGGATCATGTTCTCTGGATCAGAACAGACTTTTGCTTAGTCAGAGGTTCAAAAGAAAGCAGCAAGAGAAAGCATAATCTCAAAAAATTGAAAAGACCTGTTAACTTGTCAGAGGTTTCCCTACCAGCCACTCCAGAAAATATGAAACCTGGTATAAAAACCCTCCAAAACTCATTGGTGCTGACTGACAGCACTTAAGAGGAGCACCAGGAAAAGTGTGTAAAAAAAGAAGTATTAGATGAACTGAGAGATGGAAGCAAATGAGGACAGGTAAATGGACAGCTGTTTAGGGGGCTGTGGAAAAACCAAACAGCTGGAATTTCAGATGACAGAAACATAATTGAAATAGTACTTCTTGGAGAGCTTTCTCCAAAGAGGTCTGCTATTCTCTCACTAATTTTATTTACTGTGGTCATAAAGAGTAAAACTAATGCATGTAAAAGTAAAATCAAGCAGGGATTACCAGAACAGTACATCAGAGACATGTCAGATTTACTACAGCACCAGCTTAGCAAGCTTAAAATCAATTTTAAAAAAATCTAATTGTCATATATTTTAATTAAGTCATTGATTACAGCTATTTTCTTTGAGAGGAAATACAAGCAGGTGTTACCAAGGGATTTACTCCCTTTGGCAAGGGTTTTACCTGTTGCTCTAACAGCAGCTAATGAGCCCTATGTGAGGAAGGCACAGAGGGTGCTCTCTTCCAGTTTAAGTAGGAGAGATATGTGTAAATAAATGCTGCAATTACTACTGACATCTTCTTGCTTGACTGCTAACAGTGACCACAAGGATGAAAAATGACATTAGTTCCACCAGGGGCAAGGACAGCTCTCATTGTAAGAGATTAGACAGAGCATTAAGGAGAGGATGAAGTGGCTTGTAAGGTCTTTCCTAGGGATGCTGGATGGTTCCAGTGATGCACGGTGCCATTCCCAGCATGATGACTGGCACTGGTGGAGAGGAGAGGTGCCAGCTTTCAGGAGAGCTGTTGTTTGCACATATTCTCCATGCCTGAGGTGCAGAGAGAAAAGGTCTGCTCTCAGCGAAGGCAGAGAGGGGTGATGTAACAGTGAGAGGGTGGTGAGGACAGTTGGGTGGTTTAAAGGGACAAACAAATCAGCAATTCAAATACTGTTGGCATAGAAACTCCATTAATAAATACTCTACATCCTCTGTGTTCATTGCAGACCTAGGGACAGAGCAAACACAGAAAAGTCAGAGGCTGCTGTTGGGTGACACACCCAGATTTTTCAGGAGCACCTCTGGGCACTCACCTTCCATCACAATTTCCCAAGGGCTGCATAAACTTCTCCCAGGCCAGGTCCCTGGGGCCAAGGGGGTGACAGGGCACAGGAGAGGAGTTCTGTGGACTCCTGGGGAGGTTCTGGAGATGTGGGAACCTCAAAGAAGGTGACACCAAGGTGTGATGGCTGCTCGGCGTGCCTGGGACATCCAGTTTTCTATCCACCAGTGCACACTCACCTCTGGGAGGAGTTCTGCCAGGAGAGGCAAGGTAGGGCCCTCAGCTGACCTTGTTAGTGCTCGTGGTGTACAGGGGCACTCCCTGCATCCTGCTCAGAGCTCCTCTCCTTCTCCAAACAGGGAGACTCAGTTCTCCAAATTGAGACACTGTCCTTGGCAGCCACATTGCTGCTCATCTGCAGAGAAATTTTAAAAAGAAAGATGTGGCAATTTCACAATGCCTGTGACATCAATCAGAAGCCATTAGCATCTTCCTGGAACATCACACGTGGTAGCTATGCTGTGTCTTGCCAGTAATTACATGCCAATGATTAATAAAGTGTGGCTGATTCAGCGTCTCTGGCTTTGTGCCTTTTTTTTCTTCTGCTCTTGTTGCCTTTTGAAGTGGAAATTTAGCTACTTTATTCTGGCAACACGGCAGCATAAGAGCTTGGGTGTAGCTGCTGCATTTTTTTGTGAAAGGAAGCTCAGGTGGCTCCAATCCAACACCACCTATTAAACAACCAGGTACATTTGCTTCAACTTCTGCATGAACTTTGTGAGGGCCACCTATCACTTGATGTACAATTTTGTGCTCTCCCTTTCCTCTGAAATGAAACACAGAGTTTAGATTATATTTGCATACGGTCAGCTCTGTGAATGGCACCCTGGAAACTGGTGTGGGCCACTCCACGAGGAGTAAAACTACATCAGTGCAGTCAGCACCAGCACACAGCTTGAAAAAAACACATTTTATTATCTCTAAAAAAAATAGCTAGAAGTGCCTTAAAATACATGCTCAGCAGAGTGTTGATCGAAACAACTTAATTAGAGACGTGAGGCTATTTACACCGGCTTTTGCTTTTTTAATTTAGCCTTAATTTTCATGCTTGAGAGTAACCAATCAAAACAAAACTCACATGGCTTCATGGAAACTCGTATCATTAGCAAAAGCAGTTCTCACCCTGTGGAGGAAAGTAGCAAAGGAGACAAGCAGAAAACAGCAATCCAGGTGCTGATCCAGGTTTTGAAATCCCACAGGTGTGTGGACACGAGCAGGTGTCCCTTGCTCTCTGAAGCAGTGCCTGATCCTTGCTCCAGCACGAGGATCTTCTGTCCATGCCCTTCCTGGAGATGCTTTAGCAGTCCCAGAGCCCCAGGGGCATCCCATCGTGTCCCTACTCCCCATCCCCTGCCTGGGCACGCAGCAGCAAAGGGGCCTCTGCCACCAAGCATCCCACTGGAGCCATGAGGGGTCCAGCACCCCTGCCCAGGCCTCAGGTGAGAGTCAGGTTTGGACTCGACCTAATTCCTCATGGAAGCACATTCTGCAGCCTCCCAAAATGCCTGTGCTTTACTTCTGATGGTGTTGGCTGAGAAAGGGCTTTACACTATAGAAAAACATTTTCATCCCTCTAAACCAAATTTCTCCTCTACCAGCAGTTTCCTCTACTGTTTGGAAGAGATGCAAAATACAGAAATATACATAGGAATATGTCATCTGGAAAGGGGGAAAACACAGAATGAAGGGTCTGGAATTATTTAAAATAGACAGGTGCAAAACTTCCAGAAAGATTTTAAGACTTCACTGGTCAGTTTGACACAGCCAGAGTCTCAGTCCACCGTGGAAGCTCCACTCAGCAGCAGCACACACCTGTGGAATACCCCACTGCTTTCACTGCCTGTGCAGCAGCAGGCTGGCACCTCTGGGGTTTACAGCCATAGAGATTTTCATCTTTTCGGTTTTTTAATGGCTTTTCTTTTCTGGCAGAGACATCACACATTATGGCACTGGACTGAGTGTCTGGGTAACAAGGCATCAGAGTCCAGTGGGAGATGAAAGGAGCAGAGTTTGCTGAGAACCTAGTTGAACTTGCAGGCTCCATCCCACCCATCCTCACCATACAGCTCTGGGATAACTTGGGATGACAGAAGAAAATTGAAAACCCCAGAGGTTTTCTTCTGCCTGAAGAAAAAAAACCCAACCAACCAACCAAACAAACAAAAACAAACAAACAAAACAAAAC
Organism: Phainopepla nitens; assembly: GCA_013400175.1. NCBI lineage: Eukaryota > Metazoa > Chordata > Aves > Passeriformes > Bombycillidae > Phainopepla > Phainopepla nitens. Next base: position 62,889 of record VXBQ01002994.1, read on the forward strand.
AAAAAACCAAAACAAACAAAACAAAAAAAAACAGAGGAAAAGATGGGTCAAGGGCCATTCCCCTCAGTGACCAATTCTTTCCAGATAAATTCAGTATGAACAAAACTATGTTGCTGGTTTGGAAAGAAGAAAGAGGAGGAAATGAGCTGGGCAGGATCCAGCTAGCAGAGCCCAGATAGCAGGGTGTTCAAAATTCCTAGATATCCAAACAAGATGGACAATCTTGTCCTATTTGAATACTACAGTTTTAAATTACTTGACCTTTTTTAAAGAATGGCCAAAATACTAAAACTGAAACTGGATAAGGGCCAAACTCTCCCATTTCTTGGGGCAGTTAGTGGTTTTTCCTATCAGGACCACCAACTTAGGCCCCCTTGACTTATTTGTCTTCCTTCCTTCCTTCCTTCCTTCCTTCCTTCCTTCCTTCCTTCCTTCCTTCCTTCCTTCCTTCCTTCCTGAATATAGCACAAGTGAGCAGAGAGGGACTAATAAAGTGAAGACTGGAAACAAAATCTTATCAGATGGGCAACTTGGAGATAGAAATTTTTTTGTCAATGAAATAAAGAGGCCTTGCTTCTTGTTTCAAGCGTTACTTACAAAAGATTACACCTATACTGCCCCTGGTTCTGTAACTAAGTCTGTGTGCTCTTTCATTTTTTATTCCTGCCTCCTCCATTCCATAATTTTCTTGCTTCTAAGGATAAAAGACATATGTAATCAATTTCTGAATTTCTCTAGCCTTTTACTGACAACTGACTTTGTCAGAAATATGAAAGAAAGTAGCAGAAAGGAGGTTTTGAAGCAATTCTTTTAAGAATTCCTTCTGTTCAGGGTCTGATTAACACTTGGCAATCAAACCAGCAGGGTTTGCAAAGACCTGACTGCATGACCTGCCACTAGAAGGAAAATGCAAGCATCATAAAAGTTTATTGGAAACACTTGCAGCTTTCCCAGGGTGGGCAGCCACCTCTCCCTGCCCTTTCCACCCCACCTCCCAGTCTCAGAGAGGATGAGAAGGAGCTGTCCAGGATGTGGAGATGATCAGAGCCTGCTCTTGTGGGGGTCTCTGAAGCCACCCCATCTGGCCCCATGAGGCCATGTCCCCCCCGAGTCTCCTGGTGCAGCCTGGCAACAGGCACATGAGTCAAAATGCTCTTCCTGTCTCCTGCTTCTCCTTCAGCAGCTGCATCCCTTCCCATGGATTCCCCCTCTTGTGGAATAGCTGCTATTCCTGCTGTGTGCACCTGGATGTGGCCCTTCACACCAAGAGCAGGCTCTGAGCTTTAGCCACACCCTGAGCTGCCGTGCTCCCGTGCGCTCCTCAGGGCTGGGCTGCAACACCTCATTGACCATCCAGGTCCAGAGATCTCTCAGCTTCTTTTGCAAATAAATGCCTCCTACACACTTCCTTATCACTTTAATGGTGTCACAGTTATTTAATTTAGCTCCTTGGAGCTTCATTTTCATTTTAATTTCCCCAAGGTTCTCTTACTTATTTCTGCTTTTTTACTGTCTCTGTTTCAATGTCGGCACTCAGCTCTAACTGAGGCTCTTTCTGGGCTGAGCCGAGATGTGTAGCTGGAGAACGTTGGTCTAAATCTGCTTTTTTTAATTCTGCAATTAAAGATATTGCATTATTTGAAGCAGTTTTCTGGAGGTTTCTTGATGGCAGAGGTTAAGGCATGAACACCAACACGAGTGTTGTGTAGCCACTGGCTCCAGGTTCATGAGTGATCACAGGCATGTCTGTGCAGCCATTTGTGCTAAGTTTTACAAGGTCCCAGCTTCTCACGCTTGGCTGATTTTGTTGTGACAAAGCCTAGAGGAAAATGAACAAGGGGTTATGACCCAAAATATGTAGTCAATGACTTGGAACAGAAGTTTCTCCTGGGTACCACTGGGCAAACTCCAGAAAGCCTGGTGGATCTGAGACATTTTCTCTCTGGAAATTATTAAGCCCCAGAGAACCAAGATAATGCTAAAGCAAAATATGATCTGTTATCTTTGAAGCGTTGTTTCTAATTTAATTTTAATGATGCTTATGAGAAATGTGACACCTGTGTGTCTGCTTTATAATTGCTGCTTATTCTATCTCTGAGGCTCTAATGTAATTTTACAGGGGTCTTGTTGATTTCCTGTTGTGTATATTGCAGTGCAGCTTCAGACTATTTGGTGAATTTTCTGGAAATTACAAATTATAACTTCCCTCCTCAGACATGGGTTATGTGGCAAACATGAGTTTATTAGCTCTGTCATAAAAGGCAACAGTTTTTTCTGCTGCAGCTGAGGCTGAATTATGGATCTGAAAGTATTAGGTCTCTTATGAAAGTGTATAAAGAAATGTTATACTAATAAGATATCCAAAATTAATGGAAAAAATGGAGCTCTTGAGAGGTTCTGACTTTTTCGCATCCATTGTCCCAGCAGTCACATTATCTGTTCTTAATTTGAGATTGCTGGATTAATTCACCATTTCTTTCCCTATGGGTTGCGAGGCAATCAGATCTCTTTTTTGCCATTTCATCCTGTCTTGCTCTCTGAAGGAACCGAGATCTAGCAGCACATTTTAAGAGATTATTTATTACTCCCTTCTGTTCCAGTAGTGCCTCTTTCTGGACAAGAGGGCATGCTGCTTTTAAACTTCATCTCTCCACCACCTTGGGACACACCAGGTATTTTACTACAACAGTTTTTTCAAGCACCACAAGTGTTCACTGAAAACATTTGTCAACGTTTTTAGAGGCACTTCCAACAGCTATTGCATCTCCTAATTTCAGATGCTCTTCTCATCCTTGACTGCTGATCCCTGTCCTTATCTGTGCAGGTAGTAAAGCTACAGAAGAGCCAAAGCAACATGTTAGAACTTGGCATTCAAGTTCAGATCTGAGTTTTTTGTAGCCAGGTGTTCATCTTGAAATGAGCACAAGGGATCACATAATTCCAGAAGTGTTAGGGTTGAGAGGGACCTCTAGAGATCATCCAGTCCAGCCCCCTGCCAGGGCAGGGTCACCTGGAGCAGCTGACACAGAAACATGTCCAGGTGGAATGTCTCCAGAGAGGGAGACTCCATGACCTCCCTGGGCACGCTGTTCCAGATTTCTATACCATCTGAAATGGAATGTGGGAAATCTTGAGCAGATGTGAGGGAAAAAAGGGTTCACAGTGAAGGTGTGAAGGGGAATCTTGATGGCACGAAGCAAGCCACCTGATCCAGGTGTGTCCTGGAGCTAGGTGACCTCCAGAGGTCCCTTCCAACTGTGATCCTACACCTTCCCTGCCTTCCCTGAACAAACAAGCTGGAATAAACACGTGTGACTGACAAAATCAGCAAACACAAGGCAGCTGTTTTTCATTCCATAAGTACACCAGTTTAATAGGCACCTAACACCTCTCTGTACTGGAAATAAGCTGACAAGAAGTTTTATGCCCATCAAACACCAGAAAAAAAACCCTCATCAGCCCCATTTCTCAGTGCTCTGTTCACACCGGTATTTTCAGCTACTAGGGCTGTAATATGTAACTAATGCTTTCTTATTTGGCAGCCTTATTAAGCCCTGGAGACTGACTTAAGCTCCTAGTTTGTTACATTATTAAGCTTGTCATTCATTATTAGATCAGTCTGAGTTTATTGCAGCTCTGAGCTACTGACTATTAAATGCCAAAATCAGCATTTACACGACATCAAGAGAGCACAGGCACACAGAAAGTTTCATCATTCATGTTTATCAGAGAGGAAGAAGCATTCCAGCAAGAATTAAAATGACAAAGCCTGGTTCTTCATGGCCTTCCTCCCATGAGGAAGGGCCGTACCACAGCATCCACCTTTGGGGGGAAGGATGAGGTTGTGTTTGCTGGCTGGGTACTCCAGGCCCTGAGAGAGGTGGTGGCCACAGAGCAGCTGGGCTGTCCAAGGGGAGCTGGAGCAGTTTCTGCCTTCTTGGCAGGAGCAGCTTCATTCTGTTTTTCTTAGGGAGTTTCCTGTCTGGCTCCTGCCTGATGCTGTTCCAGACCTTAATCTTGCAACAGGAAGAAAGTTTTGGCAACCAATTCAAGGTGAAGCTTAACCAGTCCTTCAGTCTCATCATGATGTTGGTATCTCCTGAAGGACAGACAGGAGGTGTCCATACCAACATTTGTTTTGTGCTTGGCAGGGTCTGGTGTGCAGATAATGTGGGCACAGAGCACTCATGTCTCTCTCCTGATGGATTGTACCTCATTTTAAGAGGATACTAGGTTTGTGGGAAAATAATTGGTCAGTTCTCAAATTTTTGTTATCTAACTTCAAGCTTTATAACAGGAAAAGCAGTCTATGTCTCTCTCTTGAAATACTGTTCTTCCAGGGTACACCTTCTTCAATTTTTCATTTTGGATCATACAGGTTTCTTTTCTCATCCCCTATAATTTTAAATTCTCTGATGCATTTCTCAAAAGGGTCCTGCAAGGACTGAAATCCCCACTTTTAAGGGAGCAGACATTTATGTAATACAGGTGGGGTTTTTTCCCGCAGAACACACCTTTGATCTGTCATCCATATTTCATTTCCTTACCACGGCAAGGATTTCCTATTTGATGTTAATAAGGAACATTTTTCCATTCTTTTCATAAACTGTTTTTCTTTGCGGTTTATCAGGATCAAAGAGCAAACAGTATAGCTTCTGATGAAACACACACTCGTTTTGTGGCTCTCATCTTCTCCTTTAATTATCTAGCCATTAAGAGAATGTCTGACGTGCTTCTGGTGGGGTTTTCAGTTTCTTCATCTCCCTGTTCAGTCCTTCTGGTTGTGTGATCATCCTATCATTTAATTCCTCTAATGACCTGAGAAAGAGAAAAGGTATGTGAATAAATCCATGTACGAGGGAAAGCTCCAGATACCCTTCAGGAAGTCAAGGAGGCTCAGAACTCGGGTAAGCCTATACAGCAGTGATTCAGCCTCTGAGTGAGCACATGGACATCAAAACCACCTTTTGTTCAGCCTCTCAGGGCTCGTTCACAGTTCATGTAAGCTTTTCCTGGCAGGAGGTCCCAACAGGACCATGCTGGCTGCTGATGGCATCTAAAGGTCAAGTCCCTTTTGTGAGCATTGTTTCATTCGTTTCCCAGGGGATGGGACCTGGGACTTCAGTCACCCACCTTCCCCTACTGTGGAACAGACAGTTATGAAGTATTGGGTGCCCACATGTGTTTTTCTGTTATTTTATCAACAGGTGACATTGAAGCCTCCAGCATTTTTATTCAGAAATTCTCCCATCAGCCTTCATGCTCACGTTGGAACTGAACTGACCCTCCAGGGTTTTGCTTGGTGTCTTCCCAATCTTTATTCCCTGATTGCTCTGAAATTGACAAGGCTGTACCAGATGAAGGAACGAGCCAGGCTCACATTTGCCTTTCACTTGGTACCAGGAGATTTGAACAGAGAACAAATCAATGACATAAAGCTTAGATACTTTTGAGACAAATGACTCTAAATAAAAAATCAAAGCTGGGCCTATGTGGAGCTTCTCAAAACCAAAGTTGTGTGTGGAAAAAACCACCCTTTGTTTCAACTAGACAGTTGCTAGAGGGGTTTCTCAGGTTTAACACCACTTCCCAAGGACACTAGACATTTTGCTAATACCCAGATGAGTTATGTTCAAATCCATCACGCATCTCAATGTGTATGACAGCAGTGTTGCCGTGGCTGTCAGCTGTGGAGGTTGCTGCTTTATTTTTATTTGACATAAAGTCTGCACCTGAGAGCTTTTCTGTTTTCAACACCTTTTTCACTTGGTCTGAACTTAATGTGCCTTGTCATGAAGGGTTTTGAAAGGCCTTGGGTTCACTCTGACAGAGAACAGCTCGACCCTGCAGTGAAACGTCACACTCTCCTTTCAGCTTTCTCTGTCAAAAACAAGAGTCTTTAAAAACACCCAAGAGGAGTTTATTGGCATAACTGCAGCTAAAGCAGCGTGTTTGGTGTTGAAGATGCCATCCTCTGTGTGATTCTCTGAAACACACTTTCCCTGTTAGCATTTCAGCCTATGGGGGCACCATCTCAACAACAACAAAAAAATTTAAAAAATTAAAAGAAGAGAAGAGAAGAGAAGAGAAGAGAAGAGAAGAGAAGAGAAGAGAAGAGAAGAGAAGAGAAGAGAAGAGAAGAGAAGAGAAGAGAAGAGAAGAGAAGAGAAGAGAGAAAAAAGAAAAGGAAAGAAAAGGCTGAAAATACGTCTCACATAATTAAACAATGTTATTAATTTCTTTTCCCAATTGCCTCTCCAGATCATGTTGACACATTGCTCAGGGCATTTTCCCCTTGCTTGTTCCTCTCAAGTGCATGACTTTCAGAAACTTTCTAATTTTAGTCACATCCTGCAATGAAGCTCTGAATGGAAAATGAGAAGCTTTACCAGAGACAATGTCACTTAAAGGTGAGAGAACTGAAGGATCTTGCTGTGAAATTCAGGAGAAAGAATGGTTGATGTCATCAGACCCATGGAGTCCTTGCTCATCCAGCTCACAGTTACCAACAAAATTGGCCATAACACATGACTCAAGATGTTCATGTGCATCCTTATGGACTTTACAGAAGGAAATGTGCTCTGAGTTGCTTCATGACCCAACACCAGGGATTGTGGGCACTCTGAGCTTCCCAGGCTGCCCCATCTCACTTCCACAGGACACAGTGCCACTACTAAGTGGGCTCCTCCCTCAAGTGACTTCAGAACAGGTGCTTTGAGACCTTCAGCTTCTCCAGCATTCCCCATCGGAGGTGGATGTTCCTGGAGAGCACATACAGTGGTGGTTGGACATGTCCCCACATGACTCCTGTGTGCCATGCTTGTCTCTGCCTTTCCTGAGGTGGCAGGCCCTGGGGGACTGCAGTGATAGGTGTCCTTCAGGAAATCCCTGCAGCAACCAAAGGCAGAAGCTCATGTCTCTTGCTCCTGCACGATGCAGTATTCTGGATATGAAATATTAGCCGGGCTGTTGAGCAGAACACCTTCAGAGGTTCAGGATGAGGGCTATCCCATGAGCCAGGCACTGGGAATTCTGCACACCAGTGTGCAGTGGAAAGACATCAGGAAGTATTTTTGGGAGGAGACCTCGGCTGGATCAAGAGTTTGAGTGTGAGGCCTGGGGTGGCAGCTAAGGATGGAAGTAGGAAGCTGGAGCTTGGTTTTCCACTGCTGTTGGTAGGTCCATCACTAGAGGGAGACCAAGATCCACCCTATGGTTGGTGGGCCTCCACCTCACCTCAGCCTGGAATATAGCAAGGAAACTTTGACTTACCACTTTGTTCTTTTCCCAGAAATGTTTGGGGTCCAGCTCAGGGAAATAGTTTGGTGTGATTGTTACCATCAAACAGCACAGTCTGCAAGGATGGTGCACTGGATCTCCTCCCATTTTAATGTTATGAACCTGATTCAAACTTTCCAAGCATTACCATTTGCCTGGTTTTATTATATTTAGAGAGGAGGATTTGGTCTGGTGTCAGGGGAGACATATCTACATCTGAAGTACATCTGAAGTTAGGCTTCAAACACTGTCTGGGGCTTTGCCACTGGGAAAACTCTGTTGTTGCTCTCCTTTGAACGAAGCTTTAAACAAAGTGCAGTTCAAAATTTTATACAATAGGCTTGGAATTTCTCGTGGTAGTCAAGAGGATATTTACTCTTGAAAGTTTCTCTTTTGCTTTTGTGCCGGCAGTGAGCTGGAGAAGAGACTCTGCTGAAACGTGCTGGAGGTGTGGGCCAGGGTGGGGGGCACGGCCAGTGCTCTGCCCCTCTGCACCCTCAGCCCTGGGGACACTGGAGAGGGGCTATGCAGGGTGGTCCCCCCCTCAAAACCCTCACCCTCATGTCTCACCCAAAGAAGGCATCCATGCAACAACTGCAGCCCACTTTAACCAGCTGACCATGCTTGTGCAACAGGTACCACAAGCTCTTTGCTTCCTGAGTAACAAGACAGTGGGGAAAGATCTCAGACAAAATCTCATGCCAGCTGGTTGGTTCCCTTTCCTAAGTGAGGTGTTACTTTTGCAACAGAAGCAGTAGAAACACTGCCTAGTTTGAAGCCTGTATTATTATAATTGCCAAGATATTCTGGTTGTAGTAGTTTCTGACCTAAGTCTTCAAGCTTCTTCATCTATTTCCTGATACTAGTTCTTTTCTGGAGCACATGTGTGAACTGAAATTTGTTTGCAGCTTGTGTTTGCTGGGTGCTCACGGCCTCTCCACCACATCCCTCTTCTGGGAGCAGCTGATGCAGGAACATTTGCATTGCAACCTGATGAGGCTCATCAAACACTGTTAGTGTAAACACGATCAGATTTACAAAACAGTTTGTGTCCAACAGCAACTGGGGGCTGCTATCTGTGGAGACAGTGACAGTCACCATCCGTCATCTGGGAGAGAAGGGCACAGCTCATGGCTAAGCCCAGCCCTCATTCTTATGCAGCTGGTGGGAAGTCTGTCCTGCTGGGATGCAGCCAAAGCTGCAAGGCAGAGGGCCTGCTGGAGAGATGCCAGCCAGCTATACTGCTCTGGTGTGGGCAGGGGAAGCAGCAGAGGACGGTGTGGGGCTGGGGGTCAGGAAAGCATTGCCTTGGCCTTGGCCTCACTCCGGTGTGCCAGGCACTGGGGGAGAAAAGCTATTGACTGATTAGCTTTTGCATCAGATTTCAGTGCTGCAGCTGGTCTCTGCTCCCGTGTTCCCTGAGGTCTGTCCTCCCATGCACTTAGAGCTGCTGAAGGTTTGTGTCCCTCACTTTTTCACACTTTGGCTGTTTTGTCATTTTTTTCCCTGGTGCTGCAATATGTTACCTGTCAGGTGGGATTCACAGGCACACAGCTGTGCCTGACAGGTGGGGTGTGCCCAAAGGTCTCTGCACTGATGCTATTTTCTCCTGCAGAAAGTAACTGGGAACCCGACCCAGTGTTATCTTTTCTATCATCATCACAGAAAAATGAAGCATTGGCCTACTAATCAATCCACTGTGCAGCTCTTAGGACATGTTTTCAAGGGAAAGAGTAAAGAATTAAGGGTATAAAACAGTATCAGGATTCCTGCACATAGTTCCTTGCACAGCGGTTTTAAAATGCACCCTACAAATCACACTCTTTCTGGCTCCCAACAAAATCTAATCAGTTGTGTCATAAGGTAACTTCATCAGCCAAGGAAACTTGTGATGGACTCATTTAGTCACAGTATTTAGTTCATCCAAACACAGCCTCACTGCACACCAACCTGCTCCTGAGCCCCAAAAAGGAGTCCAGGAGGCGACATCCATCTCCTTCCAGCCTCAGTGGGGTTGTGGAGATAGCTGCCTGTCCATGAAAGACTCAATATGACAGCAGCCAGTCCAGCCATCTACCTACCCCACCTGTATGCCCAGGGCTGAACAGCCCCTCTGGGAGAAGAGCAGGTAATGCTAGGAAGGTTTATTTCAAATAGCTCCTTCATTTAATTTGCTTCTTTGGTGTGCAGAACAAACTCTTTTCCATTAGTTTGTGGTTGGGTTTTGCCAAATATGTTGGTCATCGCTGCTGGCCTGGATTTCTCAAGATAGAGGTGCTCTTGGAGCATCACTTTGACATTGGGCATGTCTCCCATCAGTTTTCCTGGCTCTTTGGATGGTCCTTGAGGGATCTTATCTCCTTGGACCTCCTCACAAGCCATGTGGAAAGCCAAAGTTCCCCTGACATGCCCTGCCATGGTAGTAAGTGCCTGGCTGCTTTTAAAGGTGTGGGGATCTTGAAGGTCTCTCCCTTCAGGCGAGGAACACTAGAACCACATCTATGGATCTGGAGGAAGCACAGGGTCTTCCTTTGAGCCAGCCTGAAACTCCTCTGCTGAGCCAGGGAGGGATTTCCTTCCTCTGAAGAGCAAACCCCCCCCCAAACCAAAGCATTGTACATTAAATCAGGGAGGTATGAAAGAGCAGATCTGAAAAATATTTTTCAACAAATAGAAAGGCTTACAAAGCACCTGAGTGAAAAAAAACCAACACCCTGAGGAACCAGTCAGAGTGAGACAGGAGCCACTCCAGGGCCAGCTCAGTTGCTGCAGCCCACTGTGTGACAGTTCACCATGCAGTTTGTTTCTTGTCTACATCTGCTGCCAGGCCAAATAACCCACATCACATCACACCTGGCTTTTCTGGATGTTTAAAGATGCCCAAGGAGGTTCATGCCACTCATTTCAGAGGAATACTTGCTAGCTCAAGTCTACATCAGTCTAGATCAAGTAGCTGGAATGTATGGACAAAACTCCCTTGAAAATGAATTTATCACTTAAAATAAATAACAGTTTGTTTTACTAATGCTTAAAATAAATGAGAGTCAGAGGGTTGTCCACAGATTTATCTTAGCAACAATTTCCTTGGAAGTCTAACTCCAAGCTTCTATTCCTTTGAATTTTATCGGCATGTTGCTGCTACAGCAAAATTGCAGGAGCTGCTGATGGAGCAGTGCTGCACTGTTGTCAACAAAAACAAGAGCTCTGAACATGCTTCTTGCTGCCCTGTAGGTAACAATCAAGTTTATACATCAAAGCTACCTAAATACTGCTGTGGTCTGCCTCAAAGGAGTGACTGAAAGGATAAATTTTCCTGCCTGCCTTGAAATAAAAATATAGCCCAGGTGCTCTATTTATTGTCTTTTTAAATCTACATGGACACTGCTGCTTTATCTAGTAGGCAGGTGAGGATGAAGAAGGACAGCCAGAACTAATAGAGCAGCAGAACTGTTTGCTTGCTCCCCCTGCATGCCTGAGAAGAAGCTGTGGACATCAGTCAGTTGTGCTTGAAGGATATCCCAGAGAAATGAAGTCCTTTGATGAAATCCTGTTACCAGAAAGTCTGCAAGACCTCCTTTAGAGCATTTGCTCCTGCTCAGGGTCCACTTAGAGTTCATCCTTGGCCTGGTTAACCACAAATGCCGTCTTTGCCCCTCTTTCACACCATGGTACTCACAGCAAAATCACCCTTATTGCTGTTGAAGTTGCTACCAGCACCCATCCCAGTGCCTTGCTGGACATGCTAAGTACAAAACCTCAAGGAATCACTTCTCTGTGGGCATCATGGGGGGTAAGTGCAGTTTGTGTGTAGTATTTCCTTCACTCTTCAGTGATTCTCCTCAGCTCTGGAAGTGCTCAAGGCCAGGTTGGATGGGGCTTTAAGCTGCCTGGTCTAATGGAAGGTGTCCCTGCCCATGGCATGAGGATTAAGTCATGTTTCGGGTCCTTTCCAACCCAAACAATTCTGTGGTGTGATGAATCCCAGCACCAGGATCGTAGAAGACACCAGGCAAAAGAGAAGGTACAGGTCTGTGAGCACACACAGAGCCAGAACCACTCCTCCCACACAAGAACCACGGCTGGCTGACAGCAGACAGCAGGCTGTTATTTAGGGAGGTTGTTGTTTATGCAGCAAGTCATCAGGCTGTGAATGGCCACAGGACGTGGTAGTCACCAGAAGTTTCCAAGGGCAAGCAGACACAAGCATGGCAGAAAACCCTGCACAGATTTTTTGACACGAAGGCTCTCTTGGCTTGGGAAGGTCCCAAATCACAGATCACTGCAAGGTTGAGAGTACTTTGGGGAAGTGTCACTGGAAGCATCTCTGCTGGAGATGAGGTATAGGCCTGGGGGATGCTTTGCCTGACACATTTGATCTCCTGTTGTCACATTATAACACTTCTTTTCTTTGGGACAAAAAGTAAAGGACTTCAGAAGTTACTGAACTGTTGCTCACCTAAATGCTGAGGAGGGCAGAGCTGCAGTTTCATACTCAGAGACATTCTTTCTGTGTCAAACCTGAAGCACTCACACTGCCTATTGATTCCCTGGACACTTCACCTGTTCTCTTATATTTATGGGAACCTGTCTTGTCCAGAATTGTCGCTTATTTTAATACCATGATATGCATTCCTTAATCCTAAATTTATGAGCTTACTTTCATTATCTTAAAATATCTTCTTAATTATGGTCAAGCTATTGAGCGATTAAGGTCATGCTGTGTAAATGATATGTCTGCTCCATCCTCATGCCAGCAATCACTGCATCATCTGGATGTTTTTCACCACTCACTCATATTTTCCCCTCAATTTATGACAGACCCATGATCCTACAGAAAATGCATAGATATCTCTTGGGCAAAGAAACCATTCCTGAAAGGAAAAATTGTCTAATAATTCGTAACTTAAAACATTCATTTAATATTAGTATTAATTTACTTCTTTTTGAGATTAGCCAGTTTTCAATCCATTTAATGTGTTGTACCATTTTTTATGCAAAGTTGTAACAAAATTAGATCACACCATAGGTTGAAAACCCTTTAAAAAGCATAACTTCAGTGCATTCAATTGACCTGCATCAGCTAAACTTGTTAGGCTCACCAAAGAAGTCTATCAAAATAATTTAAGAAAGAACTATTCTCTATGTAAGTATCTTGACTGTTGACAGCATTTTTCAGCTCATAAATTCAAATGATCAGCTCAAATTCAGGTGAGACATGAAGAGTGGCTGCTGCTGGGAAAACAGGGGGGGAATGCAACTGCAGCTGCAATTCTAATAGCTTGTGGAGGTGTCAGGATTTCTTGGCAAGGTGTATCTATTTACAAAAAAACACCTGCTTTATATAAATACAAATAAAATAAAAATAAGTGCATAAATACTGAAACACAGCTATCAACAAATCCAAAGACTAAGTGACTGTATCCTGTAACACTGCAACTTGCCATTATATTTTCTTAAGCAATGTGGAAAAGATACTCACAAAAGGATGGCAAAATGTTGTAATAAAATACCAGAGAGGTAATTTTTACCTGTAGAAGTATACCATTTGTGATATTAGGTAGGGAAACTAAAATACAGAATGCAATTCTAACTGGCAAAATTTTAGAACAGATTTTTAATGATGCAATAGGTTTTAATAAGAAACCACAGAAAGATCTGAGAAGTGAAAAAGATGCCTAACAAACACAAAAACTGAGAAGTTCCATCTGCTTGACTTCATCAAAAAATCGAAAACTGGTTTGATCACAGAGCATAAATACATTTAAAGGAAGGAGTTCCTTAGAAGACAGGAAACCAGAACTAGTGGCTGACAGGTAAAGCCAAACAATTATCAATGCACTTTTTTCTCATGTGAAAGGTGATTAGCCACCAAGGCAAACTAATTAAGGAAACCCCCCGTACCTCGGTGGTTTTCTGAGGAGTGAGAACCATCACCACCATTTCCCGCAGCCAATGTGATAATCATGTGGATTCCAGCTCAGAAACTCATTTCTCCTACCCTTTAAGTATTCTGAATCAAAGACTCATCTGTGCCTCCTCCCTAAAAGCAAGGGAAGAATGTTATCTTGACTTCCCAGGCATCCCTGGCCCTGCTAAAGCAATGCTAAAGCAATGTCACGCTGTCACAAAGGAGCTGGAGTTTCAGCCAGCAGCAGCAGAGCAATTCCAGCACTGGTGCTGCAGGAGCCATGCAAGGGAGCTCAGCAGCGAGTGAGGCTCTGGGAGATGCCACCAGGAACCCAGGCAGGACCTTGCAGCCTGTGTTGGGACTCAGCAGAAACATCTCCACAGGGGAAAATGAAGCTCCTCATGCTCAAACAACCAGGACTGCATCTTGCACCATTATTTGAGGTCTTGCCAAGCAGCCCTAGTGACCAGCATAGGGGATGGGTTACTGGACCCACGCCCCAAATGAGAAATGAGTGATGGACCTTTATGTGAGAGGCATGGCTGATGGTTTTTGTATTAGTTCCACTGAGACATATTCCCCCATCCCACTCTTCCCCTTGTACCTAGGAATTCACATCGCATCCTGCCTTTCTTCCACAACAAATCCTATTATTTTTTGGTGTACAACCCAAAAATGTATTGAGCTTTTGGAGATGCCTACACTATATCTCCACAGCTGCCAAATCCACTGTCTGCAAAGCAGGTGTTATTTTTACCACGTGCTCTCAAGGAAACAGCTTCCCTGAGCTATGGTTTTCAAGAAAGCAGCCATTATATTTCAAATATGTGTACCATCATCATGACAAGTCTGTCAGTCAGTCTGTCTTGGGAGCAGCTTTATTTTTCCTGCATTAGCTGTGCTGTGATCAAACCTGAGAGTCTCAATGTGGCAGATGCTGAATAAAAAAAAAATAAAAAGCAATGAAAACCCAATTCTTGCCAAGTTTCCTTGCATTCATCGCAGCTCCTTTGGGAAGAGGGGCTCTCACAAAAAAAAAAAAATCTGTTATTGTGATTAGAGAGGCTTCATTACCATGGTAGCTTCGTGGCATAAGATCTTCAATGGATAGGTAAGGGAAGAAAAGGCATTTTGCGTGGATAGGATGGGATGTGCATGCAGGGGCACGAAACTTGTAAGGATAAAGCATCAGCCTCCCTGGTGAAGTCATCTGTTCCCATGCAAAGAAAACACAGGCTGCTCCTGAATGAAAGCATTTGTATTTTTCACCCATTTGTTCATTTTACAATTCAAAGCCTGACGCAGGGGGCAGCAAGTCCCGTTTCCCATTAGAGTGAAACCTGAGATCCTGCAGCAGCCAGGACTTTCCTCCCCTCCACAATGCCACGAGGAGAAATATCCAGCTTGCAAAATTATGGAAAACTGGCAAGAAAGTCTGCAGCCACCTTCCAGCCTGCCCCCCACTAGTCAGGAGCCCCTATTACAGAGGAAGAGGGAAACCATAGCAGAGATTAACAGGTTCCTTTTCCATGCAGGCACTTTCAAAGAAAGATCCTTCCTGCAAATCCCTAAAAAACAGGTTATGAATTGTTTCAGATTTTGGGAGGTCGATACAGCCTCTGTTCAGAATTGAAAGGCACAATAAGCCTGTTGCTGTTCCCACCTCTCCCCTGACATGTGCAGGGTGTAGTAGTCCATTAATTCTGCTCATCCCCAGCATTTGTATCTAGAATTAGCACTGCTCACCGTTCTCTGCTGGTATCACCTTGCAATAACCCCAGCAGTGCCATTCATCATGTAACCAGCCAGGCAAGGATGCAGCACTGGCTCCTAACACAAATATATCCGTGTTGACAGGAGGAAAAGCTACACTCACTCTATCCAGTCTCCATGTGGGACTGGGGAATGCTGAGAGTGCTCAGCTCTGGCTGAATGGGGAAGGACACTGCCCATGACTGATCTCACAGCTCTGACAGCACACGGATTAGGGCAAAGCAGAACTCAATTAGGGGCTGCAGTAGCCCTTGTCATTCTCAGGAGAACGAATCATAACTCTGATGCATGGTGTGCGCACAGGGATCTGGTGATATGGACAGCTCACTGTGCTTGGCATCACCTCAGGTTGTGATGGAGGCTGTCAGGTGTGTCAGACAACTCCCTCTGGCTGCCTGGAGGCTGTGTTACCTCCAGGAGCTGTGTTGCCCCTACAGCAAGCCACTTTTTTATCCCATTACACTCTCCCACAGAGGCATCACCTCACCAGACACTGCAGCTGTGCCAGAGAGCTCTCAGGCAGCCGTAAGGAATGCACAGTAACAAACACTGCATCTCTGAGCTCAGCTCAGATGGTCTCCCAGTTTTGGCTGGGATAGAGTTAATTGTCTTCCTAATACCTGGTACAAATCAATGTTTTGAATGCAATGTGAAAATAAAGTCGGTAACACACTGATGTTTTAGCAGATGCTAAGTAGTGCTTACCCCAAGTCAAGGAATTTTCAGTTTCCCATGCTCTTTCCCATACAAGAGCTGGGACAGCTGACCCAAACTGCTCAGGGGGACATTCCACACCACAGGTCCTCATGCCCAGTGTATAAACTGGGGGTGGTGGCTAGGAGCCACCAGTTGCTGCTCAGGGACAGGATGGACATCAGTCAGCAGGAGGTGAGAAACTGTGCTGTGTATCTCTTGTTTGTCTTAGGGCTTACTCCTCTCTCTCTCCCTCCACTGTCCATTACAATTGCTATTATTGTTGTTGTTATTATTATAATATTATATTTTATTTGGTTTCGATTATTAACCTGTTTTCATCTCAACCCAAGATTTTTATTTTGTTTTTCTTCCAAAAATGGTGCAAGAGGAGGGGAAGAGTGTGAGCAAACCAAGTTGCCAGCTGAGGTTAAATCACAACAGATATCTTAAAGGAAAGAAAACCATCTTTTTTTCCATATATGTGGAGCACATGTTACATCACACCATGAGCAGCTGGAATGAAGATGTTCCTTGGTATCCACATGTGTGGCTGATAAAAATGGCCTCATCAAAAAGCAGAATGATGACCCAGCTCACCTTTTTATCTTTGGGACACAAAACCAAGCCAAAGACGGTGGGGGGAGCAAATGCCAAGCCACTCAATTTGTCTTCCACTTGGATTCATTTCTCCTGGCTCCAAGTAGCTGAGCGCAAAATCCAGGTGTGAATGTTACCACAATCACCTCAAATGAATATTTTTACCCGTGCAGAAACAAAATTCAGTTTTATGATTCAGCTTTGTGAAAGGGATTGAGTGATGAGCAGCAGACCCAGGGAGCCCATTCCAGTGCTTCCCGTGCTTTTATGGGAGCTGTGCAGTGAGGGAAGGCTTCACCCACCTGCCCACAGGCTGGACAGGGTTGTTACTTCCCCAGCTTTCTCTTGGCTAACATCTCCACTTAACCTCCTCCCTTCTTCTTAATCGTGTCACACCTCCTTGCAGGATGAAAAAACAATCAATCGCTGCAGCAGGACTGTATTACCGCTTCGTTACTCCACCAAACCTGCAGATTGCCTTCCCACACTTGCCCAGCTCTCCCCAGACGGTGCCAGCGTTGCATCAGTGTGTGTTTCGGCACCAAGCTGGGCCAGCCACGAGGACCACAAGGAGGCAAAACACTGAGCGTGACCCTCGACTGTAAAGGCACGTACAATTCCGGGCTGAGGTTCCCTCGCAAAGCAGCAACGGCGAGGGCAGAGGGAGGAGGAACAATCACACCTTTTTATTCCTTCCCCGCAGACCCAGAGCGTCACGCAACAGCCCAAACTTCGGATAGCTTTATCTCCCTTTTGCAGCTGGCAGGCAGAGTGCGTGTAGCAACATTACCCCCTACAGTCCAACAGGAGGTTCCCACCTTCTCCAAGCCCTCGGCACAGCGCCGGGTTTGGCTCGTTTTGAGCCACGCAGGGAAATTCTCACTTTAGTTTACATCCATTAAACCTGCGCCTGTGCGGGAAACTCCCGGAGGAGGTGAAAGGAGCCGGCGATTCAGCGGTCTGCGAAGATTAATTACTGCAAATAAATCCTGAAAAAACATATTATATATGTTAAAAAGGACCAGTTGATGTTGACTTTCGCATGTATTAGCTTTTGCATGTTGGTATGGATCATGAGCGTTTAGATATGGTATAAATTATAATGCCTTTTTGCTGCTTGTTAATATATTATAATTTCTCAGCTTCAGCATGTATTGTATTACTCATAGAAATAGCAGTGTAATAAATATAATATCTATGTATCGCTTATACAAATAGTAACGGGATGAATAGACTTTAACAAAATATAAGATGTGAAAAAGCTTTTGTGTAACTAAAAGAACTGTGTAAGATCATCCATTAATTGACCAGCCCAAGTGAAGACAGTGACACAAGACAGAGCACTGGAGAGGATGGGAGTAAAAATTCATATTTTTTTTTCTTATCAAGAAGAATAAATTCACGACAAGAAATTAGATTTATTGATGTCATACAGATAAGCAAAGGAAACATTATTTTTCTCAAGAAGAATGTAATACAATAATAAATTCA
>VXBQ01002994.1:80648-118750 GCA_013400175.1 Phainopepla nitens
TCATCATCATCATCATCATTATTATTATTATTACTATTAAACCTTTAAAAATTCTCAGTAGTGAGCTCCATTTCTCACACATTGATAGTTGAAGTGACTTCCCATTTGCACTTTCTCCTCACTTATGGATTTTTGTTCACACATTTTCTAGAAAAATGGTGGGGGTTTTTTTCCCACCTTACCTAACGTTTTCATCTGCTATTTAAAAAATACATAGAATGTCTTATAAGATGAAAAAGTTAATTGAAATTTCAGATTTGGGAACTTTATTGAGAAAAAGGTACATTCTTATACAGAAAGTTGTCTCAAACTTTTTTTTTTTTTTTAATTATCATTAAGCACAAACTTTAAAAGAGAAACTACAGTGTTACTGGTTAATGGGGATGATGTCCCACACTTTCTGCAAGTATCAGGGGTTCCATTCCTGTGTCCCTTGCAGGGCTGGAGGTATTCCTGAGTGGCTATTCTCATCTCATCTCATGTTTTTCTTTTTCTACCTTTTCTTAAACATGAGGAAACACAATAAAGGCCTTTTTTTTTTTTAATACCATGAACCTTGTGAAAACCAGAGCACCTTTTAGAAGGTGATGTTCGAAATATCTTTAAATGTTAATGGGTATTAAATTAAATTTAAGGCAACACTTCAGGCAGTGGTGCCTTTAAACGTGGATGAATCAGCACAGAGATCTGACTCTGTAAAAGCTGACTTTGACTTTTTTGGGGGTCATTTGCACCCCTGGGTAGAATCACAGCAAAGCAACGACAGTCAGAGCACACAAAGTCACCTTCACATTCCTCACAGTTCATCATTTACCACTGTAAAATGCTTGAGCTTATTTATTATCTGTAAAATTACAAGAGATTTTGAAAGGTTCAGGGCCCAGGCACCGGTCCTGGAGTGACACAAAGGTGCAGAGGAGGAGGAGGATGCTGAGTCTTCAAACCCTGTTCCCAAAAACCTGCCCTGATGCCCCAGTGATGTGCAGGGGGGTGCATCCCTGCCCATCCCACATCCAAGCCTGCACTGGTGAAGCCACTTTCCTTCCCATCCTGAGCAGGTAAGTGGCTCCATCATCTCACCTGTGACGCTGGAGAAGGGAAGCAGCTCTGTGTAAATACGCCTAGAGGGTTGTGGCAGCATCAGAGAGGAGCCAGTGTTGCATTTTGCAATGCCTCTCACACAAATTGCAGCTCTTATGAATGGCAGGAAAGAAGTTTCCTCAGCCAAGTGTGACAACCTCACACAAGTGTGACAACCCCCCACAAAAACAGAGGTTTGGAAAATCATTAAACAGAAACTGTGAAATTGCAATCAGAAATCTGAATGCCTGCTAGGTCAAGAGTAGTAAATTTAGCACTGATCACTCTGTGGCTCCCCTTTGCTGCTACTAAAAGCGTATTTAGGAATCCCAAAGAATTCCGTTTCTGGAATAATTTCTTGTGTCCTGCCCCCATAATCAGACTTTGATTCAATCAGCACGGACCAGATGACACGTGTGAGCGTTTTCTTGCTGGGAGAGGAAAGCTACAGGCAAAGCCTCTGCAGACAGCTTTTAATGGATCTTCTTAGATCACTGCAGCCCTCTGCTCGGGGCTATCTGATTTTTGGTTTAAAAGCACCTTATCTTGACTTAGCAGTGAGGAATCAATTTTGGCCGCAGGTTGCTTTGGCATCAAACTTTGATTTTTTACTCTGATTTACTCTGATATTTTGTTTGGAAGGAAGGACATATTCTTTGTTCTGCAAGGTGCTGCTTTTGGAGCTTCACGGGGCAGATAACAGCATTTGCTGTGCAAACAGCACTGCTTAAAGCAAGTACTCTGTTGCCAAAAAAAAAGAAATTAAGGTAATAGATCAGAATTCAAAAAGTTTAAACTCATCTGGTTTTCTCTTCCGTTACAGAATCCCTGGTAGCAATGCCCAGTTGCAATTAATCTGAACATACGGTTGCAAGGATTCCCACATTTCTCTGTCATGCTTTTGACTTACCTTGCAGAGCAGAGCTTGAAGGAGGAGCAGACACTTAAGACCTGCAGAGGCACATCTGTGCATTCATGGATTACTCCTTTAAAAAAAGCTCAGGGCCAAGAGAGCCAAACACCGTATCAGAAACCAGGATTCCAGTCCCAGCAGCAGTTCTGCAACTCAGGCTGCAGCTGTCTCACTTCCTGGATTGGGGTAAGCATCAAGATATTCAGATCCCAGGAAGAGCAAAAAGAAACCTTTGAACACTTCTAATTTGAGCTTGAGGGACTTTTTCTTGGGTTTATTGTTGTTGTTGCTACTATTTATATTTCCTTTTCCACCTAAACTGCCATAATTCTGACTATTACCGTGATGAAGTGAAGGTGGAAATGGCAGCATCCCCCAGGGCTGACAGAGAGGTTTTCACACAGCTGTTGCAAGGCTGGATACCTGGACTGGGCTTTTCTGACACAGCACTGAGGACCAGCACTCAAAAAAATTTGGATTGAACTCTGGGTGGGTTCATAATGTCCCAACAGACCAATGAGGAGCAAGTTGTTCCTCAGCGTTCAGCTGATCCTCAAATTACTGCCATTTCCAGCCCACTTGCTTCCCTGTGCAGAGGGTGTGAGCACGAGCAATAGTTTCTGAGCAGTGCTAGAGCACCCCAGACACCTCAGATTCATGTTACATTACAGCACTAACTATTAATGCTAAAAATGAGGTCTAGGGGCAGCAATGACCGTAAGAAATGAGTCTTGCTACAAACCCTTACCGAAGAGATACGAAACTGTGTTTTAAAGAAACCAAAGCTTCAAAGCTCTGAAATCCTGCTCAGCTTCACTAGACCTGCATAGAAAGAGCACAGAATCACAGATTATGCCAAGATAGAAGGGACCCACAAGGATCATTGTAGTCCAACTCCTGGCCCTGCACAGGACACCCTGAGACTCACACCATGGGCCTGAGGGCATTGTTCAAACACCTCCTGAGCTCTGTCAGCCTTGCTGCTGTGACCACTGCCCTGGGGAGCCTGTTCCAATGCCCAGCCATCCTCTGGGTGAAAAACCTTTTTCTAATATCTGACCTAAATCTCCCCTGACACAGCTTCATGTCATTCCCTTCAAAACCAATTTCATATGCTAAAGCAATGCCAAGTAATTATCGTAAGACACTGCGGCACAGCTGCCTCAAGTTCCTGTGTGATCAGCATATTTTAAGGAGAGTTTTGCAGTGCTGTTTGTGGATGTTGCAATCACAGGAGAGCCCTGGGGACCCACAGCACACCTCCTGCCATAGCTGGGCTCACCATCTCCTTCTCAATGTGGGAGCCCCTCACTTGCAGCAACCTCTGGGATCCTTCAGGATCTGTTCCCTGTCTGTTCTCACTCCACCTCACATCAAGAGCTCCACAGTGGCAGTTCTTCTGTAGAACATGGGAAAATAGGGTCATATGCTCTTCTTGCTCATGCTGGGGGGGACACTTCCACCAAGGAGTACCCAAACCCAGTGCTGCAGTCATGGGGATCAACCCCCTGGCTGTAATCAGTTTCGGTGGAGCCTGAAGGTGTCTGCTCAGATGTGCAGAACGGGAAGCAGTTGCCAAAGCATAGGGCTGTAGAGCACTTTGAGAGACTCTAGGGTATCCAAGGCATTTTCTTAGAGCTTTTTAATGGAATTCTGTAGGAGACCTATAATTTTCTGGGTTAACATCTGGAAACTGGGTTAACATCTGGAAGCTTAGGGCACCTCAAATGCATGCCCAGGTTTAGGTGACCTAATCCTTCATGAAGGATGAGATTCATCTTGAAGATCAAGAGACCTAAGTCAAAGAATCAGGTGCTGAGGTGGGCAGGGTGTCTCGTTCCGGCCACTGTGGGAACAGCATTTTCCTCATCACTCCCCACACACAGACACCAAGGTGAGTGTGCCTTAATTCATGAGCCAGATCCCACCCAGAGGTTTTCTGTTGTTCTGCAGATCTCAAGTAACGTTCCTTTGCTGCTCACGTAGCTGCTTGTGCCATGATTTCCCTGCACTGTACTTACAGGTGTGCAATGGGCTGCACCTGAGCCTGGTGGAGGTTTCACACTGATGTTAAGAGGATCAGGAACCTGGCCCATGCAAACAAGCCTCTGACCTCTGCACTCAGAGGCAAAACAGCATTAATCACTTTAGAAATGCACATAAAGTCTATACTGCAATGATGCAAGTCAAGTAAACAATACAGAAAAAAAAGATAGTTCTGTTGCCTATTGTTTTGAATTTACAGATTACATCACACAGATCACCATAAAACACTGACAATTAATTATGTCTAAAATATGTGCTTGGAATTTCTCAGAATCTACCTGAATACGAGAACAAAAGGCTTTTCTTCCTGAAAACAAACATAAAATGCTATCTAGTGTTGACTCTTTGCTACTGCAGTCTTGCATAACTATTTCTGAATTAAACAAAATGAGCTGTGAAGCGTTAAGGGGGCTCAGCAGCACCTCATGCTCAGGATACAGGAGCTTTGTCCTGTTTCAATGTACACTCTGAATTTCCATATAAGGACCATATAAAGATGGTATATTGCTGGATTTCCTCCTTGCAGAGGAAAACTGGAGCAGGGAAGTAAGACTGGAAAGGGAGATGCAGAATGAAAGGTCCAACCAGCTGCTGAGCCAGGTATCAGTACTGGCTTAGCTGCACTCTCTCTTTTGACTTAGCACAGGATCATGTCTAGTTAGAAAACATCTATCATTTTAAATATGTTCTAGCTGTGTGCATGTAACATTTAATTGCATGAACTGTTTATATTAAAGCACTGAAATACATAACTTACTATAAATGTCTCCATCTAAAGCAGAAAGGATTGGATGGCAATGGACTGAAGAACGATGGGGTTCAGATCAATACTTAATATTTATCTTATGTGTTAGGTTTTTAAAAAAAAATTCTCTTGCAAGTATCTGTGGTTTCCATTCTGATGTCTGAGTTAACCAAAGATCAGCTCTCAGCTCCTGCCTCCACAGCCTTTTTTGCAAGAAAACTCCTATATGAGGCTACTTTTCCACCAGCAGTTTTTCTGCCCATCACCCTGGAATTATGACATCTCAGCACGTACAAAAACACCTTCTTTAAACTGCCATCAGCGTTGCCTAAGACAGATCAAAACACCTCAGCTTTCCCCATGTGATGTGTCTCAGAAATGCACTTTTATCTTCAGCAGGTGATGCCCCAGCTAACAGTTCCCATGTCCTTCCACGGGGAGGGAGCAGAAGGAGGGAAGGGGGAGAAGAGATGGCAGCAGCCATTAATGTGACTGCTCACACGCTGAATTTGCTTTCTGATGCCAAATTTCCCTTTGCTGGCTCTGTGAGACACGCCCTGCTTGTGGCACAAATAGCTGCCACTGCCCCTGCCTGTGAGCTCAGAAGGGCTCACAGGATTTGGGGTGCTTGGACTAGAGAGCATCAGCTCAAGCTTTGGCCATGACACTTATTTTAATGAGTTTTTAATGTGCTTCGTGACAGTGTATTTGTTTTCGGTCAGACAACTGCAAGTAAAGGTTCAGAAACACTTTTCTTCTGAAATTCAGTTTTCTTCCTGATGTAAAGGCAGAATGGACTGTGCACAACAGACACTGGTCAGGTTTCTATTGTTACACTGCAGACACAAATGTGTGGTGAGAAGTGTAAACACCTGAGGGGTCCAAGACCCCTCTCCTATCCCAGAAATGGATCAGTGAAAGAGAAAAGCAGAGAAGATGTCCCGTTCTACAGCTGCAGGGGGGAAATGTTCAGAGTTCTTGGAGAGGACCAAAGGGTTTGGGAACAGTTCCTGGCCAACAGGAGGGAAGGCAGACAGGCAGCAGGAGCCTGCCAGGGCACACGCCGGCCAGCCCTGGCGCGCCAGCAGCACACAGTGTCCAGCATCTCTCACTTCAGAGAATTAATTCTTCACCAGAACTTGGTGTTCTGTAAGCTTTGGGCATGGATGCCACACCACAGACAGAGGGCAAGGATAACCCACAGACTGGGCTGGGGCTGTGGTACCAGCACTGGAGCATAAGGGGAGATATCGTTTCACTTCTGTCTGAAAGAAGGAAGATGAACTGCAACAACCAGGATATATTTTGTTCCCGTGTCAGAGTGGTAAAGTGGCAGCAGCCAGTCCTCACAATGTGATTTCACTGCTACTTGTTCCAGATCCTGGGGTTATGCAGTTCTGGACAAATGTCAGCTACTGCTAAAAAATGGGCTCCAAGATCTAGCCCCTGCAGAAAATAGTGTTTTAAAGGGTAACCCCGAAAGACTGGGAAACCAAAAGCAAATAAAAACTGTTGTGCAAGCCATAGCACTCGTCCTCTCTTTTTTGTCTTGGTGTCCAAAAGTGAGATCCATGACATTTTAACTCTGTGGGTTGGCACTATGAGACAATAAGCCATTGGGGATGTGAAGGCCGGCTGGGGAAGAGCATTACAAACCCTTGATCTGGGACCCCATTTTGCAGCTCTGGTCGAAGACATGCTCCAGCATAAGATAAAAAGACACATTACAGTGAATGGTTATCATCTAATAAATATACATGTGATAGTCACCCCTGCATGAGAAGCCAGAGAGGTGCAGTAACACTTCAAAGGATCCTTCACTGCAATGGCGTGTTCCTGGCTCTTGGAAGTCGATGCAAAGGCTACAAACTGTCCTGTCACAGTATGTGATGTGCCACTGAGAATCCCTGGGGTGAGTACAGGAAAGGAAATATCCCAGGCAATAATAATACAGGCTTCACACCCCAGACACAGGCACTGCTTCAATATGTGTGAACTGATCCCCTGGCCTGTGATTCTGAGCCTTTACAGTACAGAAAGGCACCATGGAAAAAATGTCTTTGAGCTGCAGACTTGCACATCTAGGGGGAGGGAGGCAGTGAAAATGAAGGTCCGTACCAAGGTCCCAGTCTTCCCCTCAACAGTGTGGTCCCAGTTTCTGGTGGGTCTTTGCAGCACACAGACACTCATTCTGGTTCCCAGGGATAGAATCAAAGGATCAGAGAATTGTTAAGGTTGGAAAAGAGCTTTAAGATCAGCAAGTCCAACCATTAACCCAGCACTGTCATGTTACCACTAAATCTGACCCTGAGTGCTACAACCACATAATTTTGGAATGCTTCAGGGCATGGTCCATCCACCACTTCCCTGAGGAGCTTATTCCAATGCCTGACCACCTTTTCAGTGAAGAAATATTTCCTAACATCTAATCTAAACCTCACCTGGTGCAACCTGAGGCCATTTGAGATATCTTTCAAAGAAATAGCACCTGGAGCATGCCCATCATGGGCAAGCACTGACTTTTTAAATTCCTGAGCTTCTGTGGAGTCTGTACAACACACAGTGACTGCTGCTGCTACAGATACAGGTCTCACCTGGTGGATGCAGTTCAACAATCCACCTACACCAGGAGTTTTCCAGCTTAGATTGCTCAATTAAATATATGCTGTCCTTAATCAGTGAAGGTATGGTAGCAAACATGGGCCAAAGTGACCTTGGAAGGGGTTCTGAATTGCCCACTGACAAGATGAACCTCCCCAGCTGACATCCTCCAGCCCTTTCCCTACTTTTGTGCTTTTTCTCCATTCATTTACTGTCCTCCTCCTCCTATTTCATTTCTGAGAAATCCCAAAGGTATGGCAGCAAACCTGCTGCTCCTGAGAGCTTTGCTTTTCCTGCATTTCTGCCACCAGGGAAGCTCATCCCATTTGGGTAAGAATTGAAATATTGACACATGAAATGCTCTAAAGGAGCTACCTCAAATGCCTGTGGGAAGTATCCTGGGCTCAAGAGCTTTATTTTGAGAGATGTTTTCCAACAATTTTAAACCCTCCCTTGCTAGGTCAAAAGCCAACCTGAAAATACCTTTCTGCAGAGGTAACACAACTTGAGGGTGATTCATATCACACTGAGACCAGAGCAGTTCCCAATCCCCTTCACTGGGAATTAAGGTCTTTACCTGGGCCTTGGGTACCTCACTCACAGCATGTCAAAGACAAAGAGAAGACACTGGGTCTGAAATAGCTCTTCCTCATCCCAGGCTGACACTGCACAACGGTGCTGAGCATCCTGACTCCTCAGCTTCACAAGCCACTGGTTTTCTGCTAATTTTAGAGCATTTTAGCACCTTTCTCCCTCAGGAACCCCTTT
This sequence comes from Phainopepla nitens, assembly GCA_013400175.1. NCBI lineage: Eukaryota > Metazoa > Chordata > Aves > Passeriformes > Bombycillidae > Phainopepla > Phainopepla nitens. The sequence goes on from VXBQ01002994.1 coordinate 88,802, forward strand.
CTTCTCCTGCTTTTTTTGCTGTACAATCAGTTTATTAAGCTTCTCACTGATACACTGCATAGGATGAGAACCAAAAAATGAAACTCATTGTGGAAGGTTTAGGAGGAAGAAAGGACAACAAAGTTATGATCCTGCCCAGGAATTTTCACTCCTTATTGCCTACCTAATCTGCAGTGGTCTGGAGGCAGAAAGTGGCTGCTCACAGCTCACATCCCGCTGCTCTTTGGGTGCAGATTTTATAACGGAAAAATCCTGCAAATAACAAAACCTTGGGAAGGCAGCTACTTACTGAAAGAGAATGAGTCACTGTGTTTACCCTGCAGACTGTGATGTGAAAGACAAGAAGCCACAAAAGGTCACAGAGGAGTTGTCTCCTTGCCACTTATTTTGTCTGTTCCCCCAACAAAGGCAAAGCCATCTGCGGTACAAGCAATGAGGCAGTGATGACCAAAAGATTTCAAAAGGACATATGAAGAGTGCCAAACACTGTGGATAAAAAGGAGAGTGAACAAGGGGAGTCACACAGCTCTTTGTGTAACCTTTACTCCGCTGTTAAGTGCGCCAGTTTATAGCAATTATGGAAAAGCCACTGATTGTATTATAAATGTAATGACATTAGCAGGACTGTCACTGTGTTTGTAGCAACAGTTGTGAAATTAATTTTTTTCTTCATTAAGGAGATCCTTATTTGCATGATTGAAATGTCAGCCCAGATAAATGCCTGTGCCGGAGAATGAATCACTGAGCAAAAATGCCACCTGCCAAGCCCAGAGAATAAGACAAATAAACAAGCAGCGAGGAGCAGCTCAAAACTTGATCCAGCTCCCACTGGGAGCCGTTCCATCATCCTCGGGAGCAGCAACAGGCTCCAAGAGAGTGCCAAGGCGAGGGGGCTCAGCCAACAAACAGCTCAAATGCTTGGGATTTTTGCTTTGGCCACACTCAGCTACTACAGCAGGGAAAACTAAAGCCCAATAAAACCAGAAAGTCTCTGCTGTCGTTTAGATGGTACAAAAATCTACTTCCAGAAAAGAGGGCAAAATATATGCTGTCCAAACTCACTCCTTTCCTACTATTTGTTAAATCCAAAGACCAGCCATGACCCTTCTAATGTGGCTGAAACCCATCAACTCTTCCTGCTACTGGAAATCAACAATATTTCCTGTTGACCTTCAAGCTCCACTCAAATACTTTGTAAATGAGATGAATCCACACCAAAATACGTGCCCTCGTACGAAGTTCCAGGCTCGGAAACTGACTTACAGCTGTCCCCAAAAGTGCTGGATCCCAAAAGACAAAATTGAGAATAACTGTGTGAAAATCACTAAGTTGTTTTCATTTTTTGCCTGAAGCTGAGAAGGGATGCTGAAAAGATAACAGAGTGTCAAGGAGATAGAAGATTTCATCTGGTTTAAATAGCTCCTGATCCTGCAAGGGTATTTTCACTGATAATTAACGCAAAGAGGAAAAAAAGGGGATAGGAAAAAAGTATTATTTTAAACTGAGTTACTCCTTTTAAAGTTCATAGACACTCTTAATATCTGTTTTTATCTGATTCTCATGGCAAATTGCATGATTTGGACTTTTGTCCACTTTACAAAATACAACAAAGAAAGTAAATTTGATATTTCCTAGAAATTCCAAGGAAATGTGTTTGTTATTCAAAATGCCGGACTTCAATACAGGGAAAAAAATCCAAATTGGCTTTACATTTTGTTTTATATCACTTGAAGACATTAAAAGCTGAAATGCAAAGTCATCTAGAAAAACAGAACATTTTACTCTGGAAAAGTAAGAACAAAAAACTTTGGAGGCAATGAAGGGCTGTGCCCTTGAGGAGCCATGGGCACAGCCCCAAAAGAAAATTTCTTAAACCGGTGCATTTCAGTGAAATTCTATTTGAAAATTAACTTCCTTCAAAATAACCTGTCAGACATCACCTGACTAGCTCAGCATCAGGCCAGCACACCCATCCTGGGGAGCAGAACTGCCCTGCAGAGTGACTCAGTGGCAGGACAGGCAGCTGCCAGCTCCAGATGAGCTGCCAGCTGATCACAGCTGAGCTGAGAAGGCACCAGTCCCCTGGAAATCTGTATTGTCCCCTCAGCCTCCTCATCTTCCTGAGCAGATCAATACTTCTGGCATAAAATCCTTCTTCTGATCTTCTTCAGGACAGAATATTCTCATAAATAGTAGTCTATGTTGTGTATGACTTAAAAAGAATATGCTCCAAATGTATTTTAACAGAAACTTTTTTGTTTTTAATTACTCCACTGAAGCAAGTCTTTGTATGCTAGAAAAATGCTAAGGATATTTCTAATATACCTCAGTCTAGTGTGAGCCATTCAAATCATCTGAACCAGATATCCCTCAAGATTCCATAAGAAAATTGGCTATTTTTGTAAAGGTAGGAAAGAACTGCAATTTCAAGTGCTGAATACTGATTTGCATGTACCAATTTATTTATAAAAAGATAAACTTCAGTCCACCACCATGCAACACAACTCATAGGATGAAATAAAAATAAGGCAGAAGGCTCTAACCAGGGGACACAAACCACAGAATATAGCTCAGACCTCAGGTTTTCATGAGGATGAAATGCAATAGGTGGGCTGGGAGGAGACAAGGGTTTTGCCAGTAGCTCAGTCTTGCAGAGAATAAGATGATTCAGGGTCAGAGGCAAGATAATGGTTCTTCATTTCCAAGATAACGGAGAGACTCCTGTCAGCCTCACCAGGCTTTTGTGAAACTTGGGTTGCAGAAAGAGGAGTGGACAGGAAACACAAAGTGGCTGTAAAACCAAGACTGACATGGTTTTATCCAAGACTTCTGTCCTGTATAACTTCTGCTGCAGCCTTTGCTTTCCGTGAGGAATGGGTGGGGAAAGGTCAGCTTTCACAAACACAGCTCCTATTGACTTGCTCCTCAGGAGTTGTACAGGTCAAACATGGCCCAGTTCAGTACATTTGTGGATCATTTGTGGATCATGGACAGTCTTTCCTGTAATTTCATGAAGCCTTTAGATAGGACCCTGTGCATAGGCAGCTATAGCAGAGGCAAAGTAAGATAAGAATGTCATGGGAAAAGGAGAAATGGCATATTTTTTGCCAGACTTTCGGAGTTTCATATTGAATTTCACATGCTCCCATGACTGCAGCAGAGCTCCAGCTGCTGCACCAAGAGCCTCTCCCTTGGGACCCAGGACATGGGGCTGGCACAGGGAGGAAGAGAAGGTGACATGGAAGGTGCATGATCATGTTTCATCCACTGATGGTGTCATCACATCACTAAAGAGCTGGAGAAAGCCTTTTTGGCCCAAATGTTCAATACAGAGAAAACTCTGCTTCACACAAGGCAAAGCAGACAGACCTTTGCTCTGAATCAGTTCCTTACATACAGGCAAGGTCCTGGCTGTGGAGCTGAAAGGCCTTTCCACAAAGACTCCAGGGATTTTGGGGAGCTGTTGCCTTTCCAGGTGCATTAACTCTGTGTTGCCTCTACCGGGCAGTGGCTGTCACTGAGTTCTCGTGGGGTTTCAACTGAAGCTCTGCAGTGGTGCTGCCAGGGCTGAATGGAAAATACAAGAACCAGCCCATCTTGCCACATGGCCTGAAGTGCTAAACAAGAGGGCTCTGCCAGCTTTTCTATCATCTCCTGCAACATCATGGCTTTGCATTCTGAACTCCTGCTGGGTCCAGTTTTCAGCCTCTGCTTCTTCCTCTGCTTCAAGCTCTGCTGCTGTTGCTGCTGCTAGTGAGTGAACTGATGCTGAAGCCAGCATCTCACTGTGTGACAAAGAGAAGTTTTCTGCCTCTGCAGGAAATAAAAAGAGCTCCAGATGTGGACTTCACCAGTGTTAGACTTGGTGCTACTGAACATCAGCACAGGGCCTCTGGAAGAGTCTACCCTTGACCTACCAAAGTGAGCTCCTCTCAGCAAAATCTGATTGCAAAACTCACCACAGAATACATGAGGAAAAATTCCTGAGTCTGAGGAAAGACTACTGACAACACGAGCTCCACAAAAGGCTTGCTCTCTCTTTCCTCTGCCCTTCCCAGCAGAATTTGATTCCTGCCTTTGGATCTGGGCTTTGGTGTTCCCTGCCAAAGACAACGTCTGAATCCTTGCGTGCCCTGTGGCTCCTCTTGGCATCCTGAATCATGGGCTTGCCTGCTGGAGAGACATGAGCTCATCCTCCTCTCCTGCCTTCACAATGGGATTCTGATAGCTGCAGAGCACTTTGCACCATCTTACACTGAAGTGACTCTGACAATCATCCAGGGAACTGCTCTGCACTGTCAGGGGCTCCAAGTCCAGTTCCCAGCTCTGCAGGATCCTGGATGTACCTTTAACCACTACCAGCTACTTTTGCCCTGAATGTTATTTTTAACAGAGTGTTTCAGGATGTGAGATTTGAATATATCTTCTTCTGCTGTCATACAAAGTGGTAGGAAAGCCAACAAATCCTTATTACTTATTGGTTTTCAGCTAAGTTCAAATCAATTTGTATTACAGAATGTTGGACATATATTTAATTATTGCATCCTTCCTGACACCAGAGAGATGGAGGGATTTTTATTAGTATGTTGGCATTTATGCTGAAAAGTTTTGCAGCAACTCTGCAAAGGAAGGAAGAATGATGGAGTGATATCAGGACATCAGATGATGCAAAAGAAAGCAACAGTGCAGAATAAAAAAACAATTGCTGGAACTGCATAATATAAGAAGGAAAAAAGGCATAATTAAATACTCAATTTGCAAGTTATTACCACTGCCAGCCCTGGGTCTCTGGGAAGATGGGCCCAAGCTGTGAAGTCATCTGCAAAACCCCAGTGAAGTTAGTAAGAATTCATGAGGCAAAAGCAGCATTTCTCCCAGGTGTAGCTCTGCTGCCTGGGAACCCCCTGTTTGATCTACATCTATTTCTCCTGGTTCCCAGTAAGTGCCTTTTCTGCATTTTAAATTGAGCACTTTGCAGTCACAGAGTTTTTCCTCCACTGTTGCCACAGGATGAGGCCCTTGAGCGCATTCTCTGAAACTAGTTATGTTAGGGGAAAAAAAACTGTAATAACATAAAAGCCTTCTTTGACCTTGCTGAATACTTGGATCAACATCTAATTGCTAAATATTGCATGTTTCCCTAGAGACAAAACAAAGAGGAAGAAAAGCCACTGGGTTGTGAAGGCTGGCAAAGCTATCTGCCATCTGCAGAAATTCAGCTGGGCCTCCAGAAGATAACAACAGAAGACAATACCTTGATTTTCCTTGTTTTTCTCTCCTCTTACATAATGGAACATCTTCTCCACTTAGAACTTGTGTCCCCTTTAGTCTGACTGAGGACCCTGCTATTGTGAAATGCTGAAACTGATCTCTTCTGTGTAATTGTGGTAAAAGTCAACACCATCTTGAAATTCCAGACCAGAATAATTGCCTCTGGTGCTAAAAATGATCTTCTGCTACTTCAACTGCAAAAAGTGTCTGCAAAGCTCATGCTGCAAGCACAACAGTAGAGGTCAGGTACAGGTTGACTCTCTATTTTTCTGTAAAATCTCTTGATTTTGGACCCTTTAAATGCATGGATCCCAGAGTGCAATGCAAGGCCATCTCTCACCTGGTCCATGTGTGAGGGTTGCAAGGCACGGGATGAAGGAGATCTCCACAGGAATTACTTTGCTTTTACATTTTAAGGGCAAGCTCAGAATACTTTCTATGCCTCATATTGGGATAGATTCAGGCAGTTCGGCTCTGGAAATAAATGTCACAGCTAGAAGCATGTCCACATGCCCCAGGGACCTCAGTGGGATTCAGCACTGTGCTGCACTGCCTGCCTCTCATAGGCTCCTTCCCCCATCAGGGGGTTTAGACCACTTAGATCTTTCTGCTTTGGTACAAAGAAAACTCACTGCCAAAAGATTATGTCGGGCCTTGGGTTCCCAGGTTGCTGCCTTCTCCATGAGTAAATGAAGTGCCTCACCTCACCCACACAGAAGATGCTGCTGTGACATGATGTTCATGCAGCTGGTGGCAGCAGCCAGCATCCCTAGACATGGAGCAGAGCTCCCTGATGGTCACCAGATGACACCACGGGTAGCTGCTTTCAAAGTGACTTGCTTTTCTTTTTTAATTTACGCCTCTAATTTGCTATCTAAATTTAAGCTTGTCCCCTGAGTATTTCTTCTCCACTGTCAAAGGCCAATATTTAGGGGGGCAATTGTTTATAAAACAAGTGGCTAAAGCTGGGTTGATGCTGTTATAATTACATGAGTTTGTATTATGCAGACTCAATTCCCTTTGTGTCATCCTCTAGACTGTGGCAGATGATGGCCATGGAGAATATGCTGCTGTGCTATATCCTAAAATTTCAGTTTCCTGTTTTGGAATCTCACATGTCTCATGCATTCCCTTTTGGTAAATCTCTGTGCTCTGGGGAACTGCTCCCTGCCCCACGTGCTAATGAGTACTTGCTATCATCAGACCCAGCAATCATCACCAACTAATCAAAACAGGCTACAAAGCAATTAAGAAGGGAAAAAAGCTCTTAAGAAGAATGCTGATGGTGTTCAGAAGCAGGTCCCACTTTCCAGCTGCCACCTGACACGGGGCTTATAGGGGAAAACATGCTAAGCCTGCCCTTCTGTCATGCCTGTCTCCCAGCCAAGGTGAGGCACATGGACTCACCCTATGCCACAGACACACGATGGACAGTGCACAGCCCAGAGCAGCCACCCACACCAGAGGCTCTTCCCCCACACCCCCTTACACCAGAGGAGCTCAGCAATGCAGCAAGGGTATGCAATGGCATCCAAAGTACAACCCAAGGCTGGGCAGCCGTGCTCAAAAGGGAGCCTGAGGTGAGTGGCTCAGCTCTAGGTCTCTGTTGAAGTCAGCAAACTTTGGCTGAGATTTTATCTTCACTTTAAAGTTTTAAAGCTGTTTGGAGGATAATGGCAGAACTGAGGATTTTAGTATTTTTTTACTTCCTTGCTTTCCTAACTGAGGAAATGTTTTAGTGGTAAAGGTGCCGCTACACCCAGGGAAAAAATATCAGTAAACAAATTAGCTAAACTCTCTACTCCAGAGCTAAAAGGAATGAGGACCCCACAAAGCCTCACTGTACTATCGAGTGCTTAATATCCACCATGCATTTACTCTTACAGAAATACCCTCTGAGTAGAGTGTTTGTTCACATGCACCTGATTTATAGAGCACAAAACCAATCATAATGGGTAAGATATTTGGGTGAGAGTCCCAGTTCACTGCTAATCTACTCCAGCATCCCTGGAAACAGGCTGTGGTTCTGTTCAGACCAGGAGCAGTGCTTGGGTCTGGTTCTGTTCAGACCAGGAGCAGTCCTCGAGTCTTCTCTGATCAGAAGTGAACAAATGTGGTTTAAGTACAGCCAGGAAAACAGGATTTCAAGGGACTTGCTCTAGGCCAGAAAAGACCGAAATTATGAGAAAACTGGGACTGAAACTTCAAGTATCTCAGTTTTGCATATACACCATCACCACCACCAAAAAATTGTCTTTCTTCTCTCTCAGCCAGAGTGAATGCATAAACCAGTATCAGATTCAAGCTGCCCTGTGGTTCAAGCAAGTTCTGTGCCCATAGCTGGAAACCAGCCCTGCCTGGGCCCCCACCCTGGCATCTCTCACCAGGAATTTGCATGTGCCTCGAGACAAAAAACATGGGTTTAATATGCACAGGACACACGACATGATTCATCCTTCCACATTGACCTACATAGCCATTTGTGCCAGAGCAGGATGGAAACAAAGCACTTTTGGTCCTAATTTGGGAGCAGGGCCAGCCTCTTTCTTAGCTCTGCTCGTGTGTGCCACAAGGTAGGGCCAGGCCAGAGCACGTGGGCATCCAGACACAGCATCCTTCCCCTCGTCTGCTGGTCTAAACTGCAGAGAATTCCCCTGGTTTTGAAGTCAAAAGTGTTTTAAAGAGAAAATCAGAGAGGCAGCTTAAAGCCATAAGAGCAGAGCAGAAGGCTGAGGAGCAGAGGGCCCTGTGCTGGAAGAGCAGCAGAGCTGGAGGGCAGCAAAGAAAGCAGAGCTCTGTGAGGACGCTGGCAGAAGCACTCCCATCACACATGGCATTGTCAAGGCTTTCATTGAATCCTCCTGTTCAATGAGAGTTAAGTCTTTCCCATTGGCTGTATCTACATGGAGGGCTTTCTGAAATCTCACTGAAGTGAAGCTCCACCAGCACCAGCAGCAGCGGTGCTTTGTTACTAATCCTGCTTGAGCAAAGTTATACAGAAATATGGTACGATCAGAGAAACCAAAGCATACTCTGTTTAATAAACCAATGCTTTTTATTGGATATTCCTGATGGGAAAAAGGAGAAAAGCTGTAGGGGACAAAAAGTTGTCAATGAAACCTACTAGACTAATGAATCCAAGTTTAGCCTCTGTATAAACTGGCTGAAGTGAAGAAGGTCACTCTCTGTCTACTCCAGGCAGCCAAGCAGAAGCAAATACCTTGGAAACAGGTAAAAGCACATGAGGACTTTGTTGAAGAAAGCTGTCCCTATACCAACAGAGGTGGAGTGGCATTTTGAATGAAGAAGCTGCTCTCTCAAGGCACCAAACATCCCTCAAGTCCTGCTCTAAAGCATTAAGCCTGGTGTGTCAGAGTCACAACCTGGGAAAACAATGGAAAGCTTCCTGATTTATTGGGGAGAAGGCCAGTTGACAGAAAGCAGACAGTCCTGCAGCAAGATGCCAAGTCCCAGGTAGAATCAAAATAGGCTGTACATGTGGAGAAGAGATTCATCATTGCCAGCAGCTGGCAGTATTGATTATTGATCATGTCCTCTAAGAGTATTCAATGCTGCCATATCACACAGGGACAGCACTGAGGGAGCAATATGTCACTCCCCTCTGCAGTGGTGCTGCTGTCTGAGGGCTGAGGCAGCTCTGCCCAGCACACTGTCACACTCTGCATGTGTCACAGCAGCACGGCCATAGGAAAGCCTCACATCTGGCACATTGCTCTCCTTGAAAGATAAAGAGTAAAACGTTTGATTCTGTGATTAATAGCTATGAGCTTTCTGGCCGCCAGCTTATCCGTAAGGTGATAGATTAATTCTCTGCCTTTTTAGCTGATTGCTCCTGGTGTTTTTTTAAATGTGTGTGTTAAGAAAACACGCCCTGTTCAGGCTGCAGCTGTTTACCAAACAGAAAAAGTGCTCTCTAAATTCCTCTCATGGAATCCTTGCTCTGAATATGACTCAAAATGAGCAAACAGTTGTAGTTTTACCAGAGAAGAAGCAACATTCCTGCAAGTAACAGCTTCTTGGCAGTGTTAAATGTGCTTCAGCACTGGCAGCACTGCTCTGCTAACCAGGCTCTGCAAATGAAATGAGATTCCAATGGGGTTGGTCTAGCAGATGTCAAGTTAATGTGATGTTGGGAAATATGCTCTAGCTGGTATGCCAAGCCCTCCTCTCCCCATGTGAAATCCTCTTTCTGATATGTATTTCACCAGGTTGAGCAGAGATCACACCTCCCTGTGGGTGAGCAGCACCTGCCTCTCCCTGCGAGCCCTGTGCCACACCGCCAGACAGGGGATTGCTTTCACCCACATGTGATGCCAGGAGAAAGAGGTTTTGTGGGATTTTGCTGAATATGTCATATTTTCCTCTCAAAATGTCCACTTCCTCAGTGATTTTCACTTCTCCTCAGCTTTTGCACAACTTGCTTTTTCTAAAGTTAGCAAGGGAGCTTGGCCTGTGGCTTAAATCTTTCCAGCCCCTTTCCACCCCTCAACCAAATGTGGGAGATAAAGGTTTATGAAGCTAAAGGAGTGGATGCTCCATCCCTGGAAGTGTTCAAAGCCAGGCTGGATGGGGCTCAGAACAATGTGGTCTAGGGGAAGGTGTCCCTGCCCATGGCAGGGGGTTGGAACTGGATGATCTTTAAGGTCCCTTCCAACCCCAAACCATTCTGTGGTTCTGTGATTCTGTGTTTTAACAGCAGTACAAACACAAGGGCACTCATCTTGTTTTGACAGCTGAGTTGCAATGGATTTCAACAAACAACCTAGGATACCTCTTCTAGGGGTTTTCTATATGCTTTAAAGCAGATTCCAAGAAATAAAATAATCTTAGAGCTAACAAATCAACAGGAAGCAATTGAAACCACACCAGCTCTCACCCTGCATACGCAGACACCGGAAGCTTTTGTCTGCATCCATACAACTGAAAGATGCTCTGTCCTTATTTTAGGGTTTTCACTTTTAAATGCCCATGATAAATGGTGCCACTGAAAAACAGGGCAAAGAACTGTGGTGAACTGTGGGATGTATCAGGAATACAGCCTGACTCTTCTGACTGATTTAAAAAATCTTAAGCAACGCAGACAGCAATAACATCTGTGCTAGAAACTTCATTCTGATACCAGAAGAAATCTGCAGTACCAATAACATTTTTGAAAGCTTGTCCAATAATTTTCTTCATTTTTAATTAGCTTCTGCAAGAGGTTGGGGCTTAGAGCTTGGAACAGAAAGCTGGGAGTAACACCATCCAAAGTCTATTCCCAGCTGTGGAAGTGACAGGAGAGGTGGCTCTGGACCACTGGCTGCAGCCCCCCTGCCCAACTTCCAGATCTGTAAAATGGGTAAAATCATACTTACTGCTCAGGGACATTGTGAGACCTAATTAGAAGTTTGCAAGGAGCTCACTGGACCTCCAATGAATTGTGTGTGGGAAATGAACAGTACTATCATATGGGTAATGAGCTCTCACAAGACAGGGATGCCTTTGTTCAAAGAAAACAGCTTTTGCTGCAGCAGCCAGGATCCAGCAGAAGTTTATTAGAGAAAAGTAAGTGTTGTTCATCTCTGTGTAACTGAGAATTTATTGCTTTATATTAGGAGGATTTATCTGCAACACATTGCATTCCTCAGAGTTTTTACCTTTAGGGAATGATCTAGGAATAACTCCTTAATGCCTAGTTTTGTAATGAAAATTAACTTTAGCTATCTTATGAACTGTTTATCTTAAGACTGCACAATCAGTCTGATTATGAAAGTGTAGTGTTATTCAAAAGACTGCAGAATCTCAGGTGAGTAGATGAATATTGAAAAGATACCAGGGACATCCTGCTCTCCTCATTCTGTTCCACTCATGTGCTTATTTCTCATATGAAAAAGAACAAGAATGTAATTGTATTGCAACTTATTATTGTCTTACAGAAGAAGCAATTACTATATGTATATGAAAAGATCATTAAATATTTCCACTGGTAACCATGAATCATGCCAGAAATATATTACTATAATACGGTATTTTCGTTACATTCCCCACAAGAAACTTGGTCAACAATTAATTCCAGCAACAGCATAAGGAAATAGCAAATAGAATATAATTTTTTCAGTCACCTTTTCTTGCAGACTGAAATGAAAAATGATGTGGCACAAATCAGCTGAAAGATTGGAATTTGTTAGTTAGCAGAATAATCTACGCAGAGCTGAGTGCAGCCACCTGAGTGAAATGTGGGGCTGTGTTGGTGCAGCAGTGAGTCCCTGCAGGCTGAAAAGGTGAAGCAATCAGCCCAACCCTCTGTTTTTCACTCCTGAGAAAAAAAAATAAGCCCTGGCATCCTTTCTCATGCCCACACATTGCCAGCTGTACCAACAGCTCAAGGCAAAAGCTCCAACAGCTCCAGCACCTCAGGGCAGAGCCCTGTGTGCTCACAGTCCTGACCAGGACACAGATGCCCCTGAAATATTTGGGAGTGGTGGTAGATGGTTCAGTCACTCACTGCTTTGTTTCTCTCTACTTAAACTGTAGTTTTTTCCCTATTTTTTATGCCTTCACCAGTGATGATAGGAAATACCAACAGGTTTTCAGTGTAACAAGAGGCTACATGCAGCATTCCTACACCATCCCAGCCGTAAGAGCAAGTTGCACAAACAGTGCCAATGTATGACATTTATGAATTATGCATGAACTTTACATTGCCACAGGGCCACGGCAGCCACCAGACCAGTAACATCAGCCTTGTGTCCTTCCTGCAGCACCTTGCATCACCTCGCTGTACTGGACTACCCTGTCTGCACACTCCTGGTGGCTTCTGCCCACGTGGCTCCACCACTGTGACCACGGAGAAGAGGGAGGCAGGAAAGAAACCACAGTCTGCCTCAATTCCTGTCCCAGGCAGGCAGAGCATCTTGCCTTCCCAGAAAAGTGCTAGCTCAGAACAAAGTGTCTGTGGGGTCAGTGGCTGCACCATATGAGTGGGAGTGGGGTTGGGGAGGCAAAGGTTTCCCTAATTCCAAGGTGGGTGGTAGAGTAAAAGAGGAGAGAATGGCACCAGAGAAGAAACCCCTGAGCCTCAGGGAAGGAGAGGAGGATCATGAGCAGACCCATGACAATATCTTATGCTGCAGCATCCAAGAGGCAGCAAAGTCTCCCAGGCCCCAACCCACCAGAGAGGGCTGCTGTGGCTCATAGGAGAGGCAAAGAGCAGGAGAGGCACTCAGGACATTTAGGAGAGAAGCTGTTGTAGTTTATCAGTGGAGATTTTTAATTATCACACCTAGTGACAATGCCCTCTTGGTTGCAAGATGTAAAACTCTACCCCTTTTGTAGTAGAGAATGGGAAAACACTGTATTTTTTCTCCTCTGAAATGTTAAGAGAAGCAGGACAGTTTTATAACTCTCACAGCCAGATTACTTAACAAGAAACTCCAGGCAGTTATGAAATGGGTATAAAAGAGTGTGCCAGGGCTCCTGAGGTTCCACATGCATTAATCACAAACAAGTCAGAGTGACAATAGCACCAGAGCCATTAGAGTGAGCTTTGCTTGCAGTTGAAGACACACATGGCAGCAAAGTCTTCCCCTTCCACTGTTTATTTCCAGCTGTTTTGCAGTTTGCCATATCTATAAAGCTTGTGGCCTTTCTCTGCTCTTCCAGGCTATGTAATCACTCCAAGAAAATAATTAACATGAGGCCAGTTTTGCATTAGCATTTCAGCAGAGTTCAGCCGTGATTTTCCTCATTTTTTTATGTGTGTTTTTACAACTGAATTCAGCACCTGCAGTGACTGCACCCTTCTAGCAGTGTGTTCACTTTGTGTATGTCTATCTGGTGTACATACCATACACATCTGATAGAGGGAAAGCTTGCCTGGATTGCTCCTTTAGTGTTCTTTTGGAAGGAATCACAAGACAATCGGAGGAAAGTCAGCTTGATGCCCCTGTGATGGCAAAATCTGCCACTTCAATCTGGATCACAGCTATCACTGGCTAATCAATGGAACATCTTTAAAATGAGTTGTAGAAACTGGAGGTGAAAAGTTCTGGATCTATCTCCTATTTTTATCATTCATTCATGGAAAGTGTCCTGTTTGTCCCAAAATTAAAACAGTAATATCCTCTTAGCATAGCAGAGAATGCAGCACAACTCCCCAGTATGACCAAGACTTAAATTTCATGTAATCTTGTTTAAATTCAGATCAATGTAACAGGATCCATTCCAGATTAACACAGGCATAAGCACAGAACTGGAGCTTAAGCTGAAGGCCTCAGGGTCCTTCTTTTTGGATCTCTACAGCTGTTCTACACCTCAGTCTGGAAGATGTGATGAAAGTCACCTACCTAGCCAAAAAAATGTTTCCTCTTTGCAAGCAGTTACTGCAAACATTTCAGCAGGCAAGTATTGGGTAATCCCTATGACTCTGATGATGTTCTGGCACATCTCTGCTTGGAAAACAGACAAGTCAGCATCAGAATGATTTCTGCTCTAACAAAAGGCAAAAAAAAACAAAAGAAGAGCAAACAAACAAACAAACAAAAAACCCCACCAGATTATTTGCAGAACAGTTCTTGTAACAAATGTTTTAAAGAAAAGGTTAGCAGGTCAACAGATGAAAATGTGAGAAGATTTCTTTTACAACATTTTCTAGCCTTCCAATTAGTCTGCTTTTGAAACTAAATGGTATTCATCCCTGGAGATCTTTCTTACTACATTCTAGATCTTGAGAAATACATATTTTCTGTTACTAACAATTTTTATCTTTCCCTGAACTTCCACCCTCTGTTCTTCTGGCATTAATCATGTCCTCATGCAATGTTTACCTGGTGCTTTTTTTTCTTACATATTTTTGGGACACTCTGGGACACCCAGACTGTTCTTCTAATCTGATGCAACTGCTTGTGGTGTTCAGAGAACACAGTGAGTGCTGACGACAGCCACCCTAGATCAAATCAAAGCTCCTGCTACTCCAGGGTCTGACAATGGCCAGTGGGTTAAGAATAGCACAAGCTTGCATGGCTTGCCCTCTACAATATTTTTCCAACCTCTAACAACATCTGGTTTAGGAATTTCATAAGCAGAAATGTTGTTTTCATATTTGGGGTGTATGTTTCTTCAAGCTATTTGTTTTACCCTTTTCTCAGTCCTTATAAACAACACACTGCAATAGATTGTAGGTTCCAGATTCTGGGGTAGAAAACTAAAACAAGTAATATTTTTTACTATCATGTAAGTGGAGTCTCATCATCTGTGGTTATTTCATGCCCAATGAAAAGAACAAGACTATGCTTAATTATATTCAGGTTTACAGAAAGCAGTTGGGTTCTTCAGGTTTGGATACTGGTGATTCAGTAGACAGCTTCTTCCCCTAAGTCATTAAAAACATTGCCTCAGTACGTGAATATTGCTGGAAGCATCAGCCTTAACACTGAATGAAATCACAAAGCTCTCAGCATTTTGAGACCTTGAAAAATAACTAATTCAGCCAGTGTTGGTAGCTTTAATTTCCTTGGCCTGCACTGCTGAACTGATCGTATTGATGGTCCCTTCAATGCTCAGGTTTTGTCCTCAGCTGCCACACAGACTTGCCCTGTTTGGTGACTGCATTGTTCCATCCAAGGGGAAGCCAATCATGAGGAAGCTCTACAGAGCTGTACTTGCAGATAAATTACTGTGTTCATTAAGCCCTCACTCCATACTCAGTTTTATGACTCCAGCACCGGCTCTAATTACTGAATGGATTGAACAAGCTAAGCACTCTAGCAACCTGTTATTAAGATTACCCGAAAACACAGCTGAGTCTGGCTGTTAGAGGCGTGACCAACTTTGTTACAGAAAAAAAAAAATCTAAATGACAGCAACTCCTCCCCTTCCATCCAATCTCACCTGACCTCTGCTGATCTGTCACACCCTTAAAGGTTTTAGCTGAGGAAGATGAAACTACAGAGGAAACCATGAGTTATATGTGATTCAGTACCAGGTCAGTAGGACGAGAGGAGGGTGTCCAGGTTCCTTTATTAGTGTGCTCTGCACAGAAACACCTCATTTCTGTCACCACACTGACCATGCTCACTAGTTAGCCTTGGAGTTGGTTCTGCCAATGGAAAACATGCCTTTATGAACCCATCCTCTCCTGCTAGCAAGTGATTGACATAAAAGCTGCTGCAAAGCTTGCAGGAAATCAGTTTGTTCAGCCAGGATTTGCAGTGTCACTGACCATGAGCACTCTCACTGCAGTGGCGTCAGCCCAGCAAGGGCCAATAAAACGCTGCAGCCACGGGCATTTGATTCTTGCAAAAATAGGTCATGCGGGAATACAGGCTGCCAGAAGCACACACGGGCAAGTAAACGACCTGTGAATGTGCATGGCCGAGTGTGGAAATATCCTGAGAACCAGGGTCAGTAATTCAGTGGGACAAATAATCCTGCAACCTCAGGATTCCAATGGCTAGACTAAAGCCAATGTGAATATGACCAGTGACTTCAACACAGGACTGGACTCCTGAGACTTAATTCTGCAAGGCATCAGGCACTCACATACACTGCTGAGAGTGCTGGCCTTCCTGAGGAAGGCCAGGAGTTTTGAAGAGACTGAAATTTTTAAAAAAAACCTGATAGTGCAGGTACTTACTGAAAATTAAAGGCCTGCAGAGACAAGGAAGCAATACATGAGATAATTACTTCTCACCTCCTTTCAACAGAAACATAAATTACTGGTTTGACGAACTGCAAGATTGCAATAGCACAGCTAAGGATGAGATAATATCTCTATTCAGAATCTCTGGAACAATAAAAGGTAGAGATAACAAGGCAAATACAAATCTGCGATTTTTTTTTTTCCAATTAAACCAAACAAATTAGATCCTTTTTGTTGATATCACCTTAACTTGGAGTCTATTACTTAAACATTTAAAATTTAACTGATGACCTGCATTAAGACCTAAACTCACCACATTCTAATTATTCAAAGTAAATACAAGTTCAAGCAGTCTTTGTTTACTGCTGAAGGTGAAAAGGAAAACCATTTTGCTGGGAAACACATGGAACAAGATCTTGCTGTAGCCATGACCAAGTTTCAGAAAGAGCAGCCTTGCCTACTAGCAAAGTGCATCGATCTCTCCCAGTTCCGTACTAACTAAATTAAACTAGTAACAAACTAGTTTATTTAAAATTGGAAATCTCTCCTCTGCTGGTGGTCTAAGGAGCAAAGAAGATTGTTTCCTCAGCTTCTGACAGCTGAGGGGCTGCCACCATCGGTCCCTGGGCATAAATAACTCAGTTTACGCCAGGTCAGTGTGGAGAGAAGCGTTGTGTCCCTCTGCTGCTGCAGGAGCTGGCCATGGCAGCTGACCCCACCTCGCTGCCACAGCCCAGAGCGGCTGTGCAGGGGCCTCCCCACAGCTGTGAGTGATGCAGATAATCTGCTGATGAGCTGGAGGCGGCCGTGGAGCTGACAGATGTGCACGCAGCACTGCTGGGATCAATGCAGAACACCGGCCCAAAGTCAACTTTGCGCGTGGTGAGCGAACCGAGGTCGGTGCATGCCCAGCCTGGTTAATCTGCAAGCCAGACAAGCCATGCGGAGATAACTGAGCATTGATTTCCCCCCATTGAAGCGACAGAAAAACGACTACAGGCTCTCCATTCAGTTCATGATCTACAAGGAAAAGCACATCTTTTAACTGTTATTGGCAATAAGGAAATTTATATTTTTGTTAGGGAAAAAATAAAAAATAACCACCCCGCAAAAATAACCAACACAAAAGATAATGAAGAGGCCTGTTTAGGGCATGGCTTCTTGTTTGCTGATTTGAAAAGCAAAGCAGTGCTACTATGACAGATAAAGAAGCCTGAGCTGTGATTAATGGGTAAGCAGAGAAAAGTGAATTTACACCAGTTTGGAACCCTCCTCCTTTCAGTTTTCTCAGGCGATGAAATAATGTCTGGTGGCATTATCAGATGGACTAAATGAGGAAAGGAAATAGGAAATAAGTTTGGAAAAACTATGGCTCAGGCAGTTTAGGGGAAAAAAAATTGTGCTACCAGAAGACTAGGTCACTAGTGACACTGATATTAGGGTTTGTTGTATTTGCTCTTAGTCTTTAGTTATATATTGAAAACCGGATCCATGGAAGTGTAGACCTAGGAAGAAGAGAAGTTTTATGTGTGTTAGTTTGGAATAAAATATCCAATTTGAGGGGTTGTTCTCTTGAGTAGTTGAGTCAATGGACCTGTCCCTAACAGCTGTCCAGAGGAGGATAAAGCTTTGTTTGCCTTTCTTGGGGTACTACACAACAAACTGTGAAGCAACTGCAGGAAACAAATCAAACAGAATTTTGGCTATTGGGACCAAATCTTTGTAAAAGACCGAATCTACAAATTTTATACCTCAGTAAAAATTCAGGTTTTCCCAAAAGAGAGGATGATCAACTATGCCACTGTGGGTTTGCACATAACAGACCCTAAGCACATGTGGGTCAGTATCAGTCTAGGCAGTAAAAAAAGCCTTTGCAGCCACTTTGCCAAAAATCATCACCTCAAGCCTAGGTCCAAATTATTTTATTAATGCTTGGTTTAAGCAGAAGGTACTCTAATCCAGTCATTTCTCTAGGGCAAAAGGCCAACCATGCTTCCATTGGTCATAAATACTCCCTGTTCTTGCACTACTGCCAGTCTTTTTTCCATGCTGCAGAGCAGCCTTTCAAAAAGATTGAGTAAAGTTGTTTGATGGACAGTATTACAGCAAATTAAGTTTTTAATTATTTTTCAGCCAGTCTATATCTGTTCCTGAGGAATGGTTTATTGCAAAAGCAATGACACGCTCCACTGCTTGGGAAGAGTTAAAGACAAGCTGCTGTGCAAGTTTGCTCCTCACGAGGTGTGTGTGTGCCAAACCACCCTCTCCCAAGCCTTGTTCTCTCTATTCCCCTGGGAAAGACATTGATGGACATACTTCACCTTCGACATTAAATAACAGCAGGCTTTATTTCTACAGAGAATCCAGATATGTTATGCAGGCAAGAACATTAAAGACATGCCACTAATTCTTACATTATTTATTATAGCGTTACATCAATTGAATTAAAATTGAGTTGAATTATCTGTAAAATGTACAGTTAGCCTAAACCAAAACATTCATTCCAGATAGAGGAATGCAGTCTTTAAAAAAATTGTAGATTTCCTTTTTCATTCAGCAGAATTTTTCATGAATGAATCTTTTGGAACAAACCCAAGTCTTTGCCTTTTGCACTGAAATGTATTGGTAAAGGGTATTTCACAACACAAAGCTAAATGTTAATGACCTCTTTGAGCAAATCAGGTTGCAGAGTTTACACATGATTGAAAATTTCAAGTGCAAATTTACCTTTTTCTTGTGGGCATTGGGCAGTTAGGCATTTCTGGCTGGCTGCCAGTCCTAACACCAGACATTCATGACACAATTTCTCTTGTGAAGGGAAAACACTTTTCTCTAGCAAAGGATCCAGGCAGGTGAGCAGAAGCACAAAATGACACATTCCTTCCCCAGTCTGACGAAAGCCTCTCTGCTACTTTAAAGAGTCTTCAGTAATATCCCAAGACCAAACAACAGAACAAGATTTTCCTGTCCAGCTCAGATAACCATTTACAATACAGTCAAGGAAATACATAGATAATCAAGATTAGAAAGCTTTGTCCAAACTTCAAGCAAAACCGGATGAAAGTATTCAGAAAACACGGTGTTAGTGTGATAAAGGTCTGATGGAGAGTTAGAAATGTCCTGGGGTAGTCACACAGACATCACCAGTTTCACTAAATGCAGGACCCAGAGAAAAGGCAAGACTTGAAGGAGGAAGTAATTTCCATGGGCGGCTGCCAGAAGATGAGAACTGGGTGTCATGGTGCTGTCATGGTACTGTGATTACAGTTTGTTTACACACAAGGAACAGGAAAAACACTGTAGAGAAACAGGACTGGTAATCACAGCATCACAAGGAAGACTGTCTGTACACATCGGTTTGCTCACCAGTATCAAACTGGGGAAGGCAAGTGGTACAGCTCTTAACCTGTTTTCTTAATGAAAGGAGATTTACTTAGCCTTCCTATCTTGACTAGTATTCGCATTCCTACTTGTCCCACACATTTCAAACCACTGGACAATTTTAAAAATTTTTACAGTTGGATAAAGGTCACTACACAATAAAGTTCAAGATGTTTTCAGAATGATGATAGCAAGGAAAAACACAGAATCATTTGTGCTATTTTATGAATTCCAGTTATGCGTGACTGAGGGAAATACTCAACATGAGCTTAGAAGAATCCACAACAGCACTTGAAAAGATGCCAACAACATGAAAAATTCTAGTCAGTTTGCCATCAGTTGACAAAGCAAACAGGGTGAGTGAGCTCATAGGAAACTACTGAGCACATCCCTGGTGGAACGGCTGGGTGGTGAGCTGCACTGAGACACGCTTTCCACGCAGGGAGGGCAAAACAGGCAGTGGCACAACTGACCTCAGCAGGCTCCACGCCTCTACAGCTGCTTTGCCTCACTCACCACACTGTTCATAGGGTTGGATGAGAAGTGGATTAGAGAAGAGAATGGATGCAGCCAAAACCTGCAAGGCAACCTGTGCTGCTCCTGCTTCCCGGAATGGTGACACGGAAAGATCCATGAGCGCACTGCAGGGACTGGCAATGGGATTAACTCTGCAGGGGCAGAGATATGGCTGGATACCTGGTCAATGAATGCCTGCTCAGAGGCAACCTGAGCTTCAATACTCATGTGGTAAAGGCAGACAAAAGTCTGTGACTTGCAGTAAAGGACGGGGAGGAGTGGAGGAGTGGATGGCAGCACTGTGGTAATCAAAGGCTTTTGCACCACAGCTGGTATCAGTGAACCCAGTGGAGCTAATGACTAAGCAAGATCTTAAGGTGGTGGTGTAAGAGCATCAGAGCTTGGCCTTATGGAGGGGAAACTAAATTATCCTTACTTGTTTTTTGAAGACAAGAGTAAATAGTTGAACCTTGAAAAAATATCGTGAGAACTTCAAACAAGATAAATAATTGTTAATAAAATAAAACCCTCCTATACTGAAGTTTTTTCTTAGTCCCACAGACAGACACGTGTTCTGTTCAGGTGTGTGTGAAGCAATGGCTCTATGAGACTGTGCAAGTCTTTCAAGACTAGCCAGGGTAAATCCATTCCAAATAAGGTCCAGGCTGTGACAGATAAACAGAAACTGAACTAGGTCTACAAAACATCTCAGTTGTGGAATTCAACTTCCCTTCTCCTTATGTCACAACCATTTTCAGTAACATTTGTTCAAAGAAAGGTTCAATTACCTATTACAGCATATAGCACATATAACAGCCTCTTCAATGATAAATCTTTAGAATCGGTTCATATGTGTCTGGATATTTATATTGTGTAGTTTGGAGCTCATGATAACATATGCAATAGTCACCCCATAAGGTTTATGCAAGGTATTTATTTTATATATACAAACACACCTTCCGTGAGCACCACAAGTCTGCAAGTTTCAAAATACCTTTAGGCATTTGGACCTACTAATGTTCACTTAGGCAATTTCTACGTCTGTGGAAAACTCACCCTTGATATCCATAGGCGGCACTCTAAATGGTAAATAAATACCATTTTATTAACAGGGCTAGGACCCAGTGGAAGTCCAAAAGTTTTGAATTTGCAGTCAGTGAATAAGGCAGAATGAATAACCCCTTCATGGATGTAATGATGCTGGAAAATATAGTTGATCTGTAATTAGAAGTAAATATGGCCATGACAGTTAAATTAAATCCACTTTATAGAGTCTGCCCATAAGAAGTGGCCTCATATTTAGCAATTTATTTAAGCCTTTACATTGCTGGGCTGGCGTAAAAGGCCCTTTATGTCAACAGGAGTCCAGCCCTCTTTGTCTTCTGTGCATGCAAATATAGCATTGCAAATATTTACCCAATTAGACAGTTAGCTCCACCCAAGTATGAACAAACAAAAACAACTGCTCATAGCATTCCAGAGAAACAACACCACACAAGAACAAAGATTTCTGCATGCAAACACAGAATCAGCTAACCACGGAACAGCAAAACCAGCAGATTCCTAAATGTTAAAAATTAGGGGCAAGCTCTCTTTGATAACCACAAATCTTCATGCTGCTGATTCAGACATAGGGGAAGTTGTCTGGCTGATTTTTCCAGCTGAGATTCCTCCAGTGCATGTGAGAAAATCAAATACATATTCAGTTTAATAAATGCCCAGGCTGGCTGATGATAAGACCAATAGCTTCTCAGTTGGGATGCACAGACTTTCTGGCTTCTCAGACAGGACACAAAGCCATTCATCTTGAGATGTTTTGTATTGGTTTCTTCTGTTTTCTCTGACAGGGTTACTGGATTTTATTCCTGGTGTTTTTTCTCTCTTGCCGGATGTGGGACATTATTAATCAGTAACACCCAAGAGGTTAATGCCTGTCTGCCCTGAGATCTTTCTGCAATCACAGTTTCCAGCCTCTGCAACAGGCGTGAAGGCACCGACCTCGTCTTTAGAAATGTCACGAGCACCTGACTTTGTGAGGCGATTCCCAAACAAACCTGGACAAACAGTGAAACCTGGGTGAGTGCTGCACCAACAAACCTTTCTGTATAGTAACAGGGTAGAAACAGATAGCTGCCCTCTGACCTCACAGCTTGAACCTGTTCTTCCTTCCCTCTAAATAAAGAAAGCAGAAGCTTTGGCTACAGTCAGAGGACAGAAATGGGCACCTCCCAAGGCCAGCCCAGACAAACTGGGACCTCAGCAGCCTCTGGAGGTATTATTTCCCCCTGCTCTCTCCAAGGGCAAGAAAAAGCAACAGCTACTAACTTCAGCACCATTACAGGAATTAATCTGAGCAGAGTGGGCACAGTGCATGATCCTGAACCAAGGATATTGTTACCCAATGTGTCCTGAACTTCTTCAGCACTCTGCATAAGGAACATCCCAAAATATGCCTGAATAAGCAAGCGAAGCTGGCAGCATCCAGCTCAGATCATTAACTCTGCCTAGCATTTGATTTGATTTGATCTGTTAGTAGTACCTGTAAAACAGTAAAATTTACAGTGGCATTTTTGAAGCTGCTGTGTAAGGTCCAATCCTGCGGTGCAACGATAGCAAGAGTTACATGGTATAGCTAGAACAACTTAGCGCTTAATTAGTCCTTTGAGTTTGGATGCAAGTGACCTGATCTCAATATTACAAGTGTGTCTTTTTATGAGGAAAAGCTGAAGGGTTTGGCTTTACATCAACACATTTTCCAGCATAAACTAGCTTCAGCAGTTTCTAAAGTATCACTCCAGGCAAGGCTTTAGGCTTTCCATGTGCTGCACATTTTTAACTTGAAGTTCAGCTTGGCAATCTGAAACCACGTCTGACAGCAACTTTTTCCCACCAAGGTACAGTGAGCTGCATTTAAGAGCACCGATGTAATCACTGACATGGGAATCTTAAGATTTTGCCTGGAAATATGCAGCAATATTTGCAGCACTAATCATGAAGCAACACGTAGGCCACGCTTCCACCCTGCACTATGCACCAGCACACGTGCACGTTCTCTCTGTGATGCTTTTCCTCTGCACTGCTCTTCCTGGTTGTATGGGGAGCATTACACTGGAAAGCTTTTCCCACTATCCTGCTGAAACCCAAGACAGCTCTCTAAATATATATGTCAACAGAATGACAGGGGGAAAAAATATCATAGGTAGGTTAGCTCCACATTTTCACATTTTCAGGATGGTAGCCTGGAAGAGGCACTGGCAGTACTTGGGCACCTCCACTGACCTCTCTCATAATGTTGTCCTTGCAGATAAGATACAGATGTCTTGAAGTCTTAAAGGCCTCTTCTTTTTTTTTTTTCTTTATTTTTTCTTTTTTTTTTAAGCAGCGTGAATTGGGCAGAATCATCCTGTGTGAAAAGCTCTGCAAGAAAGCGTTTTCCATATGAGAGGAACAGCTCTAAAGCCCTTGGCCCTTGTGCTCCTGAGCTGAAGGGACATGAGGATGTACAGACATAAGAGAGTGTGTGATACTGAGTCTATTCCTGGTAGCCACAGCTCTGCTATTCATAGTTATTGTCATGGTAAGGACAGGAGAGCAAGGGGCAGAGCCAAGGATTTCTGATTTGATTTAGACCTTGACCACCTCATCAGACATGGAGGCTGCAGCAAGCTCTCCTAGGTGGGAACAGTCCTTCTGCCTGACAAAGTGAGGGGAGTTTGGAAAATGAGGATGCTACAGAGCTCCTTCCTGTCCTCTGTAACTACTCATTCCAATCAAGAGTACCTACAGTGTCACTGGGTGTCTCCCCCACTGCAACACGATGAAATCTAAAACTTGGAAGTAAGCTGGAGTATCACCTTTTTGGGGGTGTGGGGGTTTCATGTTTAACTCTACAAACTAGCATGAGAATTTCAGAAGCATCTTCCTCAGGCCCACATGGCAAGAGTAACTTGGAGGGTTGCCTACCTTAGAGGAAAAGTGATGGAATTAAGTGTCTTAAGAAGAGGGGTGTTAGAGGAAGACAGTTCACAATGCAATCCTCTAGGGAAGTTCCTTTCTATCCTACGTGGGAATGACCGAATCCAAAGTCACCAAACAAATGAAAATCATTTAATCTTAAATCAACCATGGGCATGCTTGCCTGAACACACACACCCTGGAGGTGCCTTTTTGCAAAGGACTCAGGTTATGTAAGGATTGGTGATAGAAATGTACCTAGTTTTCTTCTTTATGCAAGCAATGTTTCCATCAAGAAATAAATGCATTTAAAAGACAATGTTCCTCTTGTTTGGTGGTTTATCATTATATTTCTGTTTATTTCATCCATTTAGTCTTTAATCTATCATGACTTGGATTACTATTATAAGACACATGCCACCCCCTCAGATGACACTTGACTAGCTACTCCTTTAAAAGGGCATTGCAGTCAATAATTTTAGCCTCAAGGAAACCTGGTCCATAGGGCCCTGCTTTTTGTGTCACAGCTAATGTTTAGAAAAAAAAAAACGAAGCATCACTTCTAATCAGTATCTTTAAAGGTCTGGACGTGGCATAAATAAGTGTATAAATGCAAATATAGAAAGATTAGAATATCAACAATTTTAACCACATCTGGATAGAACAGCTTGCTGCAGTAATGATGCTCATGCCAGCCTCACAAACCTACTGTCATCACCAAAGAAGTAACCTTTTCAGCAATATAACTAACAAACACTTAGTTTAGAAGTTTAATCTAGACAGAAGTTTAGATTAAATCACCATTTTGAATACCAAGTATGAACTCACTGAACTCTCTGCCACATAAATATGCAGAACTATGGTGATGAATGAAGTCAAAAGTGAGGCAAAGGCACTGCCTTTGTGTCAGGACAGAGGTTCATTGACAGGGAGTCAGTGCCCACAGCTGCATGGGGGATGTTGCTTGGCTAATTATATGATAGTTGTTACGTGGATTTATAGACATTTGAAGACTGCAGCCTGCATAGAATTGTTCTTTTCTGTTTTGTTCTGGTAAAAGAAAAAGCAACTAGAGAAACACCGGCAACTAAAAAAAAAACCCTTCAATTAACATTTGTCATATGCCCACTACAATATCATTAACTACATAAAGACAGGGCTTTGTTCGGATAGCTTTGGGTTTAATTTTCATGTTCAAACTCCAGCTATTGTTCCTCACCCTCAGATTATGTAAAAGCAGCCAAGTTTTTAAGCTCTGCTCACTGTGGATGACTCACGTTATTATACACTAACCACCAACACACTTTGTTTTTCCCCTTTGTTTTACATGCCTGAAGTGTTCTGGCTGGAGTTTGCCTTGTTCAGAGCTTGTACGTTCTGCATCCTGCCTGTTGTACCCTGTAATCACTCCCTGTCCTTCTCCTTTCAGCTTTTAATGAGCTCCTGCACTGGGGCTTGGGCAATCTCACAGAACTACCCTACAGAACTCAGCAAACACCATTTACCTCTCAGGTGTTCTGACCTCTGAGAAGGAACCAGGACATCAGTGACAAGTGGTGTCCTCCAGGGTCCTCACTGGGACTACTGTTAGTTAATGTCTTCATTAATGACATAGACAAAGGGTCTGGGCACAGCCTCAGCAAGTTTACAGATGACACCAAGCTGAGTGGTGCAGTGGCCACACCTGAAGGACCTGGATGAACTTGAGAAGTGGCCCACAGGAATCTCCTGTGGTTTAACAAAGCCAGGTGCAAGGGGCTGGATCTGAGTTGGGGCCACGCCAGCAACAATCCAGGCTGGAGGATGAAGAGATCAAGAGGGATTTGGGGGTGCTGGTGGAGGAGAAGCTGCACATGACCTGGCCACGTGCACCCACACCCATGTCCCGGGCTGCCCCCACAGCACCGAGGGCAGCAGGGAGAGGGAGGGGATTCTGTCTCTCTGCTCTGGTGAGACCCCACCTGCAGTGCTGCATCCAGCTCTGGGGTGCCCAGCACAGGAAGGACATGGACCTCTTTGAGCGACTTTGGGGAGGCCACCAAGATGATCAGAGGGATGGAGCNACCTCTGAGAAGGAACCAGGACATCAGTGACAAGTGGTGTCCTCCAGGGTCCTCACTGGGACTACTGTTAGTTAATGTCTTCATTAATGACATAGACAAAGGGTCTGGGCACAGCCTCAGCAAGTTTACAGATGACACCAAGCTGAGTGGTGCAGTGGCCACACCTGAAGGACCTGGATGAACTTGAGAAGTGGCCCACAGGAATCTCCTGTGGTTTAACAAAGCCAGGTGCAAGGGGCTGGATCTGAGTTGGGGCCACGCCAGCAACAATCCAGGCTGGAGGATGAAGAGATCAAGAGGGATTTGGGGGTGCTGGTGGAGGAGAAGCTGCACATGACCTGGCCACGTGCACCCACACCCATGTCCCGGGCTGCCCCCACAGCACCGAGGGCAGCAGGGAGAGGGAGGGGATTCTGTCTCTCTGCTCTGGTGAGACCCCACCTGCAGTGCTGCATCCAGCTCTGGGGTGCCCAGCACAGGAAGGACATGGACCTCTTTGAGCGACTTTGGGGAGGCCACCAAGATGATCAGAGGGATGGAGCACCTCTCTTGCAAGGAAAAGCTGAGAGAATTGGGATTGTTCAGCCTGCAAAAGAGAAGTCTTCAAGGTGACCTAACTGTGACCTTTCAGTACCTGAAGGGAGCCCACGAGAAAAATGGAGAGGGACTTCTTAAAGAGTCAGGAGTGACGGGACAAGGGGGAATGGCTTCACCTTGAGAGTAGGTTTTGCTTAGATATCAGGAAGAAATTCTTTATTGGGAGTGTGGTGAGACACTGGCACAGGTTGTCCAGGGAATTTGTGGATGTCCCATGCCTGGAAGTGTTCAAGGACAGGTTGGATGGAGCTCTGGGCAACCTGGTCTAGTGGAAGGTGTCCCTGCCCATGGCAGGGGAGGTGGAAGAAGATGATCTTTAAGGTCCCTTCCAACCCATGCCATTCTACAATTCTATGATCTGCAGGCTTTGCTGCAGGTTCCTGAGAATTCATACAACTACACTGGAGACCCTCTGATAAAGCAAAGAACTCAAGATGACAGACTGTTGGTGATGTTGAAAGATTCTTTGAACTCTTGTACGCAGGGCTGGCACGGCGAATCAAACAATGAGTGTCACTAAATCCTTTTGTGGAGACACAGGAGACAAAGGCTGAGCATATGACTGGGAAGGTTTCTATTCTCTGTATCAATAGAAGAAAATCTTGAAGGTGAATAAAGTCAAAAAAAAATCTCCAGTGAAGCAGAGGGAGAGCAGTTTTATGCATAAAACAGGCCTTGCTCTGTGATTCTCCACCACTGCCTTTTGAGCTTTTATCAGCAGACAGCTCATGTTTTGATCTGGTTTAAGTAGGGAGAAAAATAAAATTGTCCAAGTATCCTAAGCTTCCCACATAAGAGGCTCATGAGACAGTCCTCGTGAGGCAAGCACGTTCACAGAGTTTAATACAGAAAGTGTGAAAGAACAGGTGAAATTATTTATTTATGTAATGAGTAGCAATGCTGAGTACTTAGAGATTCTGCTGCCTTTGCTAAGGGATGAGATAAAAATAACGATGTCATTAATCTTACAAAGACATGTGAGCACTTCTTTCCAGAAATAACTGTTAAGCATAAAATTTCAGGCATTAATCAAAGCATGCTGAGGCCTAACCTTCTTCAGGATTCCAAAAAGGAATGTAAAGCAATGGGACTGTAAAGCAAAAAAAAAAAAAAAAAAAAAAAGGGCATTTAACCTTTAAATGGTTAACTTCAGGGAAAATGTGCTCAGGGACAGGTTATTGACGAGTGTAGATTTGCACTGATTCAGCTGGTTTTGCAAAGCAGGAAAGTTTTACCCTCTCAGAAGTTGGTCTCTGCTGTCTGCAAGAAAACAGGAAGAAAGAACAGCACCACCACATGCTATCATGAATATGAAAAATAAAAATAAAGTATTCAAATAAAATATTCTGCAGGAAGTAGCAAAAGAGACATACCCATGAGGAAAGGAAAAACACAGGGTAAAAAAAAAATGCTTGAAAATTTCTTTCAGGAAGGAAAACTAGCAGATGCAGCACAAGGGAATGTAAACTCTGCCCAAACACTGAGAATATAGGCAAGATTCAGGGGGAGAATTTAAATACAGAAAGATATTTTTTCAAACAAAGTAGAGATGCAGCACAAGCAAGGATGAATTACATTTGTTTCCACAGGCCAAGTCCAGGAAGAGATTTCCTACAAAGATGAATCATTTTATCTCAGATCCACAGTCCTGTTGATAAATCTCAAAGTGATTTACCAAGAAAGAATATTTCCCAGGGAATGAGTTCTAGCCCTTTTTTAGAGCTGCCGAAGGTGTTGCTTAGTGGTCTGGGGATGCAGATAAATTGTCTGTGTCAATTCAAAGCTGGTACACAGTTGCCATGAGGGGAAGTGTTATGCCTGCTTGTGATTTCCTCAAACAAATCAAACGTTTCTGCAGAGGAACCCATAAAAAGCTGGCAATATATGACGGCTGTTTTCTCTCAAAATAGTTGGCTCAATCTTTTTGTGCGGATCCAATTGGGTCAGGAAAAAAAAACCACAAAAACAAATGCAGAAAGATAATATATATTGTGTCTTAAAAAATCTGACAGAAGAATCCGAACAATTTTAGCATATGAAACTAAAATCAAAAGCTGTTTCAGTACAATAAATAGCAACGGAAACCGAATATTTACAATTCCCCATACAGAGAACACAGTAAAGTTCAGCAGCAAAGTCTGCAAGACGTTACTGAGGTGATCTCAGTTGGCATTAACAGAAAAATACTGGGCTCATATCTCACTTCCAACAGTCTAACAATCTGCCCAGTACATTTTCCAAAGGCACTTTGCTCAGCAGGATCAGCTATGCTAACTCTTTCCATCCCAGCTAGAAATGAGCAGAGACCAGAAGTGATAGCCATGTCCCAGGTTAATTTTACTCTTCATTATGTGCAGAGAAGACCTGCCTCTTTCTGTATCTTTAACTGATTTCATGTATTTTATTTGCTATGTTTAACACATCAATGAAAGCCAACTGGGACCATCACTGAACCACTGCTGAACACTGATCCTGGACCATCGTTCTGCCCATCACAGGCACGGCTAAGGAGTATTCTTAAATCCTCAGTGCCATCACTTGGGAAGCCTTTGGCTCCTATATTCCTTCCAAGTGTAAGGGTGGCACACCTCACGTGAAAAGAAGACCTGCTGGCTCCAGTGAGGCCAGCTCATAAAGAGGAAGCCTAGCTGTTCCTCCTATGAGTCCTGGAAAACTGATGTCTTAAAAAGGAAGCCTGAGAGATCAGTCTTGCTCTGTGTACTCATTTTATGGTGCTGAACTCGACCATAATGTACAGCTCACACTTAACCATCCCTGACAGGCCTCTTCCCAAACCCTTGCAGATTCCAGAGGGTGAACTTGTATTTAGCTGGTTTTTTGTTATTTGAGTCTGGGAGGATTGTGACCCGAGCTTTGCCAGCACTGGCAGAGCAGCTGCTCAGGCTGTCAGGAGCCTGGGATCCTCTGGTCACCCCATGGCTAGTCGCTGACGCAGCGTCTAGCTTTGGCACCATCATCTTACAGAGTCATGGGCTTGGCAGGATCCCCTTACACCATTTTAGAATGATGACAGAGATCACTGATTCCTTCATCTTCAGGAGCTGCCACAGCACAGGCCTTCAACCTTCGCCATTACTAACTGCCATCTCCCAAAGGGACACGCAGCAGGCTGGGCAAGCACACAAGGGCTGGGCTGCAAGGGCCACCCACAAGTGGCCTTAAAATGAGACTGGGGAGATTCAGATTAGATAGTCGGGAAAAAAAAAAAAAAGTCACTTTTAGGGTGGTCAGGCATTGGGATAGGTTGCCCAGAGAGGTAGCGGAGTCACCCTGGAAGTGTTCAAGAGGCGTCAGGACCTGGCGCTGGGTGATGTCACTTAGCGGTTTAAGGGCTACAGTGGCGGCACCGGCTTGACGGTTGGCCCCGATGATCTAAAAGGTCTCTTCCAGCCTCGACCATTCCGTGACAGCGTCACCACTGCCAGCATCTCCATCCCTCCACCGCCCTCCCCTTCCCGCCCGGGAGCGGCGCGCATCCCGGCGGGCATCCCCGGCCGCGTCCGGCCG
>VXBQ01002994.1:118942-138063 GCA_013400175.1 Phainopepla nitens
TCGGCTGGCTCGGGTCACCCCGCGTCCCCCGGCGCCTCCGGAGCCCGGTCGGCGCTGGAGGAGGCGGCGGTGTGTTTTCGGCCTGGCCCGTTGCTGGGGGCTTTACCAGCGTGCGGCTGTGCGTGTGTTTCAGGACTCCGGAGAAGCCAATGCCCCGGTTGGAGAGCTGCGCTTGGAGCTGTTCCTGCACCGCCAGAGGAAGGCACGGGAGCCAGCTGGGGGACACGGCGGCGGGGCTGGCGGCCAAGGTGGGCGAGATGCTGAGCTCCTCCGTGTCCAGCCCCTCGCTGGCGCTGGTGGGTCGTGCGCGCAGCCCCAGCACCTCCAGCGCCGGCAGCACCGCCAGCAGCACCAGCAGCACCTTGAACTGGAGTCAGCACCTGGTGCAGAGGAGCGTGGTGCTCTTCGTCGTGGGCGCTTTCATGGCCCTGGTGCTGAACTTGCTGCAGATCCAGCGGAATGTGACTCTGTTCCCTGACGAAGTGATTTCTACTCTCTTCTCCTCCGCCTGGTGGGTGCCCCCGTGCTGCGGCACGGCAGCAGGTGAGTCGCTGACCTCCACGAGTGATTTTTGGGTTTTCCCCGTTCTCTCGTGGGAGAGGCGGTGGCACTGAATGCGCGACCCGCGCGCGTGGGAGCCCCGCATTTCCACCGCGCAGCGAGCGGTGCCAACTCGGGCTTTTGTGAGGATGCGCGCCCAGCCCCATCCCCGTGCCGGGTCTGAGCCGGTGCCCGGGACGCGGGTGAGGCGGGCCGGGCTCTCCGGTGCCCGGGACGCGGGTGAGGCGGGCCGGGCTCTCCGGGGCTCGGGACGCGGGTGAGGCGGGCCGGGCTCTCCGGTGCCCGGGACGCGGGTGAGGCGGGCCGGGCTCTCCGGGGCTCGGGACGCGGGTGAGGCGGGCCGGGCTCTCCGGTGCCCGGGACGCGGGTGAGGCGGGCCGGGCTCTCCGGGGCTCGGGACGCGGGTGAGGCGGGCCGGGCTCTCCGGTGCCCGGGACGCGGGTGAGGCGGGCCGGGCTCTCCGGGGCTCGGGACGCGGGTGAGGCGGGCCGGGCTCTCCGGTGCCCGGGACGCGGGTGAGGCGGGCCGGGCTCTCCGGGGCTCGGGACGCGGGTGAGGCGGGCCGGGCTCTCCGGTGCCCGGGACGCGGGTGAGGCGGGCCGGGCTCTCCGGGGCTCGGGACGCGGGTGANCGTACCCCTGTGTCCGTGTCCTGTCACCGGCCCGGCCCCTCCGTATCCCTGTGTCCTGTCACCGGCCCGGCCCCTCCGTATCCCTGTGTCCTGTCACCGGCCCGGCCCCTCCGTACCCCTGTGTCCGTGTCCTGGCACCTGCCTGTCCCTTGCCCCCTGCCCACCCTGCTCAGGCCACGGTGTGGTTGTGGCAGCAGCTGGCACGTACCTCGTGCTTTATCGTTCATAAACCCCCCCGGTCCGTGTCTAGACAAAACGAGGTTTTGCTGAAGGGTTGGAGGATTAAAAAGGAGTTAAATTTTAGGAGATAAATGCACAGTAATAGTTTTTAATTTGCATTGAAAGTACTTTAAACAACTCCTGCCTGTTCTTGCTTAATGCAGTTATGTGATGTCTGTATCACACAGTGAAGGGGGTATGAATGATAAACCATAAACTTGAATGAATAACAAACTGTTTAGTAAAAAGGATGGCCTGGGACACTCTCTAATGAGAGTTCTCATAGTCCTGTCAGAGTTGGATTAAACTTCGGAATTTAGCTGTTTTCATAAGGCAAAAGTCCTGATAGCTGGCATCAGAGTAAGGAAGCTGTTTCAGAACACAACTGTCGTGGAATAATATGTTCTGTAGCCTTCTTAACATAGAATTTATTACTCCTAGGAGTTTAAGGGATTAAAAAAAAAAGAGAGAGAGAGCAGGAAAGGAAATTAATAAACACAGAAATTGTACTCAGTATGAGCAGCATATCTAACCCTGGAGTTGGTGACAACACAAGGAGTTGCAGTCCTTAAAAAATGAAACTCTGGTGTTTGCACTAGCAAGTGAGCTAACAAGAGCCTATGTTTTTCTGCTGCAACCAACTTTCAGACTGATAAGGCTGAAAAATGCTTTATGAAGATAAAAACTTTGTCTGGTTAATTGTATGTGTAGTTTTTTTCCCCTTATATAAATAGACTGATGGCAGCTGCTTGTGTAAGTTCAGCTCTGCTTCTGTTTACTATCAAAATTCATCTGGCACAGACAGGAGCACCAGGCTGACTTACAGCCCAGCAGAAGGAGAGAAAGCAGCCCTGCTAATAAACTTTTAAGTCCAGGCAAATATTTAATTCAGGGCCTGATTCACAGCTGATGAATCATGTTCATAAAGCTGTCAGCCCTGCACAGCATCCACTCCTCGCAGAGCTCGTATTATGTCTTGCTTTTATTGGTACAAGCGTTTGCTCAGGATGTCAGGTGACAAATCTCTTTCAACAAAAGGAGCTTCAAGTCAGATACCTTAACAATGCAATATATATTTAATGGTGCAAAGAGAATACTGCTTGTTAGAGCGGGGCTTTTACTTCTCTAGAGTAGAAAAGGCGGGTAATAATTGTCAGGCTTCCAGTAGTGTGATGAGCACCTCGCTGCTTTCCTAAGCACTTCTGTGCCGAGCTAATACTTAGTGAAACTAGAGTAAGCATTGCCTAGCAGCTGGTGCACGTGGTGTTCCTTGTCTTGCAGCTGTGGTTGGCCTGCTGTACCCCTGCATCGACAGCCGCCTCGGGGAGCCCCACAAGTTCAAGCGGGAGTGGGCCAGCGTCATGCGCTGCATCGCCGTGTTCGTGGGCATCAACCACGCCAGCGCTGTATCCTTCAGCTAGTGTGTGCTCCCCCCGTGCTCCTCAGACTCTCTCTGGGGGAGAATTGCCAAGGTGAGGGAGGTGCTTCTGGCAGAGAAGTTCTGTGAGACCTGCTGTGGCTGCTGTGAGATGTGTAACACAGCTCGCCTGAAGTGTTACAGGAGGGGAGGGGGGTTGGCATGTGTCTGGTGTGACTGCAAGCATGAGAGTGTAAGTTGTGTTATTTTAATCTATATTTTGTCTACATCTAAAAGTTTACACAACTGACTAGTGTTATGCTAGTGAGAAACACAAGAGTGTTCTTTATGTTAAAATGTGGTGGCTTGAGCAGAAAAGCTAAGTCAGCTGGATTACCCAGGTTACTCAAGACAAAAATCCATCAAAGTTAAATGTTTTAGAGTGTAGCATATTCTCTGGATGCTCAGTGTGACAAAAATTGATGTTGACTTTGCACTCATGCTCCAGAGTTGACAAGAGCCATGATTGCTTGGCAGATATGAAAACCAAATCCTAGATGTGTTGTATTTAAAAAACAGAGAATTGTGCTCACTTTCAGTTTGAGTTCTCCCTTGTTCAGTTTCAGCAACAGGATGTCTGCAGACTTAAAAAGGACTGTCCTTAACATCTTTTTCCAGAAACTAGACTTTGCAAACAACGTCCAGCTGTCCCTGACTCTGGCAGCCTTATCACTGGGGCTTTGGTGGACATTTGATCGTTCAAGAAGTGGTCTCGGACTTGGAATAACAATAGCCTTTGTAGCAACACTGATAACCCAGTTTCTTGTATATAATGGTGTTTATCAGTAAGTTATGCTTCAAAAATACTATTTCAATTCTCTTGTCTTAAATGAAAGCGTGGGTACACGTGAGCTGGAATTTACTTGTTAACATATTTTGCACATTCTTGTAAGATATTTTGTTTGTCTAAGGTAGTGATCCAGTTGTTTCAAATGCCCAGACTGAAAACTGGGGGTGGAAGGTGGGGAGCAGATGAATTGGGATATGTGTTGAAGTGATAACACCTCAGAAAACTGAACTTCTGCTGCCTCTAAGCAGAGTGAATTTCTAAACTTTACCGGCTAGGACACGGGGGCTTAGAAGCTTATGAAGTTTACAGACTTAATTTGGTCTCCCAGTTTCCATCTCCTCTGTTGCTGCTTTTTCTTGTTTCAGCCCAGCGAGAGAATTCTGTAGCATCGGGTTAACAGTATGTAAGATGATGAAAGTTACTTGTCTCTAACTTTCTAACTTAACTTCCTTTTCTTTACTAGGTATACATCCCCAGATTTCCTTTACATCCGTTCTTGGCTTCCATGTATATTTTTCTCAGGAGGTGTGACTGTAGGAAACATAGGACGCCAGCTGGCTATGGTAATTACTGCATAATTAGTAGTTTCCTTAACAATCCAAATGCCTTCCATTGTTGTTAGTCCAAGAACAAACTATGCCTTGAAGGGTATGACTCACAAACTGACAGAGTTAAATAGATGTGTTCCTAAGAGCTGAGCTGTAAGCAGACAACCTGTGTTGCCAGAAGAATGGGTATTGTCTTAGTAAGTGTTTGAATATCTTCTGTGTTTAACTTTTTCCAGTGGCAGCCTAAATAAGACTGGAATCAGTACAGTGTTCCTGCTCCATCAGTAGTTATAATTAACATTTAGGGTAGCTGGAGGACTGAGACACTGCTGGGCTTTCTCTAATTATTCATGCACAAAAGTATATATAGGGAAATGTCCCTATATGGCATCAAATTCCACTGCTCCAAAATCAAATATTCTCTTGCTGGTTATTTAAGACACGATTCAAGTATCACTCCATATCTGGAATAATATAAATTGCTGTCTTGTTTGCCAGGTTCTTCAGGAATTATTTCCTTGTGGCACACTGAAGAGTAAATCTGGCTGTGTGTTTGCACATCAGCCTAAGGCTTGGTTGTGAAAAGTGTTCTGACTCTGATGGATAATAATAATTAATATTGTGTTGATTTAACCTCTGTCTTCTTTGCTATGTAAGTCCTGTATCCTGGAAAACACCCTTCAAGTATTTAACTTTCCTAAGGCTCCTGTGGTTTAAGTGTCTTCAATTTTTACTGAAGGAAGGGCATTTGAGGTTCTTTAAGACATAAGTTCACTACTCTCCCTTCAAATCCCACTGATGCATGCAATCTGCATTTGGGTTTATTTTAGGACTGTGTGTATAGGGGCAAGAGGAAGCATAATTTATCTTTTTAAATTTGCCACTCACATAAGTGAAAACCATACATTAACTGAATTCTATTGAAGTTTTGGTATTGCAGCAGTTTTAAAATAAAATAGTTGGTTTTATGCTACAGTTCTGTATTTCACACAGTGCTTCCAGTTGCTCTGCTGCTCCTGTTAGAAAGCAAAGGAAGGGAGCCTTAAACTAGAAAGAGCTAAAATGAATTTAGACACGTATAACTTTTTTTCCTTTGATACCAGTTCACCTGGCATCTCACCTGAATGTAGTTAAAATCAGCCTGGATCCTGCCTGTAGCTTGCCTGTCAATCATGTCATCTTTCCTTATACAGAAAGGGGAAAGTTGGCAATGCAGAGCTTTTTATTCTGAGTTATTCTGGGTTATTTAGAGGTGTCTTCTCATGTGTTTTACATTGCCATCGCTTAGTCAGGAAAAACTTGGAGAAGTGCAACATTTTCATAGGCACACTTCTGCAAGTTATTGTGAAGCATTCTGTGGTGGAAATCCAAAGAAGTAAAGTCTGTAATTCAGACAACCTCATCTTTCTTCCATAGAGGTAATTCAAAAGTACCAGTCTGTTTTGTCAGCCATCGTGGATGTGGCAGGAAGATGGCATGTAGCATTTTTTTAACCCATACTTGAACACAAGAGTTATTTCTGTAGCTATATTGTGCTGCAGCCCCTGAGCTATTTGCTGCATGGGACAGATACTTTCTGGGTTTGTCCAGAGTAGAAGGTAGCACCTGTAGAAATTAGTGGAGTAAAGTTGCTTTGCTCCTTCCTCAGCCCCTGCCTAGCTTTTCCAGTTAGAAATGAATAGTGAAATGAGAAGTGTCCCTGGGACATCTCCTCCCATGCTGATAAATGTTGGCTGAGAGATGCTTGCTGCCTACCAGTCGCTGGATTTCAAGGGAGCTCCCATGTACTCACAAAGTGCAGTGTGACCTTTCAGCAAACCTGCTGTTAGCACAGACTTCGGGGTTTTGTTTGGCTTGTTGGGATTTTTCTTGCTACCAGCTTGAGGATGGAATACAGTGTTTTCCTTTAGAAGGTTTTATAGCAAAAGAAGAGGTGAAGGTGCTGCTGCTGCCATCAGTTCTTTCTGCTCTTTGAGAACCCAGAGTTGCTCAGTCAGTGCTCATCAGCTGGGTTAAGTGGGTGGCAACACTTCATTTTGGGTTGTAACTATCAGTCTCAGCATCTGACAAATTAGGGTGGTATTCAGAACTTGGGCCTCACAAATATCTATTGTGTACTAGTGCTAGAGGCTGGAGAACTGAGAATGCTTTCAGTACTTGAAAATATATTTGCATTTTGACCTTAGAAAGAGAACATGTTAGAACCTTTGTTTCAAAGAGAAGTTGGTTAAATTTTTTATGATGACATATTACTGGGTTCCAGGCTTTGACTGGAAAAATAAAGTCACTTGTGGTTAAAGGCAGTTTAAAAAAAGGGCTGTTAAAACTGAATTAATGTCCATTAAGTGAAGCATTAAGTACCTTCTGCTAAGAAATAAGCTGAGATAGAGAGGGAAGATAACAAAGTCTTATAAAAAGCAATGCAACTGTCAGATGGGTTTTTCAGATGCACTGATTGAGGCAACAAACACCCGTAGTTAGTGATTTTTTTTTTTTTTTTTTTCTGTCCACAGTTGGGGAACACATTCTCGTTAAGCTTTTATAAGGAGCCATGCTCACTCGGTCATTGTCAGCCTAACTGGAGTTACTTGACTGTTTAATAATTGAAAATACTGCATAATGTGGTCACTTATCAGATGGCATTAAAACCTAACATGTATTTGATGTTTTTTATCCATAGGGTATTCCAGAGAAACCGCACAATGACTAAGCCTTTGAGGAAGAACACCCCGTGCCAGTGTGAAAGCAACATTATGAAGACGTGTTCCTTTTTAAAACTGAAGATTATTTAGAAGAAATAATCTCTTTGTGGGCTCACTGCACAAATGACTTGTGGGAAGAAAAAAATATTAATCCACTCTTAGAATAGCCAAGTGAAATTAACTGCTTATCTTGAAATCTTACCCCGATTTACTGCATAAGCATTTGCGTATGGCTGTTCTCTGGAAGAGTTTTAACACCAAGTGCATACAACTGTTCAGGCTAAGTGGCAGTTTTCCAAGTATTAGATTCCACTGTAAGTTATTGAATCAGCTGCCATGTTTTAAAGCCCTGAAACTGAAATTTAATTACAAGCTCTTGTATCAGTGCCCAAAGGAAGTAGATCGATGGTGCTTAACAATGATGAAGTATGGTTTAATAGGAATAGTATTTATCCAAATCTTTAAAAAATAGGGTTATTGAAAAATAAGAGTGATCGAAACAGATTAAAGGCATTGCACTAATGCTTTTAGGAGTCTTATGAAGGAATCATGCCCTTACTTGTAATGCTGCATTAAGTTTCTGTCTTTGACAGTGGAGAGGGCTTGAGGGATGAGAGGTTGGAAGTCTTAGTTTGGAATTTCTAAATTACTTCAGTACGAGACGTGAACACTGGAGACAATCTTGTTCAAATGTGAACCTTCACCGAGAGATTCCGACTGGAAATTTCATTACTCCTGAGGCTTGCAGTTAGATTTGCAAGAATCAAGTTCTGGCCACAATTCAGTAAGAAATCTAAGTGTGTGTGACTACCCCTGCTCAACATTAGACACCTGCTTCAGTGTCTCACCAAAGGGCATCTTAAGTATCTCAAATGTCTGGTGTCACTGAAAAAAACATGCATTGCATGTCATTGCTTGGCCATCAAGCATGTGGTCCAACTTCTTTGATTTGTCATTTCCTCCTAGAGCTATCCTTTGAATCTGGGTTTGGACTGAATTTATTAGAAACAGAATTGAGCCTCAGATGTGATTTAAACTGTATGTGAAGAATAGCCAACAGCTTGTTTTCTCAGTTCAGTTTCTGAAAGAGATCACTACTTGTTTTTACACAACCCTATAGAACTTGCAATCTGTGATTGCCTTCTTAAAAACAAAAAGTGCTTATGTCACTACATTAAACATTTGGTGTTTCTTAATACATAGTTCTGGTGAGCACAACATATTCATTTGATAGCTTAGACCACAGGAGACCTAAATAGCAAGTATTAGGTCTTAAAAGTTGAAGTGCAATGTACAGTAAGTCTGAGCCTCAAGTTCTCTTCAGTATCGATCATTTCTTATGAGAGATTAAAGAGAAAAGGGTTCTGAGTTCATTTCAATGCTGCATGGAGTCAAATGGAGCAATAATTTATTTAACTAGTAAAGCTAGTTTTGTTGTATCTTACATTGAACCCAAATTTTTAGAAATACTCCAATTTTGTGGTTATGGTGTACTTGTAAACTTTTATGGATTTGCCTTTTTGTATTATGCAATTTTTTTTGTTGTTGTTGTGTTCTTTTCCAGTCTTACATGGCTTCAGTTATAGTTAGAGGCATCAGTTAAAGGTTGAACCATCAAAGCAGAAGTTGAGGCCAGGTCTCTGCTCTGGCTGTTTTCACTCTTCTAGGGGAATGCTAGCAACAAAAGCTTAGCACAAAGTCTATACTACAGAGCAGACCCCAATTCTAACCTTGCTTTGGTGTAAATCAAGAGTAATTTCATTGGTACAAGATCCTTCCTGAAATGTTCAAAACCTAAATAATCAAATTTTATAGAACTACTTGAAGAGATCGGGACAGATTCAGCTCAGCTGTTTAAGAAGCTGCTGCCCTGCTGGAGATACAGCTTCGTAACCATCTTGAAACCCATTTCAAAATGTTATGAAACCAGATGTAAGTAAAGCTGGCAGTGATCTCTATGGATATTTGATAGAGAAGTAGCTAAGATTTATTTGTAAAGACTGAAACTAAATCTGTACCTGTTAGAAATAATGCAGCCAAAAATGAAAGTCAAAAGTTCATTTTTTTGCCAATACTTCGGAGTATCTTAACCAAAGTGATTTTAAGTTTGAAAGAGGTGGGGAGGGGAGTGAAGAAAATTTGCACTATTCTGAATTTGAACGCTTAAATTCTCATTCTTACTGATAAGTTTTCAGCGGTGTGTTTGGTTTTACACT
This sequence comes from Phainopepla nitens, assembly GCA_013400175.1. Taxonomy (NCBI): domain Eukaryota; kingdom Metazoa; phylum Chordata; class Aves; order Passeriformes; family Bombycillidae; genus Phainopepla; species Phainopepla nitens. The sequence goes on from VXBQ01002994.1 coordinate 128,027, forward strand.
TTTTTTACTATTAAAGTTTTAAGATCAAACCGCGTTTGCTTTGGATTCTCTGTGCTCGCATTATGCAGGAATCTTCCTTGAAAAGGACAGTTGTTATGGTTGCATAACAAATATTCAGTCATGCATATGCAGTGGTTTAAAAACAAGACAACAAAAAAAAAAGTCCTAAACTGAACTTGGCAAGATCAGCTTCAGCATGGGTTGTACAGTTGAAGAAAAACAGCCTTGCCATTGTAGCAGCAAAGCAGAGTAAGTGTGTTGTGGTTTTGTGGCCTAAAGTACAGAATCTTCCTGTCATTGTTTTCCAAAATGCTGAAATTCATAATCTGAAACAAAATATGGAGGGGGCAGGGTAAGCATGCAAATTCCTGCTGTGGTTTGGTTGTCTGCAGCAGTGATTACTAAAGTCTGAAGCATCTTGAAGAGGGCAAGCTGAGAATGAGCTGCTAAAGCTAAACAGCTCTAATAGGAGCTCGCAAATTTAGACCAAAATTCTTCAATTTTACTGCTCTTGAGTCTGGATTTTGATCTTCCAGAGGTTGCTGCCTTTTCAGTGGAAACAGTAGAATGACTTTTTGGTCAGTTTTCAGTGGGGTTCGCTGAAGAAAGCTTCATTAGGAATTTGTTAACTATTTTCACTTAAATAGCCTGTGTTTGTTAAACTTGAGTGTAGCAGCTGAGGAGGTAAGTGTTAACAGCTCCAATCTGATGTCCCGTGTTCTCCAGGTACGTTGATTTCCCAGAAACTGCACTAAAATTTTGTGAAAAGGAATTAAATACATATTTTTATGTATGTGAGTGTGTATATGTACATACAAATATATATATGAAAGGGTGTGAGACACAGCCTAGTCTTGGAGAAATGAAGTATGATGGTCCCCTTTTGAGTCAGGAACAGGTGTAGAAAGTTTATAAAGGAAGAAAAAACTGAAATATTCTTCCCAGCAAGTGGGATGATTTGACATGTGCATATTCCTGCAGCCTTTGGCTTTAATCATGGGGATTTGCAGGTGCTAAATTAGCCACAGGAGGGCCCATAGTCTGTTCTCTGAATGCAGCAGGAGCATATTGAGATGAATAATGAAATTAGGTCTCAATTGCCTTTACTGCACATCAGAGTAGCTCCAAAATTCATGAGAACAAAGCATTACATGCTGCACTGATTGAACAAAGCATATATGTGAGAGCTTATTGAGGGTCCTGTCTGGGAAACAGGTGAGGGGTGTGGGTGAGAGTGGGTTCTTTCAGCTAAAAGGCCAAGAAAGGCTTCCATAGATAGGTAATGGTGATTTCTCTGGGCAGGGAAATACCACAGGAGTTGCCCCTTGCATAGTTTGGAGTCATCTCTGTGCTTGAATCCTTATACTGAGCAGTGATAATGTTCTGCCTTCATGGGCTGCAGATGGGGACAGGTGAATTGCACATGCAATACAGCCCCAGTCCTCGTGCCTGTTGGTGTGGTAAGAGAGTCTGCAGATTGTGATGATGCTTCTGGCCTGCTCTGGTTAACTTTCTTTCACAGAATTCAAAGTACATGTGATAGTTCCTATAAATAATGCATTGCTACCCAAAACCACATAAAAGGTGTGAGCTTCACTCAGTTTTACTTAGTGAAATTTTTTGTTCATCTGCAAATTATGCCTTCTCTATTTCATGAAATCGTTTGTGTGTTGAGTAGCTAGACTGCTATTATACTTTATTAAATATCAGAGAAATGCTACAGAGGTTACATGAACTTGCTGTGTGTCCTAAGAATTAAAACATCAGCTACAAATCAGCAGAACTTAAACACAGCTACAGCATTTTGTCCCAGCTCAGTAGCCGATAGGGGTTCCCTCTGGCAGCCACGTGAGTGTCCCCTGGGTGTCCCTGCCATGGTTTGGGGCTGGGAAGTGGAGGCTGTGTGTCTCTTACTCATAGGAATGCACAGGGAGTTCATCCTTTTCAAGGTATCTTCGAGTAGGGGCCAAAAAGTTAAAATAAGTTAACCTGGACTCAAAAGTGAGCTGAGATCCTGTCCAGAGAGGCTCCCTGAGATTCTCCTGGGGAAATGTGTTGGTTCACATGTCACCATGGAGTTCTTCAAGACAGAAGGTTTGCTGGCTGTTCTGGCTGCTTTTTGAGTTGCAAGATACTGGAGAGATCACAGAATCATCAAAATGTTCAGGGTGGGACCTTGAGGACGCTCTGGTTCTAACCCCCCCTGCCATGGGCAGAGACACACACTATCCCAGGTTGCTCCAAGCCCCATCCAACCTGGCCTTGAACACTGCCAGGAGTGAGGCATCCACTGCTTCTCTGAGCAACCTGTGCTAGATAAAATCACCCAGCACAAAGTTTGGGTCAGCTGGAACACTTGTTACCACCGTGACATGCACAGGTTTGATTCTGACCTTTGAAAAGTGGTCCAAGTTATCTGACAGTGCAATGCATAACCTCTTCAAAAACCCAAACCACTCTTTTTTATAAAAATGAAATGAGAAATTTCAATTTCCAAACATTCTTCCTAGTTGTTTTTAATGCTGCAGAAATTTATAAGAATGTGTTGGTTTAGGAATTATCTTTTGTTTTGATAAATCAACATTTTTGGCCCCAAAAGAAAGGTGTTTCAAAACATTTCTGATCAGTTTTGGTAAGAATCATCTTACTTATGAACCACCCTCATCAATCTTTTATTTTCTGCCCCAGGGTAATCACTTTCTTCTTCCTTCCTGTCCTTTGTTGTTTAAACAGCCTCCTCTAGGCTTTATACTGGCTTCATCACCTTTTGGACATCATCTTCCTCTCTGCCAACCCAATGGTGGCTTGAAAGGCAGCAGATACCTGTGCTGGATCTGCACTGTCTGGACATTCTTAGATGTTACTCAGAGCTTGTTCATAGTTTTGTGTTTTTTTTTTTCTTCCTGTTTTCTTGTCTGTTTCTGTCAAAAACTCTTTCTACAATAAAAAGTCAGCCTGCTGGAAGGACCAGTATCCCCCATCTTGGCACCTGGGGGAGCAAGCAAGGAGCAATGTCATTCTGCACAATCTCTGCCTTGTTCTGACAATTGTGTTTGGGAAGATTAAGTTTTGTGTTTAAAACGGACAAAACAACCCAAACAAACCCCAAGTTTTTCCCACCTGCCCTGGCTCAGAAGAGCAGCTTTGCAGTGCCATCTGTGGCACTGTGATGTGGTTCTGGAGGCTGCTGAGGTTTCCAACAGCAGCTCCTGGAGATGGGATACCTCAGGCTGTGTTAGCACTGGATCCTACCAGCCCTCATTCAGATTTTAACACCAGCACCTCTTGTGCTGCTGCTGTCTTACAAAAAAAACAGCTGCTGTTGAGTTTAATGCTAGGTATCACTTGAACAGATGTCATCCAAAAGCAAGGACAGCTGTCTGTGATCCCTGATCACTCCTGGTGTGCAGCTGACAGCCCAGGCTGGAGGGTCCTTCTGGAGGGGTCCATGCTGCTGAGCTCTTGCACCAGGACCCTGTAGGGCACTGTGTGGAACTGTGCTGAAGGGATGAGCCCCCAGCTCTGATTTCTCCAGGAAAGCTGCTGCTCCCAAGCTGCTGGACCTGAGCTGATGCACGAAGAAAGTGCAACACATCCCCATCAACATCAATCAAGCCCACCCCAAATTTTGCCCTGCAAGGATGAGACAGCATAATCCAGAAATCTCTGGAGGTGCAGAGCTTGGGCTGAGGAAAAATCCCCAGGAATAGATACCCTGCTGACATACCCAGCTCTAGGAAAATAAACAGGACAAAAATTAAAACTCCAGGGGCTCTTTTGTGCAGCAGAGACCTTGTCCAGACAAGCAGAGCTGATTTATTTCCATGCAGAGCTCTGCAGCAGGGAAATTCTTTGCGACCTCTGGCTTAAACATTTTGCCTTGCTTGGCTGAAGCACACAGACAGTGCAGCCAGTGGTGTCCTCACCCCAGACAGGACTCAAACACAGCTGACCTGAGGTGTAGCACAGGCAAAGTCAGTGGGACTGCAGATGTGCTGAGCATCACGAGCAGCTCCAGGTCTGGAGTTCTGCTCCCAGCCATAGCAGAGCAGCAGACACTGTCACTGCTAAGGGCTGGAGGTCAGACATGAATAATCCCCTGCCAAACCTCCCATGGGTCACCTTCCAAGCACCTTGCTTAAGGCTGTTTTGGAACAGTTGAGTAAGAGTGAATAAAAACATCAGCAAAAGAGCCACATTCAGTTCTAAGTGCCTGAGTTATCAGCTCAGTGGAAGAAGATAGTAATGGTGTCTATTAGCATAACAAATCCTGATGATTTTACTCAGGACTTTAGCAATTTTTTTGTTGTTTCATTCAAAGAAAATACCTGGTATCACCAGGGCAGATCCTGCTGCCACTGTTTAGCTTTTGCTTTACCTTTATTCCCACAGCTTGTGGTGCTGCTGGGATGAGAGTCCTACCACAGTACAAATGAGTCTGTACTGAGCACAGATTGGAGGTACGACCTGGGGACTCATGAGTCTCTTGTGGAACCCAACTGCAAAAGGATAACCATTCCCATAATTGTAGACACCCCAGGGTATTCAAAGGCACCCCTACAGGCTGGTGGATTTGGCACAGGAGATGCACAGCCTCCAAAACTGGCAGCTGAAGACCACAGAGAGGATGAGAGACATCTCAGAATCATGGAATCACTTACACTGGAATGACATTTAAGGTCATCGTGTCCCCCGTGGTGACGAACACTGCCGGGTCCATCACTTAAATCATGTCCCTAAGTGCCTCATCTACATCTCATAGAGACCTCCAGGAATGAGCTGGGCACTGCTCCACCACTGCCCTGGGCAGCCTGTTCCACTGTTTGACAACCCTTAAGAAGAAATTTTTCCTAATACTCAATTTAAACTTTCCCTGGTTCAGCTTGAGGCTGTTTCCTCTCATCCCAAACCAGAACAGCAAGGCTCAAGGTTTTAAACCCCACCTTCAATGTCCACTAATATGGGAACCAAAGGCACTCATCATTCATCATTCTCATTATGATGAGAAAAACTAGGGTTTTAGGATTTTTCCCAACAATCAAACTTTGGAAGTAGACCATGAAGCCAGCACTGCACAGTCACCTCAGCATCCTCACACCCACAACTCATTGTCATGGAAAGGATCACTCTCCTGGAAGGTGCAGCCAAGTGATGGAAGTCTGAATGCAAAGTTAGGAGGTCAATAGAACAAGTAGCCTCACACAGGAGCTGGTGAATAAGTCTTTCCCATCAGATCTGGGGTGGGATTTGGGGAAGGAACAGCTGCATTTGTCTGCCTGCTCCTTGGGCATATTCCACCTGCTTAATTGAAGGCAGGTCCAAGTGAGCCATCTGTTGACCTGGTTGAGGAATCAGAGCTTCCCACTAATTTAAAGACATTCTTACAGGTTATTAAAGGCCTAGAAGGAAAGGAGAGATGGATAAAAAACAAAAGTAAGAAGCTTTGCCTTAGAGGCACAGGTAATATCTGTAACAGCTGCTACACCCTATGCCTAAGCTAATTGTTAAATGAATCACCCTGGCAAAAGAAGCATTAATAAAGGGAAGCGAAGACTGAACATCTGGAAAATAATATGAAAGGGAAGAATTTTCATATTTTGGAACTCCTTGCTGGGTGGGAACTGCTTGGGGAGACAGCTCTAATTGCTTGTCTGAGGGAATGAAAAGTGAATCTATTCCCAGTCTGAGATCAGCACAGTCATTGTGTATTCCTCTCTGCTCTCCTATCCCAGTGCCACAACTGTTACAGGGGGCCCTGACCTGCAAATATCAAGACAAGCTCTTCATCTTCTGCTCCTTGGCCGGACAGCAATGTGCGTCCACAAAGGCAGTGGTGTGCACCAGCCTCCTCAGGACCTGGGTCCAAGCTCAGAAGCTGTTTTCTGCAGCCAGGTGCAAGATTCACTATCAAAATAAGGTTATTCTGGTGGCACCTGTCCTGGTGCTGCTGGGAGGTTACCAGGACTCATTTGATAAACCAGCTTTCTGCCTGAGGCTGTCAGGCTTTCCTGGCTGTGGAGAACACCAGGCCTGCTGCTGCTTGTTCCTGTGGTGCTTTGCAACTCTTTGCTGGATACGGGGACCTAGAGACATGGCCAATTTCTCCCTCTACAGGAAAAGGATGTGGCCAACACACAGCAGAGTTGTCTGTGCAAGACCCCACCAGTACCTTGTCCAGCATGCCAAGGAGCTCTGCAAAACGAGCCCACACCACAGTCTGAGTCAGACCCTTCTCGTGATTTGGCACTGGAAACTGAGCTGGATGAAACTCTGGAACATTCTTGGGTCTCATTAAGCTTTGGTAAGGAGAACCAAACCAGGATACCATGGATCTCTCTGACAGTAGAATGCTGAGATTTTAGCACACACCTGGAAAACAGATTGTGCTGCAATACCTGTGCGCTGAGTCTGACTGGGTTTAGCTTTTCTGCTCATCATTTCCTTCTCACCATTCCCTCACAGAAGCAACTCACAATGGTCATGATTCTTCCACATTCCCTCCATTTGGTCTTCTTGCTCTTCTACCATTCTGCAAGTTCTCAGTCTCTTGTCTTGGAGAAGAATCATCTTCACTTAATACCTCAAACAGCACTGTACAGCCAGATCTCCATCCAGCAGAGTACCTGGCAGCCCAGGGCTGGTTTCTGCACAAATGAGTCCTGGGCAGCCACTTCCATGGCATGTGTCCAGCAGGACACAGTGGGTCTGCAGCAGGGGCATGGTGAGGGCAGGGGAGAGAAGCGCCACTGAACTAGGGCTCTGCAGCAGGAGAGGTTCACAGCTCTCTCATTTCAGCAGGAGTGTAAAAGTGTAAAAGTCTGAGCCCCTTTTCTAAGTAGAGCCTAAAAGTAACTCAACCACCCTCCTAACATAATGCTGCTCCCAGGCCAAGCTTGCACGGCATTGCCGGTAGTGTGTCAAGCCCTTATAAGCTTTACATTTCCACCTGCAAAAGGAATGGGAAGGATTTTCAGCATTTTACGTTTTGATTGGTGTAGGTGAAATGCCAGCCTGAGCCCAGGCAGAGCTCTTATGTGGCACCCCACTCCTAAGGTCCCCAGCACCACCTGGCATACCCCAAATCTCACTCCTCTGGTGCCCCTGAAGGGAGGACCTTGGACCCTCTCTTCACTAGCTGAACACAAAACTTTGTGTGACTGCTTGCTCCGATCTGCTTCTCCCTGCTGCTCTTCTGGAACAGCTGTGCGTGGGAATCGACTTTGCAGGCAGGATTCCTGACACGGGGGTGTGTCACCAGCCCCCTGACACCACGTGGCACCGTGGCACTCGGGAGGGCTGTCCAGTGACACGGAGCAGAGGGGAGCTCCGTGGGTGCCAGGTCAGGGATGAAGAGGGACAGCACCCCGGGCACCCTTGGGTGCAGGGAGAGAGGAATGCCGCTGGAGCACGAACAGGGAAGAGGCTGAAGGCAAGGAGGGGATGCGGGGGGGCTGGGGCTGGGCAGGCGCGTTCCCAAACATCCACGCAAGGATCCTAAAGCGTAATTATGAAATTTTAAAAAACAACTTGACGTTATAATTATAACGGTTCCTGGAGGAGCTGCGTAATTGAATTCTAGGGTGTCTTGCTCTCATTGCAGGCACTAACAAGAGAATGGCTCAGCTTCCCTCGCAGCCTTCCCGGAGCCCTCCAAAGCTCGGGAGACACCCAACAATTCAATTATTGTTTCCCTCTGGAAAGCAGATCATTTTAGACACGCGGCCAGCTCTAATTACAAAGGAGAAGGGGGGAAAATTTCTTGTGTCCAAAAATTATTTGACTCATTAAAAGGATTTACTTTCTGTCAGGCCTAAGGAGTTGAAGCTCTGCTGGCAGGATGGGAAGCAGAGAGGAGCGGCGGCTGTGGCAGGAAGGAGAGGACCCCTGCCCTGCAGCAGTGTCCCCAGGAGCCTGTCCTGAGGCTGAGCCCCTCCAGGGCCACCCTTTCCCAGGGAAAGCTGTTTGCCACGCAGAAGGAAGCTGGGGCTCCAGCCAGGCAGAGTTCAAGGCAGACCATGAGCGTGAGGAGAGCAGCTCCCTCGCAGGGGTTTGGCAGGAGCCAGAGCCTGGCTAGGGCTGGGGGAGCTTGCCTCCTCTCTGCTCTCCTCAGCAATGAAAACATGAGGGCTTTTACTCAAAAGCTTCATTATGGTGGTGTGGTTTTTTGTTGGTTTTTTTTTTTTTTCCCCCTCAGATTATTTTTAAATGCTCTTTTGTGGTGAAAGATGATTTTACGTAGGGGAGGTCCCTTTTCCAATTACCATTAATTAACTCATCTGTAATAGGTTTTTTTATAGCCCTCCATTTCCTGTGGCAGGGAGAAGGCAATGGGCAGGAGGCTGAGCTGCTGCTCTGACCCAGGATGGATCAGGGCATTCCAACCCTCCCACGACAACACTTTGGAAGGGAATTTTTTTCCTTTTGAGCTTTTTTATAATTTTTTATAATTAAAATAGTGCCTTCATAGGCTTTACAGGAGCAATGCTGCTGCCCAGTGTGGACAGCTTGGGCAAGAGGAAAGCAATTCTGGGCAAAAGGCTCCCAGAACCACTCTATGCCTTCATCCCCAAATCCACGCCTTCCCTCCTCTCCAGTGGGATGAAATGAATTCCAGCGTAATGTTTATGGTTAATTTGAAATCTAGCACTTGTTAGCTAATCCTGTTAGTAGCCTGCAAAAACAAGGATTCCCTTGCATAATCAGTAATTATAACAGGCGTTTTATGTTAAATTATATCTAATGAGCAAGACAAAAAGAGAGATGTGTTCTCAGATGGAGCTTTCCTCACAACAACAACAAAAAAAAAAANTCCCCCCAAAAAAAAAAAAAAAAAAAAAAAAAAAACCAAAAAACCAAAAAAACCAAAACTGGTGGGATGCCACAGCGCGTTTGGGATGTCACAGCACAGTGTCGGGGGTGGGAATTCGGAGTGGCTTTTCTGCTCCCGGCAGGACCTGACCCAGCCGGTCGCCGTCGAGGGCTGAGGAGCTGCGGGGTCCCGGGGCTGGGGATCCCGAGGGCAGGAGGAGGAGGAGGAGGAGGAGGAGGAAGAGCCTGTGTAGCCCAGGGCAGAGAGTGGTGCCGCCCGCACGGGGCGGGCAGAGAGTGGGAGAATCGCAGTAAGAACTGGTGCCCCACCCAAAAAAAAAAAAAAAAAAAANAAAAAAAAAAAAAAAATTAACGTTAAAAATAAAAAAAAAAAAATAAAGCCCCTCCTGCTGCGCAGAAAAGGGGTTTGTGCCCTAAGGAGCAGCACCCCCAGCCCAGGGCGCTCCGCGGGGCCTGAGGGATCATGTCCGCGGGGATCCCGTGATAAAAGGAATCCCTTTTTTCTGGCTCTTAGACCACCGGCCCTGGGTTCCGTGGTTTGCTGGTTGTAATGACTGATGGAAATAAAAGAAGGTAGAAGAAAAAAAAAAGTAAAATAAAATTTTAAAATAATAACAACATAAAGTAAAGTAAAATAAAATAAAATAAAATAAAACAAAGTAAAATAAAGTAAAATAAAATTAAATTAAATTAAATTAAATTAAAAAGAAAATAATCCAAACCTCGGGGCAGGCTGGAGCACGCCATTGTCTGCAACTTTTCCCCCGTCTTAAAATCGCACTTTCATTAAACCGTTCCCTAAAATGTGACAATGTTTAACTACCGGAGTTATTGTAAATACGTTTAATCAAATAGACTCTCGAGGAAATCTCCCTCCATAAACACGCAGTCTCGTCCTTTAAACATGTGTATAATCAGGAAATCTAATTAAAAGCTAATCGGAGGGCCGGGATGGGTTAATTCTGCGCGGGCGCGGGCGGGCTGCGGTGCCTGCGCTCGGCTCTTCCATGCGAGATGGCAGATCCTGCCCGGATTCCAAACACCGCGTGTCAGGACGAGAAGCAAATGTTGTTTTAGCAGGAAAGTAGTAATAACAAAGCCATTTATGCAAGCACATTAGAGCGGCCGGAATCCTGCCTCTTAGTTAAAATTTTTGAGCCGGAAAATTAAAAACAAATATTTAACTTCTCAATTTGCACCCCCACCCC
>VXBQ01002994.1:138189-160689 GCA_013400175.1 Phainopepla nitens
AGGAAGGAAGGAAGGAAGGAGAGAGAAAAAGAAAAATCAAAAAGAAAAAGCAAGAAAGTCGAAAGAGACGCGGGAAGACAAACATGAGGCAAGTTGGCTGACTGGGTCTGGTCCCAGCTCGGCAGAGCACGGCGGGTTTGGGTCAGAGGGGCAGGGATTGGCACCCGGGACCGCCTGGGCGCCCCCACCTGAGCATCCTCTCGAGCATTGCAGTGCCCACATCTCACTGCCACCACAGCTCTCCTGCCCTGACACTTCTCCCCTGTTCACAAAAACTCTCACATTTATCCTTCTCCTTTTCCCTCTTTTATTTCCCCTACCATCAGTTTGCCAGCCGAGCATCATTTCTCGGTAAAATTCAATTTAACAAGTGCAGGCTGCATCGACCACGCTGGGTCCTGCCGTAGCGGGACGCAGCATTTGCTGGGGCCCTTGGTAATTGCAGCTTTTTGGGGGATTTGGGAGATCCTCAGCATCGACAGCCACTAAGTGTCATTTCCTTGGCTCGCTGGGAAGGTACGTGGAAGTTATTTTTATTAATGTGCTCCTGGTAGATTGTTTTGGCAGTCGCAATTTCCATGTGACATATCCAGACTCTCCTCCGAAAATCTCAAAAAAAAAAAAAAAGAAAAGAAAAAAAGAAAAGAAAAGAAAACAAACCAAAAAAAAAAGCGTTTTGACATTTGTCCCCAGCTACTGCTGCTGCTCAGTAATGTTTAATTACAAAACTCGGCTCTGATGCCAACCTGTATTGGTCATTAGGAACCTTCCTTAAAGTCTTGTCAGCCTGCAGTGAAAAACAGATTTAATGGAGGCAATCACATAGCTCCAGGTCTGCCAGCTGAAACTGAGACTATGCAAAAGTGGATAGAAATGACAAAAAAGCCACCACATTCCCTTCCTAGCAACCGACTCTTTCAATATCTTGCACTTTTTTTTTTTTCCCCCCGTTCCTGCCCTTCAAACTGCCTTTGAGGACCTGGGCAGGATCTTTATTTTTAGAAGGTGTTTCAGAAAGGAAGACACAAGTTCTGCCCGGGGGTGTCGCTTGCGTCGGTTTGGCTGGATTTGTTGGCTGGGGCTCCGGGGAAGGAGACGATGAGAGATAGAGGTGGCCCGTGGCGACTTCCCCCGGTGTCCCCTGCCCGGCCTCGCCAGCCCCCTCCCCGCTGTCCCCGGCAGCCCCGGGCCCGGCTGTCCTTGCAGCGAGGGGACGCCAGGGGGCAAGAGGCGTTCACAAAGGCTGCATCCCTTCGTCCCTCCATCCTTCTATCCCTCCATCCTTCCATCTCTCCTTCTCCCCATCCCTCCGTCCTTCCACGTTCTCCATCCTTTCAACACTTCACCCTCCCATCCTTCTCTCCCCGCTCTCCCACTGGAGGGGGGAGGTTTCATCGTCTCACAACGGCAAAAGTCATATTTCTTATTAAGAATAAAGGGGGAAAAGAAATCCACAAAGTGGTCTAAATTCCCAATTCCACCCCTTCCCCAGCCTTATCTCCACGTGCACCTCGTGGGCACGGCAAAGAGCTGCCTGGCACGCAGCACAGCCAGGCGGAAACAATATCCAGCAGCCTTGTAAGGAACGGCAGAGTTTGTTTAAGCCAGCCATTAATCCTACTTACCTTGCTGCTATTTGGACCTAATCCTATTTCCTCTGTGCATTATAAGGACAGTGAAACGACACATTTTTGTTCTCCTGGTGGAGGCTGGCTGGGAGGAGCACAGTGCCGATGCCTGGGCTGCTGCTGGAGCCGGAGGAGCGGGATGCGCTCGGCGGGCAGCAGCAGCCTCCAAAGGAAATCACTCAAGGGAAACTTCGCCAGAGACAAAAAAACCACATTCAATTTCCTGACTACTGCTTTCCTGCCCGAGTTATTTATTTTGGCAACCGCACGTTCAATAAATGAAATATTCAATCAACTGACCTCTGTGCCAGCTCGTATGATTCTTTCAGGAGTCCACTATTTTTTTTTTTATCATTTTTATTTTAGCACTTAGATAAACTGCAGTGAGGGTTCCCATATCCCAGCTTTGCTTGGCAACTGATGCATTATGTGGCTTATGAATTTTGCAGACAATGAACCCCAGTGTGGCTGAAGCGGACCGTACACACAACTACGTGCCATTTCCCAGGCATGACAGACATTAGGGCAAAGTATCACTTATTCTTTCATCTTCTTTCACACCTTTTCCCTTCCCAGACTTTGCCCCAAACGCTGAGTTGAGACGTGGAGCTAATGCCAGAGATTTTGCTGCAGAGACAGAAACCACTTAAAATAATCAGATGGCAAAATACCAGGCTCACCCCTGAGAGCAGCATTTGTAATGCTCCTGCCTGGCATTTTATTCCTAGCTTTATCTCCCCGTATCACACAAATCCATATGCTGTGTATCATTTCTTTTTGAAATGCCATGAACTTGGTGTTTTAAATTGAACCAGCCTTTCTTTTTTTTTTTTCTTCCTTTTTTTTTTCTTTTTTCTTTTTTCTTCTTCTTTTTTTTTTTTTTTTTTGCCGCAAAACAATGGAGATTGTCAAAGAGCCCCGGGTTGAGCTTTTCTGCGTGTTCACAAAGCGTTAAAGCTTTATCGAACAAACCGGCTCTGTCTGACCCCTGCCAGACAAAAGGCAAGTTCCATTCTCCTCTGCAGAGGAGAGGGGCAGAGAGGGACACAGGGAGGGATGTACAGTAGGGCCGGGTGGGCCATGGGGTGCCCCCAGGCAGAGGTGGCATGTCCGGTCACCCAGCCACGAGCCCGGTGCTGCCAGTCCTGCTCCTTGTGGAGGTGCTGACGTGCTTGGCCTCATGCAGGTGGGGGCACGGTGCCAGTACAGCCAGGGAGCAGCAGTCCAGAGAGCTGGCACGGGTTTTGCCAGCTCAGCCGTGGGGTTTGTGTGATGCTGTGCTGCATTTAGTGCTGCAGCCACCTCGACGAGCCTCGACTGAGTGGATGTCCACCCACCACAAATGGTCCTGGAGGGTTTGAATTTTTCCTTGAGGCTTTGCACAGAGCAGAACCACTCCGTTGCTCCTAAGGTCCACATGATGGTGATGATTCAACATTTCCGTAGGGTTTTTTCACAAATTTTGAATAAAATGGGAACTTGTTGTTTTTCTGGAGCTGGGCACCACCAGGGAGGCTGGGAACAGTGGCCAGGTATTAAAGAGAGAAATGGTCAGAGAGGTAAGAAATGGTCAGACCAATTTTCTGAGGAACAAAATGACATGGACAGGGGGATAACTGGCAGGAGACTGGATCTGCAAATGCTAGTGTCTGGATGTGGGCATCTACATGAGCCTAGGCTATGAGTTGCCCGTATGAAGCCCTCCTCGACCTCCAGCTGCTGTTGTAGGCTCTTGGTGACATCTACCATCACCACATGAGTGTCCCAGGTACCCTTCCAGAGGCGCCAGTTTCTGCTAACCTCACCTCTGCTTCACTCACACATGGAGCCCAACATGGAGACACTGGGCTAAATCCTGCCCAGCATGTCTGCAGCTTTGACAGAAGTTTGAGCACTGCTTCTTCCAGCTCCAGCAGCAGCCAGGCAGCAGATGAATCAGATTGTTAACAGTCACCGTGATTCCCATCAGCAGAGATGTGTCTGGAGCAGTGTGAGCACGCTGAGTGATGTTGAGCAGTGTGAGGTGTTTATTTCTGCATCTGCTTCTCCTGTGGGAGGATGAGCATGGAGACATCCTTTGCTGGCACCTGGAGCTGAAATGGGCTGCTCAGGGGTGGGTGGGAGAAACCTTTATTTGCTATGACTTGTGCTTTGGGTGTTGCTGTGTCTGGGTGAGGTGAAGGCCACACTATTTGTCCCTCGGGTTTGATTATTTGCAGAGACCCTCCTGCCCCTATGCCCACCTCTATCCCACAGGCAGCAGAGCAGTGCCACAGTAGCAGAAACCACCTTTCTGCAGGTGTATCGTGTTCTCACAGTACCAAAGCACGCACAGATTTCCAATCCTGCTCACAAAATGTTAATTTCCAAGGAGAAGGTCGTGACTGTGTTCATTTGGGGGTTTGCTGAGCTTTGGGTAGCAGGCTCAGGCTGCTCACCGCCCCCCCAGCAGTGTTTTACATTACTTGTTAAGGGAAGCTGGCACTTGGCTTTGCTGTCAGTGGAGATTTGTAAGCCTGATTATATTCCTAAGCATATGTTTGGAAATGAGAAGCAGCTCTCTGAAGTCAGTGGAATTGCTCTGATTGCAAATCTCAAGTCAAGAGGAGGGAAGCCTGGCTGCGGGTCTGAGCTCCCTCCTGGAAGAGCCACAGGCAGTGAGTAACAGCTCTGGGCTCTTCCCCACTCCGGGGGCAAAGTTGAACAGAAACCAGAAAAAACATCTTTGTCATGAAAATCCCATAATATTACAGAAGTGTTTGTGCTGGTGTTTTTTAAGTGCAGGAATGATGAACCATGTTACCCAGGTGGGCAAGTAATGCCTGGCACCATTTCCAGAGTATTTTACATGTTTTGGAGGACAATTCTAAGGAGAAAGGGAAGTTCATTGAATGCAGGATGCACCAGATATTCCCCCCAGCAGATGGCTGACTTTGAGTGCTGGAACAAGTAGCCAGGGCTCAGCAGCAGCAACAGCAGCAAAGGATTCACATCACCTTGCAGGGTTCAGCTCTTTGTGTCACTGGGCTCAGCTGCTGCAAAAGATTTCTCTGAATGGGAACTGCAGTTTCATTCCCAAAAGAGCACCATTTGTTTTGGGACAGCACCACTTCCCTGGAATCAGCTAGATTTGCCTTTCACAAAACTGCCACTACAGAGCAAAGATTCTGGTCTGTGATCCTCAAAGTAGTGAGAGATTTGAAAGACTGGAAAGGCACATAGGCCCTTTGGTTGCTCCATGTTAGAAGTGGTGGGAGGTGAACACCATAAAGTATTATTCAGGCAGGCTCACGACTCTGCAGCACTCACTCATACACCTTCTGCATTCCCTGCTTCCAAACATGCTGCTACTCAAGGCTAGGCCACAAAAAATGCTTGGAAAAATTAAATTTGAATTGCATCCCTGTCAGTTTTCACATCAAAAAGAAAGTGCTGCTCACGCAGTGAGGACCTTTTTACAAGGGCGGGTAGTGATAGAACATAGGAGAATGGCTTTAAACTGGTTTGAAGCCATTTAAACAGGTTTAGATTGGATATTATGCAGAAACTCTTCACTATCAGAGTGGTGAGGCTCTGGCATAGGTTGCCCAGAGAAGCTGTGGATGCCCCATCTGTGGAAGTGTTCCAGGCCAGGTCGAATGGGGCTTTGAGCAAACTGGTCTAATGGAAGGTGTCCCTGCTCAGGGCAGAGACTTGGAACCAGGTACTTTTTAAGGTCCCAACACAAACCATTCTATGATTCTGTGACCCAACTCACCAAGACTGAGAGTTGCTGCCCAGAGCAGCTGCCATGCGATGCCTCCTCTGGTATCTGTCCCTCCAGTGAGCTGTAAATCCCAGCCTCAGGACTGGAATTACTTCCACTTTACACCAGCATAGGGAATGGGACAATCAGGCTGACTTTGTGTAACTGGGACAAGAGAAAATTCTATTTAAATTCTGCACCCCGCCAGTGAATCTTGCAGCAGCCTAATTTTTCTACTAACAACGCCTTGGGCAAGGCTTGTGTGGCCCAGAAAAGGAAAAAAAAAAAAAAAGAGTTGAATTTCCTCCATCCTGCTTATTTGTAACCTCCTTCCTAATGGATGGTGAATCTTGGGAGGTTTGGCCCACTGGTGGCCAAGTCAGAGCTGTGATGCTGGAGAGCACACCCAGCTGGGGATCTCTGGCACCTGTCAAGGCAAGGAGGGGCAGATTCAGGGACTCAAACACTTCTGCGATTAAGAAAGAGCAAAAAGGGAAAAAAAATTAAAGAAAGGAAAAAAAAATTAAAAAAAAAAGAAAAATTAATTGAGTAACCTCAAATTACAAATCAATTTGAGGAAATCCCAATCTAGCTGCAGACACTCTGCAAGCAGTTGAAGCTAAATTCATTGAGCAGACGGCTCTAATTAGCACACTTTTGCTCCAACAAGCTCCACGTGGCTCTCTCCATGTCAGGTGTGCCTGGTCCTGAGCCATGACACTCATCAATTTGACCCAAAATACATTGAAGGCAGGGTGTCACCGCGCTGAGATCCTTTCGGGGCTGCACAAAGTCAAACTCCAAATTTCTCTGCTCCAACGCCTCTGTGCCGCCTTATCCCAGCCACCCCGGGCTGGTTTCTGACCTCATTCATGCCAGTGCAAATCTGCAATAACTTCACGTTAGCCACAGGGTTTATTGCAAATTGTCCTTGTGTAAAGAGACCAAAATCCGGTTTATGAAGTTGGCTTCTTTTCCCTCATTCCCAGGCAGGAAACTCTTCTGCAGCCAGAGTCAGTGGGACAGCTTTCACCTTTTAACTTGGGGAGAATTGCTCCCAGCTCACACTGATGGAAGCGAGGGGCAAACCCATTTCCTCCATAACAGCAGCACTGCCTTGGTGATGCAGGATTTAGCCCTTTAGATTGAGTGAGAATTGGAATTTTTTTTCTTTCTGTAAGAAGCCCAAAATAAGATAAATACCAGGATACCACCGCAGTGAGGCATGTCAAGTTACTAGAAGGGGATGAAACACTGCACCAAAAAAAAAAAACCCTCTCTTTCAGCATTAGTGAAAGATGTGACCTCATTCTTTTCCTGGGGCTGTAGAGAGATATGTGGCATTTTCCTTGTAGAGAAGTGTATTTTTTCTTTGGGAAAGGCTGAAAGACTACTTGGGTAGTCTATTATTTTAGACATATTTTGCATTCCAGCTCTCCCTCAGAGGAGGAAGTTGTTCTCTCCCACTTCTTATTCCCCTGTACTGAGCCACATTCGATCAAACACGTGGGAGTAGACCCCTGGCTAATGCAATGACAAGCATCCATGAGGTTGTGCTGATTTATACCTGGAGATTTACACCTCCATCACGAATTCCTGGTTTTTCTACAATCATCTTAAACTCCATCCTTCCTCAAGCATTTTCTCCTTTTTTAACCTGATGTCTTCCACCAGGAGACATTTTCTGATCTCTCCATTGTGTGTTCTTGCTGATATCTGGGGCCCAAATCACATTGAGCTCTGTTTGCATAGTGTGTGGCAATGTTTTGGGAAAGGGCAGGTAATACTGTCATGATCTCAAACTTTTTGGGCTTCACTACCCCGAGGAGAGCTTGAAATCTTCCCTCTGTGTTGAAAACACTGCTGTAGTGGCAGTTATTGCTCATCCTCAGCGAAGCATTTGAATGAGGCAAAGTTTGTGGGGAGAAATAGTATTTTTCATTAGATTGCTTGGGGCAATTACACACAGCAGTGAGCCTTTAGGGTCTGCACCTTTCAGATCTGAAGGAAAGCGAGGATGCAGTGCACCTCCTCTGCCTTTCCAGCTCTAACACAACCTCATCTACCTTTCTAGCTGTGGTAAAAGGCATTCCCTGACCTACAGCCACCATCCCTGGAAAGCCTGTTTCTCACCTTGTTGGTCTGGGGCTGCTGATGTGACCTGGATGTGAGCAAACAATTGGGATATCTTGCCCAGGTGTGGACATGGACACTGCAAATGTCACATCCAAGTCTATCCCTCAGGCTGCCCTAACAGCCATGGAGAGAGGTAGATGCTTCTAGGGGGTGAAGCCTCTATCCAAAAGCTCCTCAAGCAGACAGCTCCTCAGTTTTTGAGCAGCAACTGGGAATGCCACAGGTTAGTCTGCCCTGCAAAGCCCCCCTGAACAGTGAGCTCCATTCCCAGCCTCCCCTCAGCCTGGTGAAAGTGTTGGGAAAGCGGGATCCAGTGTGTTCATCCCACTCCTACAACCCCCAAGGAAGTCACCTGCATCCAAAGCTGCCTTTTCCAAGACAGGTACAACCCAAGCACTTTTAGGATGGTGTCTAAGCAAGGACTGATGGCTTGTGGAGCCATCGTTCACTTTTTTCCTACCCAGGCTTCTCCAGAGAACTGCTTCTTTCTCTTGACCCTGTATCTGCCAGTGTATACGCTGTTTTTCCATTCCCCAAACGCTGTTGCAATCACTTCTGCCCAGATTTATCTCATTTCAGTAATGTCTCTTGGGTTTCATCTCTATTAAATTGCTTGGACATTGGAAAGTGGGATTACCCCCCTTAGCTGTAGCTGTCTCCAGTGAGAGTGACTCCATGTGTGCCTGTGATCCTGCTCCTGTGTAGGGACAGTGGGATCAAGCAAGTCCTTTTGGTGTCAGCTCGGGTGCCCACAGGGAAATAGGCAGCTCTGCCAGCTTCATGCCCCTGAGCAGACAGCCTGGGGTGACTGGTTCCCATTTGTATGATCCCATATAATTGCCCTCTGAGCAGCCTGGTCCAGTGCAAGGCACCCCTGACCATGGCAGGGGGCTGGAACTGGATGATCTTTAAGGTCTCTTCCAACCCAGGGGAAGGTGAAAGAGGAGGGTGAAGGGTGAAACAGCAGAGTGAAGGGTGGCAGAGGATGCTGAAGCAGCTTTGCTGTCCCAGCTGCTCCTGAGTGTATCATTCTAGCAGCAGGAAAACAGCCTTCATACCATGTTGTACAGCAAGATTTTTTTAGTGGATGATAAGCCCAAACCTGCCAAACTTTCTCTCAAAAGGGCAGATTGTTACAGGGCTCAGTAATGAAGCTTCACTGATGAAACCACCACTGAAGTAGTGCTGGTTTATAGCAGCTCTAAGAAATCAGTATAATGTAAGAACAACCAGGGGGGTATTGACTTTAAATACACTCACTTGGTTTGGTTTTAACTGGTATTTTGGATCAAGAATCTTGGAAGAAGGTTTGACACCAGCTTTTATGGTAATACTTCTCCCTAATGATACTACACCTTTCCCCCAGTTATCCCTTCAAGTAAAACTAAGAATGAAAGCATTTTTTTATTCTTTACACTTCATATTAAAAAATAGCTCTCAATAAACACCTTCCAGGATCACTTTTGACATTAAACATTGATTTCTATGTCTGTTATAAACCTTGAAGAATTGCCTCAGGCACTTGTAATAATCTAAGCATTAGATAGAAGCATTTTCACTGTCTAATTATTAACCAGTTTAATACAAGCTGCACTTCAAGAATATTTGAAGAAAGAAATTATCTTTAAAAAAAAGACCCATCCGCCAGCAACTTCACTGTTGCTGTTGGAGCCAAATGCAATACACATCAATGCAGGGAATACAAATCAGACCACCCAATAACAAAACTTTTTTGAAAAGCCACCAAAACCTGTACAGAAATGTCATAGTCTAAACAGGTAAAAACCTCTCCCCGTTGTTCTTCCTTCCAGAAGGGATAACATCCAATTTCATTCTTTCCCATTTCCAGAACATGGCTCCTTGCTGAGCACATTTCAGACACAAGGTTAATGCAGCAAAGGGATTTGTGCACTCCCATATCCAGGGCTGATCCCTGCTTGTTTATATTTGTGACACATCACTTGTTTTTGCATTTTTTTTCCCAAAACAGGGCTCTTAGAAAATTAAAGTTGTGAACATTTGCCCATAATTCAACTCATACGAGGCCAATAGGTTACATCCAGGCACAGAACAGAAAATTTCTGTAATAGCCTGAATTTAGTGTCTCTCTTCATGCAGCTTCCATAATTTATGTGCACCTATTTAACTTGGCTTTATAATTCTCGCTCAAAAAAAACATTGTAGAAGAATAAAATACCCAGCAGAGGAAGCTAAATACTTGAGCTGGGATTAATCTCATAGAAACGCAGAACAGTTTGTGTTGGAAGGGACCTTAAAGACCATCTGGTTCCAGCCCCCTTCCATGGGGAACCTCCCCATGGACACCTCCCACTGGACCAGGTTGCTCAGAGCCCCATCCAGCATGGCTTTGAAAACTTGCAGGAATGGGGCATCCACAGCTTCTCTGGGCACCCTGTGCCAGCACCTTACCACCCTGATGGTGAAGAATTTTCTCCCAACATCTAATCTACAACTGCCCTTTTCCAGTTTAAAGCCATTCCCCTTTGTCCTATCACTACATGCCCTGCAATATTAATGGGGAAAGTGTGAACACCAAGTCTAATGTAATAACGACTTATTAGAGAAGGAAAGCTATATTTTTCCTTAAATTATGCCAGTGGAGTACTGAAACCCATTTGTCTCTCGTGGTACTTTTGTCATAAATCCAAAAGGCAATTAGAGCATTTTAAATCTTGCCTGAAGTAACTTCTTGATTTACAGATTTTTCTGCACAGCTGTGAACAGCCAAATTGGGCTTAAAATTCTCCAGTGAGACAGTGAGAAAGCTCATTTTTTGTTAGATATGTCGATCTCCTTCTATAACCCTGTGAGAAGTTTGGATGCTCCACGTCTCAGACAATCAGACTACTCACTGTACCCTTAAGTGTGGAGTTGGATGTCCAGCTGTGGACAGAGCTGCTGCCTTCCTTTGCTTCTCAGCCAGACACATCTGCAGCATTCATGGGGAAAGTCTGTAGAAACAAGGACTGAGAAACAACCTCAGCACTGGGCCATCTCAAAGGCCTCAACTGAGAATGATGACCAAGGATCACTACGAAGTGCCAACTCAAGTTCTGTCCCTTTAGGGACCAGGGACCACATTTGCCCCATGGCAGGCAGAGTTTGCTTCCTTTTCTTTTCCCCCCAGGCCTTATTTCAGCAAAACTTTCTGGAGCTGCTGTGGTGCTCGCAAACAGGAACAGTACCACTGGGAATCCCCTGTGCAGACTTCCATCTACATTCCACTCAGAAGATTTGTCTGTGATGGACTTGGTTTAGTCCAGAGTAGAATACACCCGTGTTCTGTATCTCCCTGTACAGTGTGCAACCTCTCAGTATCAGCTGGGTGATGGATGTGCTTGTCTTTACCCCTGTGTATGCACAGTATACATGGTTTCATCTGTGCTGGTTAATCCCATTTATTTAGGGAACAAAGTTTCACAGCATGATGATCTATGTGCATCTTAGAGAAGCTGGGGTGGGAAATTTTAGCAATCCAGTGTAGACTTCTTACCTTACAGCTCCACACTCCATCTCCTTCCTTCTGTGCTCGGATCCATCCCTGCAGTTTTATCCCTGTCAGATATTTTTTAAGTATTTGTCCCAGAGGTGTAAATGTTGAAACAACGTTGGCATCAGTGTGATTGTTTTGAATTTCTGTGAGTGTGTGGAAAAGCCTCAGGATATGAGATGATGATAGGCACTGAAAAACACCTTCCACTGAAGAGGAGAGTCAGCCACAGGTATTGCCAGCAAGCTCTAGAAAAACTGGACAGGACTGGGTGACAGGTTCCTACTTTTCCCTTGCCTGAGGGACAGGAGAAGGAGGTTATCTCCTGAAGCACAGCACCAGGAGAGTCACTGAAGGAAGAAAAAGTCCCTGCAGCTCTGGTTTGCTTCAACAGCAGAACCTCCGTGTGCTTTTCATGGTGCAATCCCCCGTGTCAGGAAGGAGACACCCACACCTGGACTCTGGGGGCTCGGTGCCAAGCAAGAGGATGGAGATCCAGATCCACCTCTGCTGGCTCCCCTTGCCTGTGGCAAGTTATGCTGGTCCCATCCAGCACAGGATGGCTGCTGCCTGCAGCCAGAGGTGCTTTTTGAAGGTGGCAGAAAACTGACGGATCAAAAGTTTAGCCCAGAGGCTGTTGTCAGTTTGCTCAAGCAAACAACTTCATACAGCTTTCAGAGAGTGGTGGGATCCCCCTGTGCAGGAGGGAAACATAAATAAATGGGAAAATTTTCTGGAGAGAGACTAACTCCTGCTCCCTGGCCTCCCAGCTGGGTGTAGATGGGGAAAAGAAAGAGTTGTGGCACTGGAAGTGAGGGAAGTAATAGGGCCAGTGCTGGGCTGAGGCAGGAGGGGACCCCAAAGGGCACAAAGTGCTGTCACTGAGCACTGCAGAGCAAAGCCAGCCCCACAAAATTAAATCTACATAGATATATGTACACAGTGCACGTCTATCCCTCTAGACAGATATGCTCATAGAGGCACACAAGAGCATCTTATTTTGCTATGCTACACCACCCAGAAAAAGCCAGCCCAGAGCCCTAAGTGTCTGCTGAAATGGCCAGAGCCATTTGCCAGGCACCTGGCATCAAGACACAAGAATCTGTGTTTGAACACTTTATCCTGGTGTTCAGTCATTCGCTAAACCAGGACAAGGAGTTTTAAACCAACTGTTTGAAAATCAGCTGTATTGCAATTCAAACAGACACCTCTCCTCTGCCAGGCCACGGGTTTAATAAACACACCAGGCTCATGCCTGAGCTCACCGAGGATAACCTGTAAGCACTGAGTGACAGATTTGACACTTTTTTTGAGACATACTAGAAATTCCAGTTGCTGGGATCGATGTCAAAATTTCTCTCCTTTAGGGTTTTATTTGTAACCCCTCAACTCCTTGCCTTGGGAGTCAGGGGCAGGGGAGAGGATGGATGACAGGTAACTTTCCCAGGAATCTTGTTTTAATGATGCTCTGTTTATGTGATGATTTGGAGTAATATGAAACCCTGACATACTCTTTATTTTTTTCTTTTAATCTTGTGTTATGTGGGTTTGGTTTAGTTTCTTTTTATCTCTCTATGCTTAACAAAACACAAGTGCTAGCTGGGACTTAAGAACAGGATCCTGACCCTGAAATGACATCACCTGAGAGCAGGTGATTTCCACTTTGAAAACTCAGACATGGCTTTTTCAGTTCTGCTGTGCTTCAGATGGGCTGGGACTGCAGTGGTTTATCCTTTATTTTGGCAAGTAGGAGGATATAAATGGGGTTAGACCCCAGTCCACCCTCCCTCCCACACCTTCCTGAGGAAAGAGACTCAGGTTCCTGGGCAGCCAGCAAGGGGGAAACAGTAGAAAGCACTGGCAAAATGAATCTCCTGTTTCCACTTGTCCTGGGCTGGCTCTGAAGTTGAAGTCTTGCAGTGTGATGACTCTCATATGTGTGGGTGAAAATGCTGCAGGGCCACGAGGTGAAGAAAATGCTCCAGTTTTGCTTCCTTTGGTGATGGTGGTAGAGGGGAGAGGGCACTTCTCACCCTGAGTCATGACCTCAGACCTTGTTTTGACCTCGGTGCCAGGCTTTGGTACCACGCCTGGGCTGAGCCCCCTGGGTTCAGGGACAGCTCCTGGTCACAGGCTGCCAGGCAGGAGACAGGCAAGAGGGAGCTGTGCCTCGGAGTGTTGATCTGGAGTCTTGGCATCCTTCACTCGGCTCCAGGTTTGACCTGTAAGGACAAAGAGACTGCATGCCTGGCAGAGACCGTGCTCTGCCTCCGTGCCAGGCTGCCAGCGGGGGGCTTGTTCCTTTTTGCTCAGGGTTTTATTTTTAGGAAGAGCCCAGAGATGCGACAGTGCAAGGAGGCACAGGCAGGGCTTCACCCTCTAGAGCACAGACAGTATTTGAACATGTGATTTCACAAGAATTTTGCTTGCCTGAAACTGCACACATTAAAGCTTTTGGAGCAAATGCTTCTCAGTTACTCAGTTGTGTTATAAACAAGGTTTTCCCTGGCTGGATGATTGTTTTTGGGATTGTCATTGTCATCATTATTGCTCTGTCTTGTGCAGCCCTGGCACATGCAGGGAGCAACTCACCTGGTGTTTTCTATGCCTAAACCATAACATTCCTCATCCCAACAAGCTCTCAATCCACAGAGCCAGATCCATGGGAGAAGGGACCTGTTAGCTTGCTTTACAATTCAGTTACAAACAAGAAACAGGGCCACTACTCTTTTCCAAGGTCACCTGCAAGGTCACTACAGTATCAGTGCTCAGCAAATTAATGCTGGAATTTACTCCAGAGGCGAAGTACGTCATCCCAAGGAGCATAAGTGCTTCATTTTGGGCTAGAGTTCAGGGGACATCCATCATTCAGAAATTGGATTTGCGTTTTTGGTCTTAGCCTGGGCTATGTGTCCCCTCAGCGGCACGGCCACTCCCCAGCTGTTGTGATCCAGCCCTTCCTGGATCATTTAAACCTGTTGATTTGCACTTCCCAAGCCCACAGCAGTTACATTTAACAGGCAATATATTGAGGAAGATTTAATTGAACAGGCCCTCTCAGAGACAGCATTATTGGCACATAGATCCTTTTCTGGAGGCGCATGTCAAAAAGGTTATGAGAAAATTTCCCGCTTGGAAAAACCTGATGGGCAACCAATACCATGCAGTTCATTCTCATTAGTGACAGGAAAACATCATGGGTGTTACCTGAATATTTCTGGTCTCTGCCTGCACAAGCAATACCCAGACTGATACTGAGTCCCTCTTTTCCAGGACAAGCAATTTGATTCATTACCTGATAATTCATACTGCTCCTGCAGATCACCATTCACTAACCTTACAGGGAGCTGGATAAATGTTACCAGCATAAATGCAGGGCACAGGAGGGTCCTCATGCAGGAGGTCTGTGGCACTGGTTTTTAAAATGCTCTTGCTGAATAGTAACAGCTGCTCTTGTAAACCTGCCACCCAGTGACTCCCCTGCTGACCGTGGGGAAGAGATGTCAATCTGATGCTTTGACAACATTTCACATTTTGGATGTTGAAACGTTTCAAAATTGTTGTAGTGTTTTGGTGTAATTATGCCGGAAATAAACCCACAAAACTTCATGAGGTCCAACAAGACCAAGTGCAAGGTGCTGCACCTGGGTCAGGACGATCCCCTCTGTGAATGCACAGTGAGGGGTGAATGGATTGAGAGCAGCTCTGCCCAGGAGGACCTGAGGACACTGATGGATGAAAAACTGAATGACCCACCCATGTGCAGTTGCGGCCCAGAAAGCCAACAGCATCCTGGGCTGCATCACAAGCAGCATGGTCAGTAGGTCAAGGGAGGTGATTGTCCCCCTCTATCTGCTCCTGTGAGACCCCTCTTGGAGTGCTGCCATCCTGCCTGGGGTCCCCAGCACAAAAGGACATTGACCTGTTGGAGTGAGTCCAGAGGAAGCCACAAAGATGCTCAAAAGGCTGGAGCCCCTCTCTTCTGAAAACAGGCTGAGAGAGTTGAGGCTGTTAAGCCTGGAGAAAAGAAAGCTCCAGTGAGACCCTACTGAGGTCTTTAAATACTTGAAGAAAGAGGATTTAAAAGAAAGATGAGGAGAGTGACAAGGACAAGGGGTAATGGCTTCATACTGAAAGAGGGCAGGTATAGATGTGATATTTGGAAGCAATCTTTTACTGTGAGGTTGGTGAGGCCCTGGCACAGGGTGCCCAGAGAAGCAGTAGATGTCCCATCCTTGGAAGTGTCCAAGGCCAGGCTGGACAGGGCTTGGAGCAACCTGGGATAGTGGAAGGAGTCCCAGCCCATGGCAGGGAGGTTGGACTAGATGATCTTAAAAGATCTTTTCCAACCCAAACCATTCTATGATTCCATGAATTTAATAAGCTAACCGAATATATTTATTAGTCAGTTCCAAATCTGCTTGCTTTGTGCCCAGGAGTGTGGCTGGGATGAGCTGAGGGCTCCCCTGGAGGAGCTGAGTGCTGGTGGGCTCTTGCAACACTCCCTGACCCCCATTGCTTCATATTTCCTTGAGAGTTAATCTCTTTTATGAAATTTGACATTGAAATGCCTCCCTTATACTGCAGATTATGATTGTAATTAGCTACAGGATAAATAGCACTGTATTGAGTATTACACTAGACTTCTCCTTTTATTCTGTCGCTGAAGCATGTTTTTCCCCTATTGCTTCTCCCAAATCATCATGAGACTTTTGTAAAGAGAATATTTGCACAAAAAGCTGTGGGCAATTGCTCTTGAAAAGATTCTTGCAGTTACTTAATACTGTGAAAGGGCAAAATGAAATGCTATTTAAATGTATTTTCATGCTAAATTAGAATAATGAAACTTCCTCTTGATGCTGTGGCAGTGAAATTAGAGACAACTCACTTTACTCAGGTAAACTGTGCAGACTGGGAGCAGCTCCTCAAACAGGAGGAATGGAGATTATCAGTAGATAATCTCCATGTCTTTTATTATTATAGATGGCTGTTTGCTTTTTTAAAAAAGATAAATTATTGTAGTCTGCTTCACTTGAAAACTAACTTTTAGTGTGTCACAAGAGGGGGAAAAGAGGATTCTTGATGGGACTCAGGGAAGCTCCTAGCTCCCAGTGAAAAACAAGGCTGGATACAGTTTCAGGGGTCCCAGCACGAGGAGCTGGAGAGGGACTATGTTCAGCAAAAGGAAGTGACATTCTCTGAACACCATCAAGGAGACAGATGACACTACAGTTTCATGGTACAGCATCCTCAGGCTCCTCTGGGGGCCCCTGCTGCACCTCCCATCATCCCAGCTCCTAAAATCACCCCAAAAGCCCAAGCCTTTTCGCTGTGTGTAGCTGCTGCCATCACCATCCTCCTCTATAACTGACATCATTCTCTTCCCTCTGGAGGGTTTGTTTGTTTACAAACCCTCTCCTGTGTGACAAGCCATTAGTTCAGGTAATGCTGTGGCTCTGAATAGAAAGTCCCAGGGCCAGCCAAAGCCCAGAGCCTATATCTTCTCCGTGGCAGTGCCCTTTTGCTTCCGTACCTCACAGCTCTGGAGCAGCGTGTGGCCGGGCTCGCCATATGTGCTGCAGTTCCTGCCTGCCCCTCCTCACTGGAGCAGCATTCCAGCCTGGATCTGTGTCTGGGCACTGATAAACCTGTGAAAATGAGACTTCTTCTCCTCCCCTTGACCCTACCAGTGTCCACAGTCCTCAGGGTTAACTCTGTAGGCTTGAGATGCTGGGTTGATGATGTTTCTCCTTCTATGATTCACTCCCAAAACCTCCTGATCCTATTCCTGAAGCAAACAGGCTGGAGCTGTGGGAAGAGAAATAGGGTTAGGAAGCCCAGATGTGCAGGGAAGAAAGCAGGAGAGGAGGGGCAGTATTTCCCAGCTTTGGTAAATACAAATAACCACAGTGAGGGACTGGGATGATCTCAGCAGCCCCAGGACAGAAGTGTCCCCCAACTATGCACACTCTGGTAAAAATGCTAACACTCACCTTCTGTGTGTGTGCTTGTATTATATATATATATATATACATATATGTATAGATATAAATAATGGTGTTTGCTGGTGGTTTTTATATATGTATATGTGTATATGTACATATGTGTATATATGTGTCTACTTATACATAAATATGCACATATATATATGAATATTTGTGTGTAAACAGATATGTGTGTAAATTTTCCTGTATCCCTCTTCTCCCCATGATAATGTCTAAATAACATCATTTCTCCATGTGGGACACAATCCACCCCCAGTGTTCCTCCTGCTGGGGCTCCTGAACATGAAACCAGCCTTATTTCTCTACAGGGAGCCAAGAGCTGCCCTAATACCCATCAAGAAATCCTCTTTCCTCCATCTTGTGACACTTAAAAAGTTAGTTTTTAAGTGAAGCAGGCTATTTAAAAAAGAACCCTAAAGGAAAAAAAGAGAAAAAATCTGAAATATTATAAAAAATACATTTACTGATTTATTGTATAAGCACACACACACACACACATCCAAAAAAGCCCAGCCCAAACCACAGCCCTGCACCTCCCGACAGAGCCCCCGCCTGACTCAGCAATCAGCAGCTCTCCTGATTATCATTTCACAATTCAGAGCACCTAACCTCACGTCAGATGTGCATTTTCCTGTCGTACAGCTCACCTGAGGCTACGTAAACCTCGCTGAGCTGCTGCTGCCTGTCTCAGCAATGGGAATACAACTTAATGATTCACTCCTCGCCTGGACCAACATGTCAGCCCCTCCTGATTGCACGACTTGTTTAACCTCTCAGGAATAGGAACTACCCTGACACCTGATGTGTCACATCAGCTATCAGGATGCAAGAGAGAGATCTGGCTGCCCCATCTCCATAAATCCTTGATCTCTGTAGCAGGGCTGTCACTTCTCCCTGCAGAGGCTGTAATTTCGGGTTTGCTTTGAGCCGGCTGCGGTACACCTTGGGTTTGATATCTTCATCACGACTCGGAGTCTCTGTGCCAGCCCAGGATGGTGTTGCTACAACTGCTCTCCATGATGGTGCAAGATGTCCAGCAAGGACTTCAAAGCCTTTGCAGATGCTTTTTAATGAAGCCTCGTAGTGAGCTATAAAGTAAAGAAGCATCATTAAATGTCTGCACAGACAGAGAGGAATTATCGCTGCCGAGACCATCCCTTAAGGTCTCACCACTGAGTGGGCTCAACCAGGGTGAGGCAGCCCCTATGTCCTGCCCCATTCATTAAAAAACACTTTCTTTTAAACAAATTGACACCTCTGTAACAGCAAAGTGGCCATAAATCACAGCATTAAAGCCTTGAGACCAGTGCTGCTGCTCTGAATGCAGCAGACAGCCAGGGCAACCCACTGCTGCCCATCCATCTCCACATCAGGGTGTGCCCTTCCTTCTTCTCTCCTGGAAAAAAAATCCTGGAAAAGAAGTAGCCCAGCCTGGGAAAATCCCCCTTTCCAAACTGGGGAATGCCACCTATTACCAGAACTTTTCCCCCCCCCCTTTTTCACCCATCCAGTTTTTGTTTCCATGGAAACATGTCCAGTAAGTCGGCTGGCCAGAGGCAGCCGGGAGCAGGGAAACCCCTTGGGAAGTTTCCATACCTGAAAACTACAAGGGATAATTTGCAAAACATAGGCTTTTTGTTCCTTGGGGGCTCCCCAGTCTCTCAAAATATTTAAATGCAAATAAAAGATTAGTAAGTTTCCTATACCTAAATATAAGCACAGAGTTTAACACAGGTTCACCCAGAGTGAACCTGGGTGATACTTTGAAGAAGCTCAGCTCCAGGTGGAGATTCTGGTGCATGTCCCTTGCACTGGAGGCAGATTTTGGGGCTTGGGGATAAAGGTAGGAACAGGCTGGTCCCTGACGTCTATATAAGGGGAGATACAGGACACAAATAGATGTGTCTAAGAATTTACATGAACAAAAAGCAGGAGAGATAAAAAGCTGCATATTTTAAATATTTTAAATGCTTTTAGTAACAGAAAGCGCTGCTAGGGGCAGCTATGGGCCAGCCCTGGAAACCAGAAATCATTTCCCAGCCTTTAGAAAGAGTGCCCAGCCTCAACCAGATGCATCACAATTCCACGCCATCCCACTGCAGGGAAAACAGCCTGACACGATGCACATGGAAGCAATGCCACCTTTTTGAGCTATCAGCCAAGACGTTCCCAAAAACATTTGCTCAACACACCCCTTCCCCAGGATACATCATCTGGGATGGTCTCATGTTGGACACCCAGGCAAGCAGGGCTGAGAAAACCTGAGCCCGTGGCTCCATCTTGTCGCTGACCTTCCTGCTCACTGTATTTAATTCAGAAATCCAATTATATCACTTTTAAATCCCCAAATCTTGTGCTCTTTCTCCTGTGCACATCTCTTCTCCAGCCCTGATCAATATTTCCAAGCCTCTTACCGGGGAGCAAACCGCAACTGCGCTGCAGGATTTGCTCTCACGCTGCCAAAGCAAAGCTCTTCCCTGCTGCTACCCACGAGCCTGCCGTGCTGGTCAGGAAAAAATCACCGGGGTTTGTGGGGGAGAGGGGGTGGTGGACGGGCCTAGTCCATCTCTCCGTTGCTCGAAAATTAAAATGAAAAGCCAGCTGCGTGTCTAAAGGCGGCGGGGGCTGGCAGGCAGCGGTGTGTGCTCCCTCTGCCGTTGCGGCCGCAGCACTGATGGACCCCGGGCACGGCTCTCCGTGCACAAAGCAGGGAAGGCAAGGCCAGCCAAGGACCGTGTTTTCCCATTAAAGTGGGAGTTTTAATAGCTGATGAGGATGATCTCTGCCTCGCCACCTGTGTCGGGCTGCTCCCGGCAGGTAGAAGGGCAAGCTGGAGATAATGTCTGTGAGGGAGCTGTGGGGACAAAGGCGCGATATGGTGATTGCTCTGGAGCCCCTTGGCCAGGTTAAATCTGTGTTTCAGGGCAATGGCCAGGGGCTCAAAGAACAGATATTTGGAAGACTGCAGGAACTTGCCTGCATAGGGGCAAGTTTTATTCCTGGAGGCTTTGCAATGCACATGCTGGCTTGTGTCAGCGTTGCTGCTTGTCTTAGAGAGGCTGTAGCATCACTAAGAAGTCAGCTGAAGGAAGGAGATGATTTTTATCCTCCTTAGCTCCCTTGCAGCATCAGCCCAGCCAGCTCTGAGGGATCCTGTTCTCCCACGGAGAAGGTTTAACCCATAACCAAATATTGAGTGATTGGGGCAAATGTGTCACAAGCTCCAGGACATGTCTGGGATGGAGGCAGAAGCACAGCCCTGCCCCCTGTCAGTGTCCCAGGGCTCAGCTCAGAGATGTGCCTGTCCTGAAAGCAGGCACAGACTGAGCACTGCTTGTGCTCTTCCGATGCAAGGAGGTGGCCAAGCCCACTGTAGGAAACACAGGGCACTGGAAGATGCCCTAGGTGCTCTCCAGAACCTTCTTTTCTCCAGTGTGAGCAACCCCAGCTGTCTCAGACTGTCTCCAGGGGCAGGTGCTCCAGCCCTCAGAGCGTCTTCATGGGGTCCTCTGAACCTGCTCAAGCAGGTCCTCATCTTGCTTGTACTTAGGACCTCTGAATAATTTGTATCACTGTTTATCTCACCTTAAAAATATGTTCCAAATCCTTCTTGTCTGGCATTCAGGGGTTCCCCTGGGTCAGTACCCAAAGCTACTGTGTGAAGCTGCTAAGTGTGACAGCACAAGAGAAATACCTCCAGCTACTACTTCATTGAATGCACATAATTAGCCATTTGCTGTATCTTTATTTCAAAAAAATCTTCAAACCAGGGGTGTGCCTTGCACCCAGTAGTGCTGGTGGCTGCCTCCACTTCCCCATCCAGTCTGTGGAAGTGACATTTCTCCTTGTGGATGGTATAATGAGTCACACAAGTCCCTGCAAAGCCCCCCTCCCATGCCTTCAGCACCAATCCCATCAGAAAGGACCCGCAGGACAGCGGCTGGGGACATATATGCATGTTTCCTCTAAGTGGGGAGGATGGCAAAATTGGCAAGGGGCCAGCGGGAAGTATTTGTAAACACTTTGTAAATGATCCAATTTTCCTGAGCATCTGTTCACAACTCACTTGCCAGCTCCGTGGAACCAGCGCTGGTTGCTCAAACGGCAGAGGCTGGAAAAACCCCAGACTCGCCGTGACTTCGATCCCATCACGGAAGCAGTTAATTGGCAACAGCTCCGCTCTGACAACGCAGGCTCCTTGAAATAATAAAACCTGTTGTCAGGAAGGTGCCTGCATCATTACTGCATTGCTTCTCCGAACAATGTGCTCCAGCCCACGGACATTTGCAGCTGGCATCCCATGAGCACCCTTTGCCGTGGCCAGGACACTGCCTGCATTTCTCCTGGAAAGGTTCTCACAGCAGTTTGAGTAGGTGCCTTTGCTGTGCTGGAGCTAGGACTAACTATGACTAAAACCTACTTTGGTCTGAGTTAAGCCAGCAGCAGTGAGAACAAGTGTTTTCCATAGGGGGTTAAATATTACAGCAAGCTTGACACAGTTTTCTAGGTTTTTGGATAAAGACTGAGCTCAGGAATTGGCAGCAGCCTGTCAAGATGAAATGACCTTGTGTAATCTCTGATTTCTGTGTCCTGCTATGCCCTTTCCCATTGGAAGTAATCAACTCTTCAAAAGAATATTTTGCAATAATAAAAATTAATATTTTGCAATAATAAAAATATTTTTTTTAATAAAAAACCTGGAGAGAAGGCGCGAGGACATCAGGCTCCACAGACCCGAACAAGCAGTGATGATCCAGTAGATATTCAGTGCTGTGGTCCCAGCCACATCTTCATCTGCTTTATTTTTTTCCTCTTTAAATTGGGTTGGAATCACAAGACCAAATCTCCATTTCCAGCATAGATTGGGATGCTCTCTGGGCGGCCTGGATCTGAAGGCAGGACAGTTTAGCATGGATTTGGAGCAGACTGAAGAAGCAGAAGGAATGTAACTGGTTCTTCATCCCATGTTAGTTCACTGTCCCAAAGACCGCAAGGTGTTTTCCTGCTTCTTACCATTACCCAGGAATTTCACACGGAAAATTCCTCCTTACTGAAGGATGCAATGATTCTAGGGATGCCTTTCGTCCTCACTCTTTTCTCACTCCTGTAAAAGAGTGCTTATGTGGGAAATGAGCTCAGACATTGCCCCGGGGTCAGGGCATCTGCCAGCGTTTGGCCAGTCAAGCGCTGCCATCAGTGTCCATCAAGTCGTGCTTTCGCACCCTTGGCCTGGGGTTTTCAGAGGTGATATATTAATTTTTTTTTTTCTCCTCAGGTGAAGATGACCCCATTCATGGCTTCTCATCCCTTTGTCTTCATGCTAATAATTAGAGCAATGAGAGGCAGGGAGTGGGGGGGGAGAAAGGGGGAGTGGAGAAGCACGCCTGGCATGCCTGGGAAAGAAAAACTCTCCTGCCTTGGGAAGGGTTTCTTCAGCCAAAGGAGAAATTGCTGAAAGAAGAAAAGTAGAAGTAG
>VXBQ01002995.1:0-14008 GCA_013400175.1 Phainopepla nitens
CACCGGCAGGCAGCAGCAGAGCCAGAGCGGCCACCTGGTCTCGGTGCGAGCAGTGCAGCAGCGGAACGACCATGTGACACGTGGTATGCGGCCACATGGTGAACCGAGCTGCCCGGTACTGCGGGAAACAGCTCCGGCAGGCTGGAGGGGTGGCGGCGGAGCCGCCCGGNAGATGAAGTGCCGTGCATGGAGAGCCGGGAGCGTGGGGCGGCCGCCTCGGCACAGAACCACTGCGAAGTCTGNGGTAGCAGTGAGGGGCCACATGGCGCTCCTGGCGCGCGACATGGTGGAGCTGCCCGTGGATGGCGCAGTCGTGAAACACAAAAGATGGCGGCCGCGTGGTGCCGGCGCAGCACAGGCGGAGGACTGGGTGGCATGAGCAGCACGGCTGGGGCAATGGTGTGACTGGAGTCCGGTGGGAGCACAGTGGGACCGCAGAGAGCCCGCAGGCGCAGCAGCGGCGGCGCACTGTGTAGCAGGATTGGCGGCACAAACACATGGCATGGGGCAGCTCCGCGACGCAGAGACCGGACGCGCTGCAGGCGGCAGATGAAGTGCCGTGCATGGAGAGCCGGGAGCGTGGGGCGGCCGCCTCGGCACAGAACCACTGCGAAGTCTGCCGCAAGACAGAAGCCCCGATTTCGCAATCTAACCGCCGGGCGCGGCCACGTAAATGAAGGGCGCGGGGAACAATGGGTGGTATTGGGGAGGGGAATTACACCCCAAAAACACGAACCTACATGATATTTAGAGAAACTAACAACATGTCACGTAGAAGAAAGGGCAGAGCTGGCCTTTCAGTAACTATAATAGTGCGGTCGCCATGACTTCAAAGGACTGGATCAAGACCAGTGTGAGACTTCGAACCAGCATCGAGCAGTCTCTGCAGAGGGACTCCTGTGAGGAAACAGGACCCAGCTCTGCTGATGAGCAAAGCTGAATTCCTGCTCCTCTGGATCGTGCAATCGGGAGCAGGGGTGGGATTGCACAGCCCCTGTGAACTACCCCACCCAGAGCTGATCTTTGTTAATAAAGGCATTAAAATGAGCTGGTCTCCTGCCCGTTTTATTTCAGATGTGGGGATGCCACATCCTCATTTCACAGATTGGCCAAGGTGTTCTTTGTGCTGAAAACTGAATTTGAGTGAAGTTTAGGAGGTTGCTTGGATTATCATGAGAGAACTCCCGGAATAGAGAAGTGCAGGTGTCTGAAAATGCTTTCATTGGCCACAATGAAACAGGGGCATAACTGAGTGCCCTGGTGTCACCGTGCAGCCTGTAAAGCATAAGTCCTACAGTCCAATAGTGTGTCCAATCTAATTCCTGGCACTGTTGGATTATTCCGAAGGATTTCATCAATCTGTATCCCCTTGTATCCCAACACCACGACCCCAGATTGCACTCACTGGATACTTCTGCATATCCCCAGCTCCTCATAGCAGGAGTTATACGTGTGGATCAAATGCACTTTATAACAGGGGATTCATCATTTTCCCTCTGTCTATTAATTCCAAAATTCATGTACTGTTACTGTGAAAAATGAGGCTCACTTTCCTGGTAAAATTTAAAAGGTTTAATAAAAAGACAAATACGAGACAGAAATAAAGCAAAGGGTTATATGGTCGGGTGCTTGGCATTCAGCCAAGAACACACCTGCTACTTTGGAGACACCCTTTATATCCCATTTCTATTGCATTCCCCAAACTCGTTTGCATGTTCCAAGAACTATTTAACATGGCTCCTCCTCGGGTTCACCTTTTTAGAGCATGTGCTTTTTTTTATCATCTCCTCCAATTCTTTATTATCACCTCCAGCTTGGGCTGTCCGTTCTTATCATCTCCTCCAATTTGGACTGTCTGTTCTTATCGTCTCCTCCAGTTTGGACTGTCCATCCTTATAATCTCCTCCAGTTTTGGTCTGTGTCCATACTCTATACCGACGGTGGGTGCTGATAGTTGGCCGATCAGTAGCAGGGGTCTTTGTCATCCATTCATTGGATGTTATCTCAACCAGGCAGTCCCACTACCACAAGCATAACTATATCAGCTATTTCACCACTGTGTCTAAGCAGGAAAAAAAAAAATCTTTATAGCAAAGTT
This sequence comes from Phainopepla nitens, assembly GCA_013400175.1. Lineage (NCBI taxonomy): Eukaryota > Metazoa > Chordata > Aves > Passeriformes > Bombycillidae > Phainopepla > Phainopepla nitens. The sequence continues at coordinate 2,099 of VXBQ01002995.1, forward strand.
ACTTTAACATTATACATATAGCCTCCATTTAATACTTGTGAAAAGCCAACAATATAATATGTATATATAACAGTTACCATGCTAACTCTCTGGATTAGAACAAAACCCAGGTTGGAACCTGGGATATCATTTATACCTTTACTTGTTCTAAATATGCTTCTTTATATTAATGTTTAGAACTCCCCAAAACCTCATGCTCTCTGAATGTTACTGTGCAGTTGATTAATTCAGCTTTATCATGTCATCCAAGAATTCCTTGGCCTACTTAAAAATGTCCACTTGGAAAGTGCCCTTGAATCCAGCAGACAGCATGTGATGTATGAGACAGAGTACAGTCAAACAAACTTTCTGAGCATGAGTGGAGAGGATTTATGACTCCAACTTCCTCCTGTAGGAGTGCATGATTGGTGGTTTTGGGCTGTTGTGGGTTATTTGTATGGCAGGGAAACCTGGCAGTCTCAGGAGATTCTGTATTCAGAGCCAGCTCTTTCACTGGGTACATTAGGAAAGTGAGCAGAGAGCTGAGGTTCCTCCAGTTCTCTCAATAAATGAATGGCCAAGTTGGCATTTTGGGTGCCTGGCTTGTTAGAGATGGTCTGTATTGACTGGGGAAAATACAAATCAAAATGTAAGACCTGAAAACTGTCCCAGTGGAAGTTGCCCAGAAAATTTGGAGGAAAACAAATAATGTGGAAGAAATAGAGTAGTTAGAAAATTGTGATTTTAAATATATTGTTTATTTGTTTTTTTGTTTGGGCTGTAAGTAGGGAAATTGGCAGAGTTCATATGTTTTGCCCATAGCTTGGTGTACTACAGGGAGGCTTCAACTGTAAGATGAAAATCCATGTTCACTTTTGTATGCCAGCTCCTCTCAAATTGGATATTTGTGTTCCAGTTTCTAGTTCAAGCCTATTTCTAATACATTTTGCTCATAAAACACAGAGGTTCTGGTGGTTGAAGTGGTTACAGCCCCCTCCCTCTCCCCCCGAGTTAATTAGAAAATCTTAATACTAAACCATTCTGGGCTGCTGAAACATGTGATTAATTTTGTGTGGTTGCAGTCCTGTAATGAAACTCTGCAAGCAGTCGAGAAGATTTCCACAGCTTCATGAACACAGCTGTGAATTATGGCTGTGCTAACACTCCAAGAAAATAAGTGCAGCATCCAGTCTCAGTGGAAGGTTTCCATCTGATTGGTTTTCCAGTCACAACTTCCCCTTGTCCTGCAAGGCTGGGATTCCTGTGAAGGTCGTGGGGTCTGTCTTGGAGAAGGGCAAATATTTACAGTGTCCAGACAGCTTTCTAGTCAGCCATAAAGATGGGTGGTCATGGCACAGGGCTTTGAGAGAAGATTTAAGTGAAGAAAAAAATACAAATGTACCTGGCTAACTCAGAGGGGACAAAACGGTGAAATTTGCAGACAAATAGACAGCTTTGGAAAACATCATATTAAATTATGGGGCAGGTTTGCCTTGAAAAAACCCCAAGACACCATCTAGTTTATACTTTTTCACAAAGCAAGGTAACTTCTACCAAGCTTTTCCTGATAAATGTTCCTGTAATGTGTTCTCCAAAAGCCTTCAGTGCTAAAGCAATGTATCACAGCTCTCCACTGTCCTCACCACACGAGTTTTCTTAGTGCCTTGCCCAAATCTCTCCTGCTGAATGCTGAGCCCATTACTTTTTCTTTTGCCCACAGAGGATAAACAATTTTTTAACTCCTTCTCTTCCCCTCTGTACTGTGCATGTACACATTTAGACTCAGAAGCACAGAAATGTGAATTTTTAAAGACCACACAATCCCGTTACAGTCCTTTCCTCAGGAATTTCAATAGAATTATGATTCTGTGATGTCATGTTTGGTCTTGGGTCGTTGTTCTTGTTCTCCTACAGGCAGTCTGTGATGGATGTGAACCTTTAGTGCAGCGCTCAGATGATCCATTCCAACAGAGGCACTACCAGGCTGGACACAGGAATGACTTCTGTATCTTAATGACATTTTGTTAGTTTGGTCTGGAGCAGTGATCTGATAATGCTGATTTCAATTTCTGATCTACCAAACTCTGGTATCCTTATCTGGAAAATGCTTCTTGCATTTTTCCTCTATCATGTTTTGTGGGGATTTTTCTTTTCTGCTGGTTTTGGAGGGGGTTAGTCCTCACTGCAGTGCTTTGTATTTATCCTTACTGATTTGCACCTGTGTATTTCAGACCTTTTCTTCAATTTCTCAAGATAATTCCCAGAGCACTAATAGCTTTTTCTGTTATCACATTCTGTTTCTATTTAATCAATTAACAGCATTTAAATTTTCTTCCTGAATTTTGTTTTGCTTGGTTATTTACATGGAAAAACAGAAGCAGTCTGCTAAAAATATATATGTGCATGCCTTTGCACATGCTGTTTCATTTGAAATACTGCCTTGTGTCTGGCAATATTTAGTACGAATGGGAATGTTCAGAAAAATATGTAGGAGCAGATGGAAAACCAGTTTGGGAAACTCTGAGGGAAAGAGTGAGCCAGTAGAGGCGTTGAGTCTGGTCACCTGCCACGGAGAGCAGCCTGGAGGAAGTGTCGAGGAGCTGTGAAAGCCAGGGAGCTTGGGGAGCTCGCTCAGAGCTCACCTGCTCTTTGGCAGTGCCACAAGGCGCAAAAAGGAAAAGAACCATCAGAAACAGCAGTTTCTTTGCTCTTGGCACAATGGAAGGATGTAACATTTCCATAAAATGCATCCACCTTCATTACTGAGCTAATGCCCTGAAACTTCCTTACTGTGCAAGGCGTTGGAGATGTTCTGGGAGGAGTGAGGGGTCTCCCCCTCTCTGGGATCACTTTGTGCTGCCTTCACTCGCTCAGTTGTTGATATTTGTGAGGCAGAGGTAACAGCAGGGGTTGTTCCTGGAGGACAATTCCCAGAGAGAATCCTCCCCAGTGTCATACTGGGAGTAGCACTGGGAGGGAGCTCCCGCTCTGCTCACATGTTATGCCTGGCATTTGGCAATTCTTGTTCCAAAATAGGAATGCCAAATAAAGTTGGATTCCAAAACGCTTCAGCTCCCCTGAGCAAAGCAGTATTTACAAGGACAGAAATAGATTTAGCATCGTATCAGCAGCCCTTTAATGCATGTTTTAAATACTAGGCACTCCTCTGGGGGAAGGAGTAGGGAGAGTTGTAGCTGTATATAAATAAAATGCCCAAGCTGTAAATAACAGAGGAGATCAGTGGTGGAAAACGAGGCCTTTTGGAGAGCTCATGACTGGACCTTAAAAGTTCCTCGAAAGTGTGATTTTAAAAAGGAGATTTTTCATTCTCCTTTTAATTTCAACAATTTTAAGATGGAATGCTTAATTGAGATCAGATTGCCAGTGGTACAGTTATGCTCTTTAATTATCTGCTGTCGCTTCTCGATGACCTTGGAATTTATTGATGTGGAATTACCAGTCCCTGGTGTTTCCATCTTTTACATTTTTGCAGCACCAGGAAATTGTTTCTCCTCCAGATAGATCCACTTGGCATCTCCTCCATGACCACAAATCAATTAAATGGTCTTGCCAGGACTGCAAAATTTTACATATTGAAATCCAGCAGTTGCTCTTTACTGCAGGCTGTGGAGAAAGCTTTGTAAAATGTGATAGAGTGGGAAACAACACCCTTTTGGGAGTCAGGCCAGGCTGCATGAGAAACTGAGAGCTGGAAAATCATCATGAGAATGAGGAGAATTGAGGAAAGGAACCTGGGTATGGAGTGTGTGTGTCTATGGACAGGAGTGGTGGAAGAATTTCAACTGACTAGCTCTAGAAATCACAAAAAAAAAGGACTTCAGAAAATATTTTAGGTATTTCAGAAAATATTTTAGGTATTTAAGAATTTCTTCACTTCTGTTTGAAAGTATTTTGAAACTTGAAAGTATTTTCCATTATATGGTGCAAGGTAAAAGCTCCAAAACACTGAAGATGATACTACCATTCCTGTTTTAAGCAGAGAGCTCTTGCAATCTGGAAAGTTCCCGTTGTCTGTCTGAGGGAGAGCAAGGGCCAGAACACAGAGCCTGGGCCACAGGGAGTGTCTTCATCCAGAGATTATAGATTTCCTTTTCCTTGCGAGCTTTCTCATTGTCTATGAATCTAAGGGTAGGTTGGTCATTTGGGAATCACAGCACAGCTTCTAATTCTGCAGGTTTGAATTTAATTGTGAAGCTCAGAAGCCTTTTGTGATAAAATTTTCATGAAAATTTAGTAAGAGTCTGTTTCAACAAAGTAATATTTCTTTATATAATCCTTAACCATTTTTAGTCATCTACTACTGAAACAGAACTTTTATCCTTTGTGCTATCAAAAAACTTCATCCTCTAATCCAAAGTATTTATGCAAAGATTTCCCAGAAGCAAGCAAACACCAAAACTCATCAAAAGAGGGATGCCAGAATTTCTTGAAATACATCAAGTATCTGTGACTAGGGAATCTGTGTAAAATAACTTTAACGGCTGTAGTCTTTTCAGAAATCAGGCTTTATAAAATCCAGAAGCAACAGGGTAATGCCCTTTTATGTGGATTTGAAAGGAACTCGGTGGAACAAACACAAGAAGTGTTACTGATTCTATTTCCTTCTTTCAGTAACTGTAAGCCCCAAAGTTCCACTGGTGTGGGCTCCCTGCTTCATTGCAGCAGTTGCTCGTGCTCTGTTTCCCCAGGAATTGTTGATGCAGGTGGCAGGTTTTGGAAGGAGATGCCACTCAAGAGGGAATTGCCAGGGTTAGGGACTGACATGGGTTCTGACAAGCAGTTGCTAGAAGAGGAGGGAAGAGAAACATCTCAAGTGACAAATACTAAAATGGATGAAACAAATGCTTTCAGAGTGGAGTTGGATGGGAATATTCTTGTGTGGAAGAATCAAATGACAGAAATACACACACACACACACACACACACACATCTTTGAGTAGTGCTGGGAACAGAGCCGTGCAGGATTCTGACAGTTCCAGCAGAAAGTGTGCCTGGGGGCAGTAACCACAGCCGAGCTGCTCCTTCCCTGAAGGGGAATTTGCTAACTCTGGAGCAGCAGAGCTGAGGCTTTGCATCCTTTCATTCCTCTGCTCTCAGATCTCCCTAACCCTCGGGACTGAAGCAAGGCGTGTGCACTTGGTTTAGTCTTCCTCAAAATCCCCTTCCCCCCAACAGTTTCCCGTAAGTTTCTGGTGGCATCCAGCAGGGATTGTTGTTTGGATGTGCTGGTGGTGCTTCACACTGCCTGCTAGAGGGCTGGGAATAATTCCTGCCTGTTAACTTCTGTGCGCTCCCACAGCAATCAGCACTTTTTATAGGAGTCAGCTAACAAACCTGTAAAATTCCTTGTACAGCATTTTAGGACTGCTTCATCTGGACTTTCAGGAGGTTAAAAACTGCAGTTATAGTTTACAGTATGGGGAACAGCAACTGTCTGAAATCTAGAAAGCTTGGCTTCAGCATATGGTAATAATCAAAAGTAACATTTAAAGCATCTTTTGTAAGCAGAGATTGTGTACTGAGAATGCTTTCTAATACTGTTAGGGACAGCTAAAGCCTACTCTTCCTTTATTCCCAAGAATAAGAGATGAATTGTCCTTATTTAGACAAATGTTGCTGGGCTGCACATTCATTTTATACAGAAACTTGTTTTGTCATTTAGATTAGGTTTTCCTTGGGTCTTTGCTAATTTTTCTGAAGTTAGCACATGTAACTGTTATCTGGTTATCTGAAAAAAACAGATCTTCTCAAAAATTACATTTACATTCTTGTTTAATGTTTGCAATATGTCTTACTTGGGCCGCAAAACTGACTCATGAGCTTTAATTAAAAAAAAAAAAAAGAAGAAGGATTTGAAGAATGTTTTTTCAGCTGTTTTTGGTGGGGTTTTTTTTGTTTGTTTGGGTTTTATTTGTTTGTTTGTTGGTTGGTTTTTTTGTGCGGTTTAGTTTGGTTTTGAGTTGTTGGTTTTTGGTGTTTTGTATTTGTTTGTTTGGGTTTTTTTTTTTGGTATTTGTTTGTCATGTTTTTTATACTGGGATTGCTAGTTCCAGTCCAGTTTGAATTCTGACATTGGAAATAAAACTGAACTGTAATATTTCTGGTGTTACAGAATAATGAAAGCACAATTCACTACCAGGCAGCAGTTTGGGGAAGTCTGGCAGTAGCGGGGTCTGGCGGTGTGGCCTTCTTATGTGACATTGGTGACATCAGAATTGCTTTTGGTTACATGGGCAGAAGCTTCCAGCTGCACTCTCACTGAATTTTCATGGTTACCCCTTGCTGCTCAAAACCAGCTTTGGAAGCCTGCCTTGTTTCTGGAAAACAACCCCAAATTTCCTACAAGGAATAAGGGTCAGATTTGAACCATTTGTGCTACAAAGAGACAGAAACCCGTTAGTGGGTAAATCCTTTGCTGTTTCAAGGAGCCTGGTCCCAGGTCTGCCTGCAGAATGCTTCAGAAAATCCTAGCCAGGATTTTTTGTGCCCTGTGTAGTCACAGAGCATCTGAGTGTAGCCCAGTGCCCGTGTGGGTGCAGAGTGCAGGGCCACATTCTCCAGAGCAGAGCCTGCCTGTGCCCAGAGCAGCTCACTTTCTGTAGAACCCTAAAACACGGGAGAAAGCAGAGCCGTTTAAAACCCAAATATTTGGCACCTCCAATCTCACTGCTGCTCCTCCACAGCTGTGCTGGCTTTTAGCTTCCTCTCTTTATTAAACTGTTAAATTGGGAGTTTTTATTACTCCCAGTTTAGCGCTTCTAATAAAAAGTCGTGGTTAAAAGCCTCTGTGGGTATTGAAACTTGCAGCTGTGATTTCTCTTGATGAAAATAAAGACAACCCCCATTTTTAAAGTTTGCCTCTGTCAGGGGGTGGCTTCAAATCAGAGGGGGCTGGGTGGGATAGCAGCTGAGAAGGAATTATAGCAGCAGGAAGGGATGAGGAGAAAGGAAAGAAGGTGGCAGAAGAAGAGAAATATTAATTAGGTGTTCACAGTGCAGCTGCAGTATGAAAATACCTCAAAGTCTAGAAATAGTCCAAAGCCCCTTGCTGCTTTAATACAGGACTTATTTAAACATGACATCACTGTTCAGTAACAGGGCCTGGGACCTCACTCGAGAGGCCAATTTTACCATTCATGGAAAGTTCTGTAGTGTCCATTGGTCCTGATGGGTGTCCATCCCAGCAAGATTGTGGCAGCAGGGGGAGGGAGCACGTCACGACAAATCCTGCAGAGTGGCTGTTTGAGACTCTGCCTGCCTGTAAAGGGCAACTTGACACCTTGACCTGGGGATTCAAAGCAACAATAAAAGAAATTTTAGTACAGAGGAGATTCTTTTCTATCCAGCTTCTTAAGCTGATGTCATTATCTTTTACTGAAAAAAAAAGAAGGGAAAAAAAAGGAAGAAATATTTTAGAAGTGTAAGAATATATTTTTAAACTCTATTTATGCTGGAAATAAATCTTTTCATTAAGAAAAAAACTCTGAGATGAAAACTCTGATACATAATGATTTAAAGTTTTCTACCTCAAGGTAAAGTTTTTCATGGTCTCTTATGTGGGAGGAAGATAGAATATTTTTAATCACTGAAGTTGAATTCAAAGTTACCTGACTGGACTGCAGGAGTCAGTTCTGGGAAAAGAGGAATTTTGAAGGCATGAACGGTGTCTCCTGCAGGGCCTTGGAAATCTGCAGGAATGCTGCTTCTCTCTGCTACCTCTGCTTTTCCCTCTGCTGAGGAAATGAGGCCACTTCCCCAGAGGGAGGTGGTATGGCTCCTAACTTAGTTTGTGTTTAGTTCCAAAGCAGGCCCAGAACTGCAGAGCTCTGAAATAAAAAGGATAAGAGCATAAAACTGCCCCTCTTTCATTATCCGTTTGATGACCGGAGCTCTAGCAGCAGAACAGCTGCTCAGATGTCTCATGGTTTTCAAAGCACTGCTGAAGGCTTGAGGGGGAAATATTCTTTCACTGAAGACAGAACTCCCTTTGATTTCTGCTGGAGCTGTATTTCAGGCTTACAATCTGATGGTGCACTCAGTTATGTCAGAAAACAGGTCAGCCCATCCAGACCCATCTTCAGAAACATTCCTCAGGCTGCACCTTTCAGCAACGTGACTTGGTTAAATTTAGCTCCACTGATTTTGCTGAAATTTCCTTGAATATAACTGTGCTGGAATTGGATGATAAACTGTGGGGGTTGCTGGGTCTGAATTACCTTTGGTGCTGGCTGTCCTTCTTCAGCTCTCCCATGTCCTCACCATATTCTGGGAGTGAGGCAGTGGTTTTTAACCTACTGAATGTGTCCCTGAAGCCAAAGCCAGGCTGTGTTTGGGTGACAAGATGCCCCTAAGGACAGCAGATTCTAAGGGATGGCAATTCTCATTTTTTGGCAGTACTGCGCATCTGAGGCAACTCAAGAACAACTTCCCTGCACTTGGAGGCCACTGCTCCTGCCACACCTGGCTGTGGGAGAAATGGTGTCCACAGAGCTGTCCCAGTTCCCTCCTGGGACTGAGGCATCCCTTCCTGTCCATGCTGTGTGCAGGGCATTCCTCAGCCCTGGGCAGTGTTTGTGTCTGTTCTGGGCTCTCCTCAGCCCTGGGCAGTGTTTGTGTCTCTGGGAGCCTCTCTCTGTTCTGGGTAACTCCTGAGTAGCTCCTGCTCGCTGGTGCTTGGGAAGGAGGCACCTCAGCCACAAGAGGTTGCTTTGCTCCACTGCCACCCCAGCAGCTGTCCTGATGTCACCACACCCTGTCCAGGGTTTCAGCAGACAGAGCAAACTGTGTGACCGTGGCTCAGGCCTCAGCAGGGCCGCCGTGGCTCAGGGACTCAGAGTGTGGCTGCCTGGGGTGACAACAGTGGCTCACTTTGGGCAGCAGAGAAGGGACAGTGGCTACAGGGACACCAGTGAACAAATATTTGCATATGACCCAATGAAAAATGACACACAGTGATTCCGCTGCAGGGAGGAGAGAGGAATCTGCCTTTGTGCTTGCACTAATCAACCAGACTGACTGTTTGTATTTCTCCAGGGCTGGAACTGGGGCAGGGGACACGTACAACTGACACTCATGAATAATTAATATATATATTTTTTAAATGTTTCATCAACTCGGTGAATTAAGGAGACCTGCAATGAACAGATGAAGTATTAGACTCTGTGGAGTGAAGACAAGCATTTAAATTAAGAAAACAGCATGATAAGATTGTGCATGCTGAGTCCAAGAACCCTTGATCTAGACATTTAATGGATAGAAGGGAAGACAAGCAGGAATATATAAAAAGATGCTATTAGTGCCCTGGGGTTGTCTGAGGAAAAAGGACTTTTCAGTGTGAGAAATTAAGTTGAAAATGTTGACTTTTTGTCCAAATATTTTATGAGGGAACCCTATGGCAAAGTAAAGAAAGAATAGGAAACATAAAAATAAAAGTAGGAAAGGAAGACACAGTATTTTAGAAGCTCTTTTCCAGGATTTTTTTTTTTCATGTTCTTGTACAGTAGAGCAGTCTGCCTTTTGTAAAGGAGATCAAAGCTGTAGGAGAAGCAAAATCTAATGAAAAGCATCTGGGCTTGGTGATAAAAGGAGGAAGTGTCTGCAATGGGATGACAATTGTATAGTTGTTCCTCCTGTCAGATCTAACATGAAATTGGAGAAACAAAACACAACCTGCACCAATCCAGCTCTCTTCCCTTTGGGGGTGGTGGGCTGAAGCAGTGTGAGGACACACACACAGAGGTATTGTTAAACTCAGGGGAACAGAAAAGCTGCTGTGCTATAGCTGAAAGGAAATAGCAGAAATTTTCAATATGTGCACTACTTAAGAATGAATGTGATCAAATTTTTGATTGAAAACTAATTGAAATTCAATCAAAAATGGTGGAAGGCAAAAGTTTGTTCATTTTTGTGTGTCTTCAAACATAAGGTTTGGATTCACTTTCTCAATCTCTTTGTGTGGTAGAGATCAGAACATGATGAGAAAGGTGGAGAGAAGCCTTCAGCCCCTGCAGTGGCCCAGAGGCATTCCACATTCCATTTTTCCCATTCCTTATTCCATATTTCCTAGTCCCTATTTCCTATTCCACATTCCATATTCCCTATTTCCTATTCCACATTCCACATTCCATACTCTATATTCCATATTTCCTATTCAATATTTCACATTCTATATTCCACATTCCTGTTCCACATACCCTACTCTGTATTACACATTTCCTAGTCCATTTCCCCATGTTCCATATTTCCCATTCCACACTCCATGCTCCTTGCTGCTCTGCTGCTGAAGCAGCCCCAGATTTCTGTCCGTGTGTGAAGCACTGCAGGGCTGTGCTGCAGGGTCCTGAGGGCCAGGTTCACGCAGCACCATTTCCCCCCAGCTCTTCTTTTCAGAACCAGCAACAAGGGATATGAGTGAGCTGGGAAATTATTTGCTGTGTGGATGGTCCTGTGTTTTTTTAATCTAAATCTCACCTGCTGTTTTGTGCCCTGATCACTTGCTATTAAGCTGGTGTGGAATTTGTTATACTATCTGTACTGCAAGCATGATAAAATTATTTAGATCCTTTCAAATACTTTGCTTAAACATGCCTAAAGTTCTCTAACACTTAGCTTAAATAACCAGTACACTTGATGAACATACAAAAATTACGCTTTTAAACATCTCATATGCCTCAACACCAAATTTTTATTCTTTCTTTGCTGTCTTTTACACTATTTTCTGTGTGAGGGGGGTGGTCAGGTGGAGCAGAATCAGCACAAGCAACGTGGTTGCTCTACATGAGTCCCTTCTGTGCACGAGATGAAATGTCAGAGTAGTGTATCGGAGTCCCTGATGGCTCCAATGCTTGTGCCAGAGCTCACTGAATGTATTCTGAATTTGCAGCCCCATCTCTGGATGAATTCACTTGCCTTCCGTTGCTTTTCCTTGTTTGCTCTCTACAAACCTCCTGTGAGGGATGCTCACTGCAGAAAATTTACAGAAAGTCATCTTTTCATCTCGTAACCATCAAATCTTGGAAGTACCTCATGCTCTTAGCTTGTCCAAGTGAATTTCAGAGACAGTGATGTGCCTCTGGGAACTGGGTACAATTTATCTGTGGACCTTTGGAACAAACACAGAACACTAACTTGTAACTTTCAGATATTCCCTTAGAGATTCTTACTTAAATATTTACCTTTGTAAGGCAGAAGTAAAGGAGAATTTGGAGATGTTGAAGCATCAGTTTCACTTCTGTTGTCCTCCAGGCTGGTGTCTTTGTTCTCTCCCCCTGGTCTCTAATCTCACTTTTGACCCCTTGGACACAACAGCACAGTCACTTTGAGGACTGGCAGGCTGTTGGAAGTCTCAAGCCCAGCAGAGAGGTCCACACCTCTTCCTTCCCTCCTGGGACAAGGAGAGCTGGAAAACTCCCATCTCCAGCACTCAGTGCTGTGCTTTGCTGCTTCTTGCAGGGATGCCTTACCTGGAGCAGATTGCTGCACTGCTCTGATGCCATCCTGGCCCAAAACTCCCCCAGCTTTAACAGCTTGTGGTGCAGGAATTGCTGTGTGCATTCCCAGACAGCTCTTTAGAGGGAACATGACCGTGTTCATGCATAGATTTGTACTGGAAAAATTGGAGAGGTCCAGGGAGCCCTGAAGTACAGTCCATTTGTGGTTTTGCAGACCCTTCTGTCTGAAAACAGAAGGGTCCCACTTCTCTGGCTGCTGCTGACTTTCCCTGAGTCATCCGTGAGGGAAGGAAGTGAGCAGAGCGACCCCCGGATACAGCTGCTGTTATCATTTAGTTGCTCCTATAAGTAGAAAACTTTTAAATAGAAAAATTTGAGAGACATTTTCTTACATACCCACACGATCTACCTTTCTTCCTTTCTTTGTTTCTTCCTTTCTTCCTGGAGTCCTTCCTTGCCT
>VXBQ01002995.1:14043-47906 GCA_013400175.1 Phainopepla nitens
TTTTTGCTGGAGAGGAAGACATTTCATAATTGTAAGTACTGAGGGTGGAATATTACAAACCCACTATGGCTGGATTAAGCAACTGAGCACTTGGCTGGAATGCCTGGAAAATTAAGAAACAAATGGTCTGTGTAAGAAAATAGAAAAATCTTTTCTTGTCCCAGAAAATGTTCCCCTAATCCTAGGTTGCAATGCTCTTATCTCCACCACTGCCTGTAACTCATTTGTGTTATGTAACTGCACCATTTTGCTGACCATTTCAAATTTTAGAAGAAATTCCTCAATTCCATCCCTGTTTTGTTGCACACTTACTCTTCTTTACTGCCTCTGCTCCGATGTAATCTCTGGATAACATCTTTTGACTTCAGATGTATTTTTCCCCTCTCTCTTTTATGTTTTTCGTGTTGTTTTGGTTTATGCTCTGTTTTGTTCTCTGGATAATGAAAGAGATAAGCTGTCCCTGAAAAGCTGTTTTGGAAACACCTTTGCTATTCTGGACTGACAGACAGGGTGCTGAAGCATCGAGCTGTTCGTGATGGTTCCTCTTTCTCCCAGGGGCTGACACAAACTGAGGGGCCATGGGCTGAGACATCTAGGTCTAACAAAACAGATCAAAAACGCCAAAAATGGGATGGGATAAAAAACCATCCCCAAGACTGTCCTGCAGGTTAAAAGCAGCCTTTGGAGGTGGCTGGAAAGGCCCAGTTTGCTCAACTGGCAATGGAAAGCTATTTTCATCTAACATTCTTTTCTGTCAGTTTTGGGGTTTTTCTTTTGGAGGTGTTTGTCTGGGTTTTTTATTGGGTTTATGTTGCAGTGTTTCTGTTTTGGTTTGCTTAGTTTTCTGTTGTTTTGGGGGTTTTGTTGGGTTTTTGTTGGTTTTTTGGTTTGGTTTGGTTTTTTATTGGGGGTTTTTGTTTGTTTTGGTTTTTGTGGGTTTTTTGTTTGTTTGTTTTGTTTTGTTTTGTTTTGTTTTGTTTTGTTTCTGTTTTTAAGTAGCAATATGGCCTGTTCTTGTACGGAGCTTTGCTACTAAATCGTCCCATCAGCGTCCTACTTTTCCAAATTTTCTCCAGTACATTTGGGGTCTTCTCCTTTGCTTCCACCCCCTCCTTCTCACCTTTCTTCCTCCAAATCCAGTATGATAAAATGGATGATAACTAAAAGTCCTCCTCAGAATGAGAAAAAAAAATTCTGAAAATTGAAATGTATAGTAATAACTCTGATCTGGGCTCTTTCTCTCTTAAGGAGTTTGAATTAGTGTGATGTAATTTATTACCATAAACCAGGTAACTGCAGAACCATTGCAATTTGGATCTAAATCAGGAGCTGAAGTTATTGGTCACCAACAATCTGTTATTGACAACCATGTCCCTTGGTCTCCAGGTGAGAGGGGAGTGCCTGGGACTTGGAAGGAAAGGCAAAGTGCTCAGCAGTCACATTTGACCAGGTAAGTGGTGTGAAGCTGTGAGATATTTATGTTGAAGAAGGTCTTTAATTCATAATCACAGGTGCCACATGAAACCAACTGCATTTCTTACCACATATTTTATAGAACTGGTAAAACAAACCGGATGCTATAAACAAACCCAGCACTGTTTTTGTGAACACAAAGTACTCTCCGCTCCTGCTTCACTTTCCTCTCTAATCCTGACCAAGGTTTCTTGTGAGGTCCCCATTTTCACCAGGAGATACCAGGTTCTTGTAGATGATGACAGTAACAATTGTAAAACCATCAGTTCTAACATCACTCTGACAGAGTTGCTTCTTTGCAAGCAGTGGAATTTATATGATTGATTTTGACCTTTTCTCCCCTCTGGAAACCTGTGCTCTTGAAATGCTGAGGTCTTTGCTCTGTTGTAGCATTGTTTAATACAGGTTTAGGTATCATTACATGAGTAGGAAATGTCTCCCATGAAAGGGAGACACGTTCACAGCTCAGGATGTCACTGTCTGGCACGTGCTTGTTTAAATTCTCACACGTGAGAGGATATGAGGTCTTTGAGATCAATAATGGCATGAAGAAAAAGAAAAAATAGAAATATATTTACAGAAGAAAATATCAGTGTTTTTCAAGAAAAGCCTTGAGGATTTTCCGTCGAGTTATCCGACAACAGTCTTATAAAAACAAAGTATCTTTCAAAAAGTCACGGTGAATCAATAGGGATTTTTTTAACACCGCTGTGTCCATGTGAATTTTATCTCAAAACAGCTGCAATTGTTTAAGGCTGGAACCCAGGAGAACACATTTTCCTGAGTTTATTTTTCTCCTGAATGCTCTCACAGCAAACCAGCTCTTTGGCTGTAAAGGGGCCCTGCGTGAGCTTGTCTGACGAGCCGGGGCCATTCCCGCGTTTCCTCTCGTGCTCTCCTCATGCACCCGGGCAGGACCCAAGATGAGGGGCTGGAGCCTCCTCAGGCTGGGTGTCCCTCCCACAGGAGGCACTCGGGGTGGCACTCAGGGCACAGGGCTTTTGGAGGAGGCCACGGAGAAGTTTTGTGGTTGGAATTCTGCATCCAGCAGCAGGCAGAGGTCCTGTGGGATTTGGGCTCACTCCAGCACCTTCCATGGCATCTCTCCATGCTCAGAATGTTTAGCAGCTTAAAAATCATTGTTACAGATAAAAGAAAGATGCTCTTGAAGCAGTACATAGGCTTTGACCCTTTCTTTGACTGCAGTTATTTTAGCTTTCATTCAATTCTACTGTAACTTCCACTTCAATCTTTGGCTTTTGATTTAATAGACCCCTGTCAATGCCAGCATAAAACTGATTTAAAATAACCATAGAAACAGACAGAGTGTATTATCTTTATCTTTCAGACTGACTTTTTTTTCTCCTAGATCTTTGTAAAAATTCAGTAGAGGGACTTGAAATGCTGCATTTAAACAGAAGAAAATCTACTATAGAGGAGGGAAAAGACAAGCCCAAAAAGCTGTGTGATGAAGGTTTGTTTTAGGCATTACACTTTAGCCAAGACCCATTGAAGGAGAAACTTCAGAAGCTTGCTGGGGCTCTCTCCATCAGGTGTGGCAGCTGTAAGGGCTGCTGTAAATATTCTCCTGGTTTACAGCTGGCAACTCTTGGACTTGGCACCACCCATGTGAAATGTTTAGCTGAAAAAAAAATTATCTTCTCTCCCTTCAGAGGTAATCATGACAATAAATACCAAGAAGAACAACCAATCAAATTAAAGGTGAGGACTCATTTGTAAATGCTGTTATCTCACTCATTTCATTCATAAAGCTGCACCAGCCAGGTGCTTGGAAACCAAGCAGGTTTCACTTCTTAACAGCAAATCTACTAAACTGCAGTGGGTCTGTCTTTATGGCACAGCTTTATTTACATTTACTGAAGGAAAGGGGTTGTCCTTGGTGCTTTGAGCAGATGGTCTGGGCTCTCCAGTTCTACTGAGAACTGTATTTGTAAGAAATGCAATATTCATAATATAATTTCATGCTATTTCTATTTTTTTTTTAATGAACTGTTTTATAAAGAAGCTTCTGAAAGTGAGGAGTGACCTTTCTGAATCCCATCTATGGAATGTTTTACAACTTGAGACTAAAGAAGATATTTTAACATCTATTTATGAGCCATATTTTTACCATATTTTATGGTTTAGACTCCTGAGCTCTCCTTCAAAATGTTTCCCAGATCATGTACTTTTTATATCGTGCCTGTGCTATAGAATGGCATTAATGGTTTCTCTTTAGAGGTTAGCTCACTTAAAAGACAATTTGGGAAACAGGATACCTGTGGTTGATGATGTGGGATGGAAAATTTTATCTTAACCACTGTTTCCAATGTATTGTCATTAATTTTGAAGCACTTTTGTCTGCATTAGCAGTTTAGCACTATGTTTAATGTGTTCTCCAGATCGACCCTGTTCAGTGGCCAAAGGATTGGCTCTTGTCTCTTTAGGCCAGTGAGTGAAGCCCGTGCCATGAGCCAGCTGCTGGGTGAGCACCCAGGTTTGAGCCCCAGGATTTGGCTGGAGGACACTGGTGCCACAAGTGTCCCCTGGACTTCTCATCACCCCACCTGTGCCTTCTGTTCAGCTCTGCTGTGTCAGTGTGGATCCAGAAACTGTCCCCTCTGTCCAGGCCTGCCTCTCAACGTGTGTCCTAAACAACACCTTGTTCATATTGGTACCCTAATGAGCTGCTCCAAGAAGCAAAAGTCCTTCAGTCCCAACAAAGAGAAATGCAGTATCATTTTTCTTTTTAAATTTTATTTTTTCCTGTGTCATCCTCCAGGCTGTTGGCTCTCAGCCTAGGAGTTCTGTGATTTTTATGGGAGGTTTAGGTGCCAAACTGCTTTAAGTAAGTGTTATCTCCTTGGCTTGAAAAAAGCTCAGCAGCATTCTGCTTGAAGTATGGCTGTAATTTGAGGGACAGGAAGCCAAATTGAAGTGGTGATATTTATGTGTGAAACAGAGCTGCCTCTGTTCTCCAAGAGTAGATTTTAGTGGTGAGTGGCTGCTCAAAGAAATCCATGGCTGAGAAGAGGCAGATTCCCAGCACATATCAATTACCCCAGCCTTGTTCACTTGAGTGGAGCTGCCAGTTTACTGCAGGATTTGCTGCAGGAACCTGGTACAGAAATAGGGAATATCAGCAAGGACATCAATCACTTGTGGCACGGCAGTTTGCTTGGCATGTGGCCGCTTGCTACAAATTGCCCTCAAAAGCTTTGCATCTTCTTGGAGCACAGAACTATTTAGTATGTTAAACTTCCTGCACTCTGGGGGCCTGATAGAATTCCCTTTGTGGGTAATAGTCTAGTTGGCAATGCTTTCAGGTACAGATACATGTACATAAAGTCAGGTGTCAAGGGCCAAACAAGGTGAAATTGGGTTCTAGTGTGAAAATGTCACAATTTTGTTGCTCTTTGCAGCCACAGAAAGGCCAAGAAGACTTGTGGGGCTGGAAGCTTCTTCAGGAAAGACACAAAGAGGGATAGAGATGAGTTTCTCCTGTCTCCAGATTTCTGCTCTATCAGCAATGTCCATCAGATGTCATATCAAAAAGGGTTTTCACATCCAACATGAGACTCCCGTTACTGTTTCAAAACTTTCAGTTTCATATCCTCTTCAGCTGTACAAGTCTTCTTACCTGCAACCTGTTTATTCTTTTGATTTCAAGAAGCTTGAAGATTGGAAATTTCAGACTGAGCCTCTCATTAGCCATGGGTGCCATGAACTCAGAAAAAGATAATGAGCAAAACAAACACCAGTTCTCAATCTTCTTTTCTCTGAGAAAGTTCAGGTCTGGCTGTCAGTTTGCAGTTTGGTTAATTATTCTTGCTTTTTGGACAACTTGTTCTTACATTTATCAATACTATTGCGCTTCAGAATATCATGTCTTCTTCCCTGGCATCTTCTCCTCCATTTTGCGTTGTTTACATGAGGACACACATTTCCAATTTCCATTTCTTATCAGACATCAGCAGAAGTTTCCATTCAACTCCATCAGAACAGACCCCTGGGAAGGTCTGATTTCAATCCCATTTCTTTACAGAGTTTGTCATAGCTGGTCATACATAGAGTTCAGGAATGAAAAAAGGGCAATATCCAGTTTTTGTGTTTAGATACTGTGGAAACTCCAACACTCCAATCATACGATTTTCAAAAGGCTCTTTGCATGGGTGTTAAATATTTTAAAATATTTGAAAACACTGTTTGATTAGCTTTTTGTATTAGAAAAACTAACAAAATCAGAAGAAAAACAAATGTTGTTTGCTTTTTCTTTTTTAGTAAAGAAACCAAGTTTCTCTATTTACAGTCTTTGACAAAACTGATATAAACTAGCAAACTGGGGGGGTTTTTTGAGCTTTAACAGCAACTTTGGGGGAAGTAAGGTTTCCAGAGCAGGAATCTGACATAATTATAAAAATAAATGTCGAAGAGTTGTGACATGCAGCAACTCACAACAAACTGAAAAACCCATTAAGTCAGACACGTGCCTAAGTAACTCCACTAAATCCAGGCCTCTTCTTTGCTCCTTTTGGAATCTAGAAATCCTCAGATAAGGAAGTTTTGGAGGACACTTTTCTGTTCTGCTTCATCCCACCCCAAAGCAGTGACATTGGTCCTCATTGTTTTCTCACACCTTCCAAGCCCAGCCCTCACTTTGCACCCACGGCTTCCCAACCTTCCTGCGAGTTTCTGTGCTTCCCCTCCTCCAGACAACGCCCTCAGGTCCCCAGCTGCTGCTTTCCTTCACTTCTGAGTTCAGAGTGGCCCCGTTTTGTGCCATGAAACTCACTTATGTGAGGAGATGTCATTGAGAACATGAACTCATCAGCTCAGAAGAAAGGACACGAGGGTATTCAGGGAGAGAGCTGAAAATAGCCACGGCTATATGGATTTCATTGGGTGTGTGTGCTGTGCTGGTGCCATCTCTTTTTTGATAGCAATTATATGCTCTCTGATTTCAAGTCTTCTAATTCTTGTTTTGCATTTAGCATCTCAAAGCCTTTTTGGAGAAACACACTCTGAGTATCATTACTGCACAAATTGGTAAACTGTGTGTAAACATTTTATAAGCAACATGTTCAGTCTTTTTTTTTTTTTTTTTGTGGAGGGATTTGTTGGGGTTTGGATTTTTTGCTTTATTTTTTTATGTGAACACATTATTTCACAGCTGCTAGCTTACTGGGTCACAAGTTAATAGCATCTCTGCCTGGCACTGAATTGGAGTTATTACTGACTATCATCATGAATTAGGCCACCGTGGTTTTTTTCATTTCTAGCTGTTGTTGTTATAAATGCTGTATCCTCCTTGTGAGTATTTCCCGGATCTTATAACATAAAGTTTATTTGATGTATCTTGAATCTGTCTGTTTTCTGATGGAATATCAGCTAGAAGTAACTTGAAATAGCAGTGAGCACCATATTTAAGGAATGGAGAGTTTAGGACGATAGCAGTATTCTTCAACTGACTTGGTGTTTGAATTTCCTGGATTCACAGGAAAAAATGGAAAATATTGTCCTCTATGTTTGTAATAATGTTTTAAAGAAGCTTCAAGGATATAACCTGCGGGATCTATTGCTGCCTTCAGCTAAAGCAGCAAGAAGAGGAACTTCAAGAAGCTCACCGGCATTTCAGCTGTGATTTTCTTGGGTGCTGTCACGGGAGGGGAGATGACACAATTCATGTATCCATGCAAGTCCAGGGAAAAAGTATCTTGTGCAAAGCTCCCATTTCCAGCAAGCATCAAGGTGTAGGATAGATATTCATGGAACGTGGTAGGAAAATTGTGGGGAGGTTTATCAGCACCCCTGTAAAGCCAGGACAGCTGTTCACAGACCCAGTCCTGCTTTCTGCAGAAGCCATTACCACAGGCTTTAGCTCCCTGCCAGCAGCACCCTTTGTGTTACAGGCTGCTGTTTCTGCATCTCTCAGAGCTGTCTCTGGTTTGCCCTGTGGCATGTTCTATAAATTATACTTTGGCTGGAGACACTGGAGGGTGCTTTCTTTAGAGGTAATAACCCTTGGCATTGATAGGGCACACCAGGGAATCACACAGAACTTTGCTGAGCTTCATAACAACCCTCTGGAGCGAGTAAGCGTCATCACTCCCATTTTTTCAAATATGAATGTTGAC
The DNA here is from genome assembly GCA_013400175.1 of Phainopepla nitens. Lineage (NCBI taxonomy): Eukaryota > Metazoa > Chordata > Aves > Passeriformes > Bombycillidae > Phainopepla > Phainopepla nitens. Next base: position 21,651 of record VXBQ01002995.1, read on the forward strand.
CTTTTACTGTACCTTATGACATGTTCTGCTTAGGCTTCATATTCTGATCTTAAACTTGTGGCTGAGTGGAATCCTCATGTGTTTCACATGGTAAAACCCTCGTGATGCTTCTGGTTCATGCTGCTCCCCAGGGAGCCACAAGCAGCATGAGATGGCCTTGACTGCCTGGAGTTGCCTCTGAGGGAACTTTTGGGAATGAGGCTTGAGGCAGAATGCTTTCTCTTCTCTGCTGCTCCCTGAGCAGCTGTCAGAAACCTCTGTTTAGTTCCATATCACTGTCCCCATCCATGTGGAGATGAGTCCTGCAGCCCAGAGGGCCCGGTGGAGGTTGGTGACACAGCTGAAGCAGGGCCTTCACAGCTGGATAAACCTGAGTGTGTTTGTACCGAGGCTGGATAAACCTGAGTGTGTTTGTACCGAGGCTGGATAAACCTGAGTGTGTTTGTACCGAGGCTGGATAAACCTGAGTGTGTTTGTACCGAGGCTGGATAAACCTGAGTGTGTTTGTACCGAGGCTGGATAAACCTGAGTGTGTTTGTACCGAGGCTGGATAAACCTGAGTGTGTTTGTACCGAGGCTGGATAAACCTGAGTGTGTTTGTACCGAGGCTGGATAAACCTGAGTGTGTTTGTACCGAGGCTGGATAAACCTGAGTGTGTTTGTACCGAGGCTGGATAAACCTGAGTGTGTTTGTACCGAGGCTGGATAAACCTGAGTGTGTTTGTACCGAGGCTGGATAAACCTGAGTGTGTTTGTACCGAGGCTGGATAAACCTGAGTGTGTTTGTACCGAGGCTGGATAAACCTGAGTGTGTTTGTACCGAGGCTGGATAAACCTGAGTGTGTTTGTACCGAGGCTGGATAAACCTGAGTGTGTTTGTACCGAGGCTGGATAAACCTGAGTGTGTTTGTACCGAGGCTGGATAAACCTGAGTGTGTTTGTAGCCAGGCTGGATAAACCTGAATGTGTTTGTATCAAGGCTAGACAAACTTGAAAGTTCTTGTACCAAGGCTGGATAAACCTGAACATGTTGGTACTGAGGCTCATGAGACACACAGAGCTGGTGCATCTCTCTCTGCTTCCAGGGAGAAATGCTGGATGTGGGGTTTTGAGGGCATGGAAACTTGGAACACTCAGCTTCACATCTGTATCTCCAGGTGGAGAAGTGGGAATCAGGAGCTATAAGGGACAAATGTCTTTGTACCCCTGGTTCAGCAATGCCAGGCAGGTAAATGTGATGAAGACCCACCCAGTTTTGTGTCAGTTCATGAAGCTGGACAAATGGAGGTGGGGAAGGATTTGGACAATTAATCCTGACCTGAGATCACAGGTTTCTTTATAGGGAAATAAGTGGGGGGAAATGCCCACAACAACCCACTACAAAACTCAACATCTGGTCTTTTTTTCTGAGCCTTACCTAGAGATGATGTGGATATGTGGAACAATATCTTTTCTCATAAAAAGGGCAATTTGTGATGTCATGAACAGGGAAAATCAGCTGTGCTCCATCACAGTCCCAGGGACTCAACAACTGTTGAGTCATACCTAGGGGGGATAACAACTGTGAGCTTAAAACCCCGGCCTTCAAGAAGAGATGGGGGTACATTGAGGATGCACTACTGGAGAATAGCAAAGAATAAATAAAACTATACAAGAGACAAAAAAGCCAAGGTAAGAAACTGCCCTTGTTTCACTCAAGTGCCGTGCAAAAACATGCATTAACTGAACTACTACCTAGAAAGATTACAGTGTCTGGATTAAATTGTGCCAGAGCTTGGGCTCGCATGAAATGGCACAATTCTGTTAACTTTACTGGAGCCTCAGAGGTTTGCAGCAGGTTAGGATTTGACTTTTTACCAAGTTGCTACTTTGGAAAACTCCCATTCACGTCTGTCAGTTTAAGGACAACTGTATTCTCTATCTACAGACATTGTAGACTCAAGTTTGAAGAGCATAATCTTGGCTTTAAATGGTGACATGAGCATTACATGAAATTGTTTCGGAATTTCTTTTATTGAGTTGGAATGTTGCATGTTTTAGTATTTCTAAAGGAAAATATGAAAAACTGTAGGTATTAAGAGAAGCAATTACCTTTGAACTCAATGTTCTTTTTGCTCAGCTTCACCTCCTTTTTTCTGCTCACTGTATTTCACAACATTATGCCCCAACTAGTTTAACATGAAGTGTTTCAGGAAGACAAATATAGTGTGCATATAGTCATTAAGGCTTTTAGTACTAAGGAGAAAAGAAGTTGCCATAATTTGATAGTTATTCAAAAGAAATGGAAAGGCTTCTAACACAGAGAATGGTCTGGGCTGTTGAAAAAAGATCTAAAGATAATCTTTGTTTCACTACTAAAAAGAGTTCATGATAATGAGGCTGACATTTGCCAGTTGTTCTTCTCTATTTTTTACTCGGAAGGAATCCTAACTAGCCTTATGGCTGTAGTTATGGATAAGGTCATTTCTGCTTCATTCTTTTTTTGCTCCTTTGCTTCACGGTGGATTTGAAATGGAGTTTGGTTTGTTTTAACAGTTGCTACTCATTGCTTCCAAAAGTGACTGACTTAAAACACAGGGGGTTACATTCCATTTCAGACAGGGGGTGTGTTTTTTTGTGAGCATGGAGCAGGAGGGTGAGCAACTAAACCTCATTGTATGGGGAAATTCTGCCTATACACAGGGTGAATCCCATGCTCTGTAAATAGTGGAGTACAACTGGATGCATTTCCTGATAGGGAAGGGCAGTCTAAAGCTGGCAGTGTATTCTGTATTCTCACCCTGGTGTTTGCAGGGCAGGGGCTGTGCTCTGCAGCACTCTGGTGTGCACAAGCAGCACCAGTTTTTGAGACAGGTCCTTGTCTGTGCGCCTGTAATGTGATGCAAGTGGGACATGGGTACTGGAGTTGGCAGGGAGAGCAGAGAACTTCCCTGCTTTTGGCCTGAAACATTTCTGATTCCACCTTTTGGAGTGTAGTTGAGGGTACTGGCAGTTTCCCCTATCCTTCCAATGGTTGGCAAATTCAAGCAGATGTGTGCTTTTTCTTTATTCACTGGCTGATGTTTCAGGATGGATGTAAAAGACTGAAGTCCTTACTGTGGTACTCCTCAGTTAGAGACATTCCCTTTGTTCCACCGCTTTCCAAATAGGCACTATTAATAAACAACACAGATTAGGAAATTTGTTGCATGAGAATAAATTATGATCAGGTATGTTTAATTATGAATGGGGGTGTGTATATAAGAGAACAGAAGACATCTAAAGGAAATATGATAAACACAAGGGATAGGAAATAAAAGAAACATTGCTTAGTGCTAAAAGCCATAAACTGTCAGGCATTTCAGTGATTTGTCACCTCTGCATTAACCACTGACTCAAGCTATTAACGATAAAAGCAGATAATTACAGTGCCATCCTCTAACAAAGAAGCTGTTTTAGCTGGGTAAATAACAGGCCCTATAAAATTGTCCTAAATTTGTGTTTGCACAGCACACAGCATTTAGGAAGCTCCTGTTAGCTCTGCAGATGTTTGGGAAAAGGAGTTTTTCTTTTGTGCATTTTCTGTTGTAAAATCCGGGGAAGAAACAAAGGTAAAAAAGCCCCCAGATTGCATGACAGGTTTTAAACTGTCTGCTGCAGGGGGATAAAGCCAAAATGGCCTTCTCAAAGCCAAAGGCAAATTTGTGAGATTGCTACACACCTTGGAATAGTTGAGCTGTGTTTTCTTCCAGTGAAGTGAAGTATGGCAGTGCATTTTTATGGTCACACTAATATCCTCTACACTTCATTCCTTATTCTTTTCCTGATGCCTGCAAGACACAGAGGTAGGGAGTGTGCAGTGAGAGCATCCTGCTGGAGCTGTCCTGGTGGCCACAACCACGTGAGACAAGGGTATCAGTGACAGCAAACACCAGCCTAGTGTGGGCAAACGGAGTTATCCTTGCCACAGAAGCTGTCCAAGGAGAGATACCTGAAACCTCCTGCCAAGAGGAGTGGTGACTGCAGCTGTGCTGCCTCCTCACATCTGGGGCTCTGCTGGGTCAACATAGGGAGTGCTGTATGGCTGGAACAAAGAAACCATCCCAGCAGGACAGGCTGAGGCAAAGCCCCAGGGAATGTTTTGTTCCTGGCTCAGGAGGTACAGCCTCTGCTGGTTGTGCTGGCTGTGGAAGAACTGGCTCCTGGTAGCACTGAGCAGTGGGAGGTGGCAGTCCCCACACTCACCCAGCCTCCCAGACAGCAAGGGACAAGGTACACCTCTTACAGGAAACACAATCCCCATAATAAATACAGACAGGGAAAAGATGATGAGAATAGACTCACTTTCTGATTCTAATTAGTGCTTCACACTGAGAATATCGTGAGCATAAACATCTTGCAGAATAAAAAATTATCAGGACAACTACAGTCATCAGTTTAAGTAATAAAAAGGCACTTAGGTATTAAAAAAAAGGATCTAGAAATAGACTTATTTAATGGGGCTTTTTTTCCTAGAGAAAGTTTAGCATCTCCTGCTGTACTGATGTTTATGTGAGATAAATATAAAGTATTGTCAGTTGAACAGCATTAGTTGCCACTGAAAGCCTCTATCTCCTTCAGCTGAATCCGCTTACCACGAGCAAAGTAACTGAGTGATGCACTTGCTTAGATTCCAATTCAGTTTAGGGAAAGGATAGAAATGAAATTGCTCCTGGCCTTGATTAGTGTTGAAAATATTGACCAAACTGCTTATCTATCAAAAATGAAGGGCTGGTGAGTGTTCTTTGAAGACAGAGCATTGGTAAGGATCTCAGAGGATGATTCTGATAAGTTGTTATCAAAGATTTTTTTTTTTTTTTGTATGGAGACCAGTGCTTGCTAGAGAAGGCTTTACTTAAAAAAAAATAAAAATATATCTTTTTTAAAATGTTACTTTTCCTGTGTATGCACATATGTCTATGTACTGGTCTCTGTGTTAGCTGGCAGAGCCATTCAAGATATAAATTGTGTCCAAAGGGTGAGAGGAGCAGTTCTGGGAGCTCAGGGCCTGCCCTGTCACCCTTTGCTGCTGCCCAGCTACAGTACCTGCCTCTGTGGCCACTTCCTTCTGACAAACAATGCACATGGCTCACTTAAAAAATTGCCCCCAAATGTTTTTATTTGAATAGTTCCTTCCAACTTTTCTCCCCATGGTTGAATTTCTGGTCTCTGGCTTCTTGTCACAGTTTTCCTGCCTTCTTCTCTCCCTCTTGCTAATCCCACTGTGTATCTGTTCTTTGGTTGTGCTGATTGCATTTCCTTTTTATTTTTCAGTTCTTGTTGGCCTTTATTGCAATAAGCACAACACTGATAGTTTCTTTGTTGACATATGTGAGATGAGATATGATAATACATTGTTTCACTGAAATTTTTTCTCAAAGGATTATCTCTCTAGGGTGAAATGATTGTTTCCTCTGTTGCAGATTAACCATGCCAGCAAGGAAACATTTCTTGCTTCATTACAACCATTAATCTTCCAAGGTGCCCCTCTGAATGAAAATCCATTGTTTTCTCTAACAGAGAGGGACACCAGTACAAGTTATCCTGTGTAATTACACTTCTAACAGATGTATCTGTCAGGCTGCTCAGTGTTTGGTAACATAACATCACTGAATATTACATTGCAATGTAAAGCACATTCTCAACTAGGTATAGAGACCTGCAGTTTTTCTTTTAACTCTAATAAAATGTGATGGTGCTTCATCTGCTGGAGTGCACAGGGAAGTGTATTTACCTTGCAAGACCGAGGGAGACTCACCTTTGATGATGTGGCAAGAACACCCAAGGTAATGGAATGAGACTGGGGAGCAGGAGAGGGAGGTGAAGTTCAGAACCCTTTGGACTTTAGAGCAAAAATCCCTTTTTCTGTGGAGACAGGATCAGGATCACCCAGTGTTCTGGCTTTGCTCTCTGGTTGCTGCTGTGAGTGGTGGTGACCTGCTGTCAGAGAGGCTGCAGTTTCACCTGAGGCACTCAGAGACCTGTTGTTCTTCCTACATCCTGCCCATTCAGGACTCAGTGCCTCTGGAAGGCAGCACTTCACCTTCTGCAGCAAAAGGAATAACAATTTGCAGATGCTGCTCGCTCATTTCTCTAGGTATCCAAGCAGATCTGTGAAAGCTCTGCATGAATTAATGTGTAGGATGTGCCGAACCCATTGTGTTGCTATGATTTATAATTTCATCCTTTTCTTCTCCAAGCAGGAATACTCAGGTGTAGGAGAGCACTGCAAGGCAGAGGAGCTCTGGGGGCAATAAGCCAGTGTGTTTGATTAGCTGTGTGTGCTGTCCTGTGAGGATTGCACAGTCTTGTCAGTCCTGCTGCATCTTCCAGGCTCTTGTGTTATTTATTGCCCATAAAGCAAATCAAAGCACTCCTTTGCCACTGACACAGAAGGGAGGGCTTTGAACTAAGTGCTTTGCCTCTTCCAGCTTTCCTTGTGATACGTTTTGAGATTTCTAAATGCTTATACAGGAATTGTCACTTACACTGAGGTTTTACAGTGCTTGGCAACTTTCAAGCTGATCTGAGGATTGCTAAATAATAATTATATCATTCCTTTCTCTTCTGTTCTCTTTCTATTCCTTTTGCTCCCACATGTAGCCATCATGCTCCTACAGTTTCCAAGTCAAATATGAATGTGCTCACACATGCTGGAATTAAGTTTGCCCGTACTTAATTTAGTTTCATTATGTACTACAGCTTAGCTAACATGCCATTAGCACTGAGGTCTCTCTGCACCACAACTGCCTCAGCCTCTGCTCCCAGCCAGCTCAGGATTTTCCTCCTTTTTCTTCCTATGAGTGGAGACTGCAGATTGGGGAGCACAGAATGGATCCCTGCTCTCACATTCCAGGTACTGACCCTGGCAGTACCTGGAAAAAAAGAGGCAAAATCTTTGAAATGCTGTGATAAAGCTTTCTTGAAATACACAGAACTTAAACTTCAGGCCCTTTTCAGGAACTCAAAAGCAGAGAGATGTAATTAAGACTTTTTTAAAAAAAGCTATGAAAACATATTTTAAAATGTCCTTAACGATAGGAATCCCTACTTTGATTTAGAAAGAAAGATTTGTATTTCTAAGTAAATGGTTTTTCTGAAGCTGAGTATTTGCAACCTATTGGGCTTTACTCCTTGGAATCAGAGGTTTACACATCTGCAGATTTATCACATTGCTTGAAATGGCTATGATTATAATAAATCACGAAAAAATTAAACTTGAAGATTATTTTGACAAATTGGTTAGACTCCTGCTTCCTCTACTCTGCACTCAGGGCAATGGATTCTGGTGCTCATGGAGAGATGAATTTTAAATTAGTGTGAATACCTGTGTTTGTAAGGAACAGTGCATCAATTTTAACTCTCAGCTGGAAAGCAGAATGCTGGTTTGTCATTTGTGTCTCTGATACCAAAAAGATTTTAATCCCTTTCAAGTACATTTCTTTTCCTGTATTTAGAAAACAGGTTACCTTTTCCAAATCTTTTGAGATAGGTTAGCGTTAGTTACTGTAAAAAGGGAAAAATACCACTGATTATTTTTATTTTTCAGTATATCCAACTCTTCTCTCCAGTAGTGGTCCCACAGCACAAAGCAAAATCTGGAGATCCTTAAGAGGCTTTAATAGAAAGAATGATTTCTAATAATGACTATAGGATTGTCTTTATTGGAGTTTTAATGGGGATCAGTGAGGTTAGACTGGGGAATGCAAATTACGAAGGGAAATTCAGGAGATTTACTCCTTCACTCTGTCAGGAAGGCATTGTTAGGGAAGATGAGGAACCCTGCACTGCCAGTCAACAGCCCAGCACTAAGCAAAGGGAAGAGCACAGGTCCTCAAGCCCCAAGACATGGTCCCTTCTCCTTTGGTTAACAGAATCCACGTTGGTTTCTGGGGGTTTTAGCCCTATAATGAGAGTGCACATCTGGGTCAGTCTCATCTTGGGGTTGAGGAGTTTCCACTGTGAAAGCACAAAGGATATTTTTCTCTTGCAGTGCTTAGTAATAGCACACATGAATTAGTTTGTGCCTGGCTTTATGAACTTGCTCATAACCTATTCAGAGAGATGTGAGGTTTGTCTGTGCCTGTAAGCAGGGGAGTGCTACCTTCTGTCCTAATAAATTTGAAACAAATTGGAAAAGAGAAGCCATAAAATGTTATTGCTGGCGAGTTATCATTCCATAGCCCCCCACACAATCGGTGCCCACAGATTGTGGAGGCAGATTCGGTTCTTTTGCAATCTCCAAATCCAGTGGAAGCTCCAAGATGCTCCTGAACTGACCACAGAAAGTAAAGTGTTATTTTCTTCTTTGGAAAGATTGAGGAAAAGACTAAGAAGCAAAATTCTCATCTTTCCCACCTGAGAACAAATATTCAGGTCTTCCAGTGGCAATTGCAGAAAACATTGCCCGAGGTTGTAACACAAAGAGCAGAGTGGAAAGTGCCAGCACTGTTGCAAGACTGATGTGAGTATTGTTGTTCCTGCTGGAGAACTCTGCTGGGGTATTTCACAGCAATATTTTAAAAAATATTTTTCTCCTTTATTTATTTAAAATGAATGTTCTTTTATGTAAAAAATAAGGTTTGTGAATTCAAGGAATTCAAGCCTTCTGTTCAAGTCTATGCTTAGTCCTTACTGCATTTATTTAATTTTCTCTTTTCCTTCTGAGTAGAACAAGCTCCTTTATTATGCAAAGTCTTCCACATTTTGCTCTTACATTGAAGTTCCTGGGCAGTATCACTTGTATGCTATGTATTTGACAGGAATACAAAGAAATTGGAAGAACTACAGTTATTCTTTCTTTCCAAGATAATTTCCAAGGTAAGTAGATTAGTTCAGAAATGGAAAATGGAAAGAAAGCATTTAAATTATTTCATGTAGCTTGGTTTAGGATATTCCTTTGCAATCACTTTAGATTTGTAACACCTGTATTTTATTTCAAAGAAAGTTGACTCTGGATGATCCTATTAATTAAAGCAGAGAGAATAAAAATGTGCTTGTGACATCCCTGCAGCATAAAAGTCTAATGTTGCCACACGGATAAGTTTAATGTGAAATTGAAATAGCTTGTGAAAGCCCTGAATAAAATCACTCATTAATTATCATGAGTTCAACTCTTTTAGAATGGCAGATTTGGAGAGCCCCAACCAGCACAAACATTAAACTAGTTTTTATTTGGTAATCCTTCTATTATTTTTACATTGCTGTGCAGAGACACTGGGGCATAACAAAATGTGGTATGTTGCGTGTTTACCTATACTTTTAACTGATTTCAGGCTTTCTTCTTTCTCCCATTCCTTTAATTTCCTGCCAGCTGTTCCTGTGAGCCCATGACTACCTCTCTGGGTGCCCAGGAGGGTTATCCATGGACAAGGCTGCAGCTCTCCCTTTCCATGGGCCTGTGGATATCACCAAATGCAAGTCTGGACCTTAAAACACTCGCTGCAAATGGCAAAAGTCGCAGTTCTTTCTGTTCACCCCCACTGCCCTGTCTGACAGCAGCACCCACCTCATGCTGATGTTAATGGCAGCTCACAGGGGTTTTGGTGGAAGGGATCCTGTGTGGAGAGCAGGGAATGGGCTCAGCTGAGCAAAGTGGGCACCAAAGTCCTGCCAGGCAGTTCAGAAGTCAGATGAGAAGAAATAATTGACTTTCTGAAATGCATTTCAATGTCATAATCTCTTTTTGGCAGTCTATGTACTGACATACATATCCATATTTTTGCTTCTCATAATGAGGTAGCATTTACATATATTTTTCATATATTAGTTTCCTAATTCTTGCTCTTCTTCTAGTTATCAGCTTTATGAACCTTTAAATAATTACGTTGTTACATATACAGTAATTATATATTTGGCCGTGCTGGAGGGGGGACTGAGCCCATCTGGGGGACAGCAGAACACAGACCTTTTCAGAGCCCTGTGACCCAAGCACAAGGCTGGGCTCCCATTCTGGAGAATTCCAGTGGGAATTCCTGCTCCTTCCCCTCCAGGAGAGCAGAGTGTGACAGGGGCACTGCCCAGGGAAGCAGGAGCCATGTCCTGCTCTCCCTGGTCTCACCTAAAGTGGCCTTTGCTGCCACTGTGCATGGAAGATTTTGCCCTGCACTGTTGGCAGGTCTGAAACTGCTGCTAGAAAATCTGGCAGAACTTGTGTTTTAAAAAACAAAAGCAAAACAACAGCGAAGGAGAAGAGAGGAAGAGGACTGCTTGTGGCCTGGCTGGTCCATCTACCTGCCAGTACCTAGGCTGGATAGACAGTGGCAGGTTTAGACCATGATTTTCATCAGTGGCACCTATCTAAACCATAATCATCTGACTGAGAACTCTGCTCCCTCAATTTTTATTTACCAAGCTTTCCTATTCCTAGATTATGCAGATAATTGTTTGCAATGGCAACTAAGAAGTTAATCCTTTTCTTGATAAGTCTGAAAGCTAAGAGCTGTGATTAACAAAATGACTAATGGAGGAGTTCTATTTAATGATTTTTTAAAAAGAAAAAGCAATTATTGTGAAAAGAAATGGAAAATTCATAGACCAGAAATTTCTGCCTCTTCACTAATGTGAAATCACTTTCTCCTGAGGAAATTCCTGACATGTTGGGAGGGTTTTTTTGAGATATGTGACTTTTGAAAAGGCAGAAAAGCTTGGCCAAATAACTAAATCACCTTAACATTTTCATGATTGGGAAGGATCTGCACAGAAATCATGTGCTACACAGCGATGTGGTGGCTTTAAGCTCACACCAAATCCTTTGTAGTTGTAAAGCAAACCTAAACTGCTGCTCTCAGCTTCCAGTCAGCTGTCCCTTTTTCTGAAATGCAGCTGGCCTCACTTTAGAGGTGTTGCCTGATGGTAAATTCATCAGTTTTGTTGATATCTGTTCCAATAGATGATTAATTATTTAAGAAGAAGATTCAATTTGTAGTGTCACCGTTCGGTGTGTTTATTTTTTCTCATTTTGTCACCTGAATTAAATGGCCCCATAATTTACAAATTCTAATATTCTAATACTTAAAATATTCTACTTTAGCTGATTCTTGACTTACTTAACATGTTTTGCCAAAATATATAGATTGAATTTCCTGCCTGATGTGTGCAAAGCATATTTTTTCAGGTCTCTGTGTTAGCGTTGAGAAGCAGAACACACTATCACAGGTGATTTTATGTAATGCTTTATTAGAGGCCCCAGGAGTCAGGAGGCTTGGAAGCCCCAAATCTAACTCTGAGAGAACCTCAAAAAGAAAATGCTCTTTTATCTCTCACCGTTACATAACTAAAAGTTTAATTATTAAACTACCTTGTTCCACTGTTATACATTGATTCAGCCCAATCCATGGGTTCTCGTGATCCCAAAACTTGATTCATTGCTATCAGTCATAATCATACACAATTACTACATGAATCATGGTTACAAATGGTTACACAGCTGTGGTGAACAATAATCACTCCACTGCAGGTGGGTTTCACCTGACCTACCAGGGCCTGCTAAAGGCCTACCTCCCCCCCAGATAAAATGTGATTTTAGGAACTTTTAACCCTATACTATCATCTGGACATCTCTGTAGCTGTTTCACCATGCCTCTGCAGGTTTCCCATGTTTTTTCCTGGCATGGATATGAGCTCTGGAACAGCAGAGTGCCAAGGCAGCATCACTGGAGCACTCCAGAGGGGTGGCAGCCCTTGCCTAATGCCCTTTGCTGGAAAGCACCTCTTTGTCCCTCTGGGATCCTGGGACCTGTGTCAACCAGAGCATCAGAGAGGGAATTCCTCCTCTTTTTGCCCAAGCCCACACCATTTCTGTAAGATCCAGGAGCTGGTCCCTGCTGGCAGTGGGATGAGTTCCAGGAGGGATCCGTCTGTGTCCCCCTGCAGTGCTCAGAGTGTTTTGGGGATGGCTCCTGCCTGTCCTCCTGCTCCTCTCCCTTTTGAGAACAGTTACTCAGTTCCACGATGGCTTTGCAGTGCAGAAACCTCTTCTTCCTGAAAAACCTTGTGTGAGATGGGACTAACACCCTTTTGAAGCCAGGCTAACAGCGAGATTTAATTAAATGTTTGACAAGGTGCTTTGAAATCCTTCAGAAGGAGCAGCCTTGGTATAATTAATAAACAGTATGATTCCTGTTCTCCTGCATCTTTAGAGATTCTGTGGAAGCAGGTAGGAAGGGACAAGAAATGGATGAGGATTTCCTTATAAAATTTCCTCATCTTTGAATGCATCACTTATTTTAGACAATTAACTGTACTAAGTTCCTCATTAAAAGTGTATGAGCAGGCCCTGCTGACACAGACCCTCTCCAGACTGTCTGCCTTCTGCCTTGGCTGCACTGTGATCACTGTTTTTTCCAACTCTTTGCTGATTCTTTGCTGGATTTCTGTAAAGACAATTTAGGTTTCTTCCTTCTTCAAACTCATTTTTGTTCTTGTTTGGATCTGGCTTTCTTACATTTGCTTTCTGACAAACATGACTTAGAAAGCAGGCAATGTTTTTGATGTAAAGATTGGTCAGATGAGGAGAAATAATTGACTTTTTAAAATGCATGTCAATGTCATAATCTCTTTTTGGCAGTTTGTGTGTTGACATACTTATCCATATTTTTGCTTCTCATAATGGGGTAGTATTTACATATATTTATCATATGTTAGTTTCCTAATTCTTACTTTTCTGTGAGTTATCAGCTTTATGCACCTTTAAATAATGAAGGTGTTACATGTACAGTAATTAGCTTTGTAAAACATCTACTACACTCATGGAACTGTAGAAGTTTTAAGGCAATATACTGTTTACAATGCAAGCAGCTGTAGGAGGAACAAATTACAAGCAGCAGATAAAAGTAAAACACATGAAAGATATTTGCAAACACAGTAGTAAACTCGTAAAAGATTCAAAATTTCAAACTAGTAAAGCTTGCTTTGAACTCAAAGAAACCAGCAGCTCAGGTGGAATACAGAAAAAAAAACCCAAAACCATTTAAGATGGAATACAGCAGAAAAGAGCAGTTTGTAACACAATCTTTTGTTAGAGAAAAGCAAGGAGGTGAGCTGCTCAGCCCAAGCCTTTGCACCCCAAAGGAGCTAATCCACGAGCAGTGACAAACCCCAGCTCATTGCTGCAGTCCAGTGACACTCTGGCTCTTCTCTTAGCTTCCAGAATGAGTTAAAAGCAAAACAAAACAAAAAAAAAAAAACCCACAACCAAAGTCGAACAAAACAGCAGAAAGTGGTGTTGAAAAGTAAGTTTTGGACTTTATTCTTAATTCTTCTGTATTTCGCACATGTGATTTATTTCAAACTGCATTAGAGACGTGAATTCTTGGCCTCATTGAAATCACTGCATGTTTTTCTCGGAGCCTTTGGATATTAATTTTTAAGGCAAAACTCGGAGGAATCAGTGGTGGTTGATCCCATGGAGTCTATGGCTCTGAAATGAGCCTTCCCCCAGCTTCGTTATAACTCCAATAGTGCTGTATTAAATGACTTCTACAGTTTCAATATTTGTGTTACAACAGAGCTCTTTTTTTTTTTTTTTTTCAAAACAGTGAGGAACAATCTAGGATGAAATATTATAGTTTTTATGCTAGCAATTGGAGAGCAAAATCAAGATTTTAACTGGTGGGAGGGTAGGATTACACCATTCATTTTTCTGTCCTACTCTTCCTGTTGGTATAGGGTTCTATGGGAATTAAAGTCTAAAACAGAGTTGTATTTTCTCATATGAAAAGCAATTTAACAGCTCTTTTCTCAGAAGTCTTAAGTAATCAATACTCGATTATATGAAATATGATTTATAATTTGAAAGCTCTAACTATTTGTGTAATCTGGCCAGTTTTGTCTTGAATCTTGTTTGGTTGCCCTACAGGCTAAGTTAATTAGGCTTCCCCTTCACATCTGAGTTGAAATATCCTCTATTCTGCAGCAGTTGGAACCTGGACTCAGGGAAACCAGCATCACTTCGGAACGGTATGTCCTGATAATTCTGAGATTAGTTTGGTAGCTCCTACAGAAGTTCCCTTATTTTCATAGATTTAGAGCTCTCATATCTGCTAATGATGGAGGATCTGAGCTTCTTCTGCTACTTTTCCTCAAATATCATGCCAGGAGATTTACAGAGGAGGGGTTTGTAGACAATTCAGTAGCAGTAGCAGAACCGTGAAAAAAACCAACTGGTATTTGACAACTCTGGTAGCATTCAGCATTAAATCACCTCGTTTATTTTCTAAACCTAATGTATTGTTATTCTCTCCAGGGTCAAATTTTGTAGTTCTTTCACATGTAAATCTGTCTCTGGTCTGGAGAGATGAATAACAGTTGCAATGTATCTTCACCTCTGATCTCCTTGGCTTCAGTTTTCCTAATTTTCTCTCTCAGTCCTTTCTACTTTGTCATTCCCAAGAGTTGTATCATAATGTGCTACTTCATCAGATGCCTTTTTATGTATGCTAATCTCTGAAAGCACAACTATAAAATGTTATGGCAGGGTGCTGCATTTACCAGCCAGTAATTACCTCATGCTCAAGACTAAGCACAGCCAGTTTTTATATGGAACTTTTTTCCCGTGGCACAGTATGGAGATACTGGGGGATAACAATATGAAAAAGAAAGAAAGGAAAGAAAGGAAGGAAGAAAGAAAGAAAGAAAGAAAGAAAGAAAAAGAAAGAAAGAAAGAAAACACTGAGGAGTAGGGGAGAAAGTTGTGTTTTGTCTTTCCTGAAAAGCATTTAGGCACAAGCACATAAACTGAGCACCCTAGTGAGAACAGGACAGTGCTGTGAGCAGGGAAGGTCCTGCCCAGGTTCCCAGCTCACAGCAGGCTGACTGAGAAGGGAAAGGACAGCTGAGCAGGCAATGGATATCTGAAATTTCCAGGGAAGCACTGACATGGCCAGAATTAGAATCTGGCCCCAAGTCTCGCTTTTTTCCTGGAGATAACAGAACTAAGCAGACCTTATGTAGGTCTCAGTTCTGTTAATTAACAGTTCTGTGACACATCTGAGGGACCACAGACTGGCAGAATTTCCTAACTCACTTCCATTTATGCAAAACATATTGCTATTTCAGATTAATGATCCAAAAGCAGCAATTATGGTTTTATAATAGTTTTTGATGCGATATCAGCTCTCTGTCAAAGAGTCATTTGTATGACAAGATATAGATAGAAACAAGACAGTGACTTGAATACAATTTCCCAAACAAAGGCCATGGTACTGCTCTGCTCACTGCAGCCTCTGTTGCATTTACCATGGGTATCTTTTGTTCATAATTAATTCAGTCTGGGGCTTTTTTGCTTTTGCTTTTTTTTCTCAAGAGATTAATTTTTCTGAAAATGCACTGAAAACCATGCAAAATCCTTTTACATTTACTTAGGATGTGAAAATATATACAATAAATTGGTAGCAGACTTGTTGCCTACATGCTGTACTGTTGATGTTCACTAAGGCAAAATGGGCAAAGCTGGATTACCACTATGAAAGTACTTCTACCATTATTCTTCTGGACGGAAAATGTAATTCAAGTTGGCTTTGTTTAACTCCTACAAACATTTGGAAATTACATTTTAATCACTTTAAGGTTTACAGAATCTGAACTTCAAATATTCACATTTAAAATGTCCGGGTGCTTGGATGATATTCAAGTTCTATAGAATGCAGAAATACTTGTCAGCATGGGATTACTAAATCACTGTGCCAGAGCAGAGATACAAAACTGATGAAATGGATCAGATCAATACCTGACAGCACCTTGTACATCTTGAGAGATGACAGGACAAAGGTAATGGCTTCAGACTGGAAGAGGGTGGGTTCACACGAGATATGAGGAAAAAATCCTTCCCTGGGAGGGTGGGCAGGCCTGGCACAGATCCCCAGAGCAGCTGTGGCTGCCCCTGGATCCCTGGCAGTGCCCAAGGCCAGGCTGAACAGGGCTCTGAGCTCCTGGGGACAGAGGAAGGTGTCTCTGCCCATGACAAGGGTGGCACTAGATGGGCTTTGAGGGCCCTTCCAACCCAAACCATTCTGTGATTCTGTGAATGTGCCCAAGTGTTCCTTAATGTGAGTGTAAGGAGAGAAAAGTAAATGCAAACTCTACAACTACAAAGGAGGTCCTTGTGTACATTACCTCTAGAAATAACTTATTAGATGAGGAAAATGGAGAAGGGACTGTATGCTGTAACACGAATGATTATAGAATAGTAAAGACACCCAGATATCCTATTTGTCCATTTCCAGCGTTTTGAAATGTCTGATTGCAAAATAAAAATCACAAATCTTTGTCAGATTGCCGTTTGTTTTTGGAGAGAATTATTACAAATTAACTCCACGCCAGTAAATCCCACTTCAGCTCCGTGAGCTACGCTAATGTGCAATAGGAGGAGATGGAATGACTGCAGCTACGATGCTGAGAATCCTTTGCCCACACTACCCCATTTCATGAATTAAACTCCAATCTTCAGTTGCACCCGAGTTTGGTCCTCTGGACTGAGCCACAGGAAAGAGCTGGAGGACACCAAGTGTGGGCAAGGACCGCATTGGCTGCTTTGATACCACTTGGTAGGAACTCAGTTCGTGTGTTCTGTTTCCTCCACAGTGTAAACGGGGTATGGTGGGCTGGGACCATTTGTTTTGTTTGCAAAGTGAGTCGAACTAAAGGGGCAACATGCTCACTCTCAGCTGTCTTTTATCAAAATCTTCTGTTATGTTTATTACCTAGTTTGCTGCTGATCCTGCACTTATAAATAAAAATAATTTTTAAAAAGCTCACCAAAACCCCTACATTTTTATGTGCTTAATTTGCGATATAATCACACTTCTTTTGATTGATTTAGTAAGGTGGGAACAGCTGAGAGAAGGAAAGCTTGTTTTGAACGTTCTGCACAACCTATCAATCAATTTGCTTGGCACGGCGCAAAGTGATGTCGCTTACCCCGAGTGATGAGCTGGGGGGTGTTCTGCCTGAGGCGCTGTGTCCCAGAGCCCGTGTGCGGCTGGCTCACAGTGTCACAGCCCGCATTCCCAGCTCAGAGTGCCCCCGGAGCAGTGTCTCAGTCTCTGGGAGGAAGGCAGAGCTTCCTCTCCCTCCCAGCCCATCCTGCCGTGGCAGAGCTGTGGTCCTGGGGGATTCCCTGCAGGAATTCCCTTCCCACCCAGTACTCCCAGAGCTCCATGGGCTCCTGCTCAGCCACAGAGCTCCTGCCTGAGGCCTCCTGGTGCTGCTTTGGGGGCTCCTGTGGGATGAGCCCCACGGATGGGAAGGAGCTGGAAGCAGGGACTGGGAACATGCTTTCTCTTTTATTTGGAGTTATATTCCTCTTCCCTTCAGAGCATGGCTACCAGCAACTGCATTAACACTGCAAACCTCCAATCAAAGCAGGCAAGATAATGATGTGCTTACTAGAAACATTTTAGGAAAAGTAAACATTCCTCTCAATTAATGGACAATTTTAACCTACTCAGGGAATGATCATTGCTTATTTACCCATAGGCAGCTGAAACAATATCATACTGCTTGATTGGTTTTGTATTTTAATCATATTTTTCCTTTACCTATAAATTGGTCCCTATCAAATTCTAGGAGATTTTAGAAGCTAATAGGTTTTTTTTGTGTTACAATAACAGCTTTTCATATTATCACATGTAAATTGTAGCCTTTCCAAACTTAAGTAACTGAAACATAGAAGTTACTTTGTTTTTGCCAAAGACAGATGAAATGCAAATGTCAATCACTTGTTGGGCAGCTGCTAAACAATCCTTGCCTACTGAGTACTGGGGATAAGAAATTTCACTGGGAAATTTGCAGTCTGTGCAGCAAGACTCTGCTTGGTGAAAAAGCTCTGCTTCTTCTCCTTTTTATCTGGTAGTCAATTTACAGTGAAATTTGAGTCACTGAGTGGGCAAATAAGTTCATTCTAAATTCACTGCCTACCACAAGCTTTGCTGAAGTTTACAGTCCTCAAAAAAGTCAATTCTCAATTACTTGAGAACAGACCAGCACTATCCTTGAGAGTGTAGCAAGATGTAATTTTCCAAACCAGAGAACTTTCACCTGTGACATTCTATACAAAAAATAAATATATTTAATCTGGAGTTCTGTGCTGTGTTGCCAGAAAGTGAGGGGATGGAAATGACACAGTTAAGGGTAACCCCATTTGGGCAGCAGCCAAAATTTTTTTTGATTTTAAGAGAATGGGCTAGGATACCTTGTATTCCAATGAGTTATTTCTGCAAATTCCTGTTGCTAATGGCCACTCAACGTGTCCCCTGGTGGTGTAAGCAAGGCAGGAGAGTTTGGAGGAACACTTCAGATTTGTCTCACAGAATGCATTTAGGCAAATCCTTTTTGCCTTCCTTGCAATGTTTGGCTCTGAAGCATTTCCTGTAGAAAAAGGTTCCTTGCCCCTGTGTTATTTGTGTACTAAAACGTATCATTTGGGGAAACTGAGAGTAATTGCAACATTTTTCACCTTCACAGTTAAAGGATTAGTGATTCTGGAAACCCGAAGCCTTGCAGTGAGCCCGGACATCAGTAAGGGGGATATTGCAATAGCTCCTGTATCAGTTATCCAGCAGCAGGGTGGACTCTGTGGATTTGGAGATGTCTGCTATGACTAAAGCAGGAGTTATTTGTCCTTAGCTGTATTTGAGTTTCCCATAAGAAGATTGCTGTTTTGTGGAAATCTATGCTGAAGAGATAGCACTGCATTTGGAATGGTTCTAGCATGTGAACTCTGGTGGGTTTATTTCCTTTAGTTCACAAACCCAACAAATAGGGTTATATTTTTAAGAATTCATCTCAGCTCCCAGAATGATGAATCTGCTATCTCTGCCCTCTGTATGTAATTCCTCTCTGAAGTCACTCTGGATTTCTCAAACTCATTTTTTTTTAGAAGGACTTGACTGCAATTCCTTTGTTTGGTTTCTCTGAATTTTGCTGAAATTCAGAGATTCATGGATAGCAATGTGGATGCATTTCAGCACTGCATCTCTCTGCTGTAATATTTCCTTTATTTATCATCCTTGGAAACACTGTCTTTCAGTAACAGCTTTTCTGACTGGTTTCCAAACCATGTTTTCATTCATCTGGGTGTGATACAGTCACCCACAAAAATCACAGTAGTTTCCCTTCCACAGAGAAGGGCTCAGCTTTGTAAAGCAGATCGGCACAGCTGCAGCAGCACAAAGTCGGGCACTGCTGAGGACCCAGGAACTTTGATTTCCTGTGATACAGATCCAACCTGTGTTGGTCTCTAACACAAAAATAATCCACATTGCACTGGATCTCCCAGAGTGGGCAGAAAGCCCTCGGTGCTGTGAGTCAGGCACACAGGTTTTCCCCATTTCCCTGGAGCTTTGTGTGGCTCTGGATGTGACTCAGGCAGGTTTTCTCCATTTCCCAGTGCCTGGAGCTCCACATGGCTCTGGATGGCACTCTTTACCTATATTCCCTCTGAAATTATGAGCTCCTGGGAGTATCAGCTCTTGCTAAGTGATCATCCAAACCACAGCAGCTCGTGGCAGCTCGGATCGAGCAGCACGAAACAGAAAGTGATTACTGTCGAGAAATACACCTCAGAAGGAAGCAAAACAGATAGGGATAGGATTACACTATTATAATAATCAAGAGAACTCAGACATGGGGGAAAAGGTAGGAAATTATAAGGATTTATCATCAATCAAAAAAATGAAGAGAAGCAATTGAAAGTTAACTGGTTCAAATTTAGCTTGAGGAGGAAATTTTACAGTGAGCGCAAAATCTTTACCTTTCTTGACATTCAGCACTTTTTGATGTTCAGCCTGATGTAATAAAGGTAATTAAACTACAGGAAAGGTAGCACTACAGCAATGTTAATAGCCATGTAGAGATTCCAGGCTTTGACTACATTTTTCTATCAGAATATTCTTTTCCTGTGAGGGTATGTTTTTTTCATTTTGAAGTCTATGAATTGGAAAAGGGAAGCCGTACTTTGCCAAATAAATAAAAGCTCTCTAAGTGTTAGTTTAGAATAACTTGTGTTTGTTACAAATACCATGTGAAAACCTCATATATTTTAGGCTACTTTACCACAATTTATAATCTGACACTTTGTTTTAGAGCTTCAGGAAGTATTAACAAAACTTACAGAAACTAGAAGAAAGTAGGCACAGCAAATATTGATTAACTGAAAGGTCAATACGTAAAATATTGAGGTCAAACCAAATGTTCATTTAAAAGTTCTGGAACATGGGAAAAGGTGTAAGAGCTGAGAAAGCTCTGAAGAAGGCATGGAGCATAAAAAACATCCTACAGAAATTTTGTTGTGCTGTCTGATGGGAACCATAAAGGGCACTCAAGGTGGATAGAAATGCTGTAATTTTTTTTTCTCTCCAGGACTATTAAAATTTTGTCAAATCACATTTTTAGTTGGGCTTCAAAGGTCACCTTGGATATTTATTGTTATTCCCCCTCCACACATTCAAATGTGTCCCTACATGAATTCATATATTCCCTAAAGCCTGTACAAAGCAAAAAGGAGGATATAATGAGTGACACGGGCTATAAACCTTGCAATGGGGTTCCAATTTACACCTCCAGCTTTACTGTGCTGCTTACAGACTGTTCTGTATGTAGAAGAGGAAGGTTGGTTTGAAGGAAGGAAATATGAGGAAGGAGAAGTAAATGTTTGGAAGAAACAAGAGTTAAATGAGTTAAAGAATTTGCTTGCTGTTCCTTCAGGTGACAGCATTTCCTCCCAGGAACTAGGACTACTGGAGTTACGTTGATGTTCTCATTTCCTCTGGATATTTAAGTTATCTAAAGTGCTGCCACCCAAGTTCAGCAAGCATGAAGTCCATCCCATGAAGAGCTGACTTAGTGTTCCACAAGGGCACGTTTTTGGCTCTCTGAGTGCAGGAAAAATGGTCCCAGAGAAAGGCCCTGCTTCAGCAGGTTGCACAGCAGCACCAATTTCACAATCTAGTAATCTGCAAACAGCATTATCCACCTGTGCCAGGCACCCTCTGTTCACTGTTCATGTCATTTGGTGCCAACCCCAGCGCTGATCTGTCACCTGTCTCGTGCTCTGACTCAGGTCCTGTGTCCTTCTGGGGCAGCTCTGATCATCTCGTGTCTCACCAGGAACCAAATAAAAACTCATTTATTGCTCCTGGGGCCCAATTGCTAATGCCAAGTAGGAGAGATGAGAAAGGCTGTCACTTTTTACAGCAGAAATGGCACTGAGGACACTCAAAAAAGAAACAGGGGAGAATTTGAGGTGTTTTGAAGCCATGTTGTTATGATTCATTGCTTTTCAATTGAAATCTTTCTCAAAAGTATAAAAATATTAATTGGGTGGAGCCTCAGACGTGAAAGATAGCGGCTTACTTAAAATCAGCAGCCACCAGTTTAAATGTAGATAAAAGACTGCATTGCCCAGTCTTTCAGAAGGGGAAAGAATTTCTGGTGAGTGGATGTGGGAAGCTGCAGTTGGAGTTCTGCTGGAAGCACTGAATCTCTCTGTCTGACTAGTCAGGATCTGAGACAGTGCCCTAGCTGAGACTTACACCCAATGGTTTTGAGACCTGTGGACAGATGCATCAAAAACTAATTCTGACTTCACAGAATTAAAAAAAAATTATATATTTATTCAGTGTGTTCCTGGTTTAATTTTCTTGAAATTACATTTTGGCCGTAGGCAAAATATTTATTCACTTCCAATTTTTAATTTTAATCATATCTTTTCCAATTTGGATTCAATGTGAAGGTTGAAATCCTGTGTTACCTTCATTGAAAACATTTCCATAGATTTGCTAATTTTCTTGTTCTCTGCTGACAGAATCATTAATGTGGTAAAAAATATGTTATCTCTGCTTCCAAATTCCGTTTTATTTACATAAAATGTCATAAATGTAAATGTCTTAAATGAAAGATCCAAACAGGATAACACAAAAGAAGGGTAATAGCACCCAGTATTTCATCTTGGCCTGCTTGGATGTGATTAAGCAAGACTAACTTATAGCATGTAACATGATTTTATTTAGTGACCTCACAATAGAAACCCAGGAAGGTTTACAAAACGTTAAGAACAAAAACTGCTTTGGAAATAACAATGAAACCCACGTGCCTCTTGTGCAGCCCAAGGCAG
Organism: Phainopepla nitens; assembly: GCA_013400175.1. Classification (NCBI taxonomy): domain Eukaryota; kingdom Metazoa; phylum Chordata; class Aves; order Passeriformes; family Bombycillidae; genus Phainopepla; species Phainopepla nitens. The sequence goes on from VXBQ01002995.1 coordinate 43,780, forward strand.
GATGGATGTCCCTGAAGCTGAGGAGTGTGACAGGAGCAGAGTTTGAAGGCAGCAGGGCTCGGTGTTAAGGATACAAATACCAGAGCTAAAGAACTGAGTGCACATTTCCATTATTCTGATTAGCCACTGCAGGGTTAAATACACTTCCAGAGCACCCATCTGTATTCTCAAACAGGAATTACAGCACTGTGCACAAAGTGTAGGGGACAATGCAATAGCCTGTCAGCAGTATTAATTCCCACCATTACAGCTACTTGGCTTTGCTTGGGTTCTTAATGGTATTTTAACAAACACAGCTCTCTCCCCACCTTTCATGTGATTTTTCCTTCTGCAAAATGCCCTTTTGTTTAAAAACCTTCCTGATGCTTATATAACACACGTATTTATTATTCAGACGGTTCATTTATTAAGAATAAATAATTTAAGCACATTTTCTCCTGTTTAATTAACACATTAGCAGTTGCAGCGTGTATGGGAAGTAATGTTTATATTTATACTCATTTCTCAGGCTGTTTGCTTTGTTCCACTTGATGGCTACCGTGCTTATTTGTTGAAAGTTCCTGACCCGCAGAAGTCTGTGGAAATGCTTGCAAACTTTCACAGAGGCAATGGCCCCTGCAGTAGCAGTCTTGAAACGCTGCCTCGTTCTCTTCATGCCCTCTGATGTCCACGGCGAGTTTAAACCCATGCAGCAAGGACAAATAATCAGGATGGCCCTAGGCCTACTTCGTGCCAGTTGGGAAGAAACATAAATTACATCATTGTTATTGCTGCTGCATTTGGCACACAGCAACACCATTATTTTATATTCACCAGCAATCCCAAAATTTCCTTCCACTCTGTTGGAAACTTATTTTTCTATCCTATGACTGCAATAGCAAACTTCTATGTATCAGAGAAAATGCATGTTCTATAATGCTGCACTTTAAATCCATTTTCCTTCTTAAAATGACACTTATGTTCCTTTCCCTTTTGTTTCTCCAACATGAAAATATGCTCCCATTTTCTTGGGTAATACATAAACTCTTCTGAATACGATCAAATCTAGATTCCTGTACCTTAGCTGGTTGGTTATTTCTCACTATACATTAACATTGTTGGAATCGTGGCTATAGGCACCCAATCAGATTATGTGCTTCCCATTTTTGGTATTACACAAACATGTCCTAAAATAAAATTATAAAGAACTTTGAACCTTAGACCCTGATCCTACAACCAGTGCTACAATGGGGTTTGCTATAGGATCTGAATTATGTACATTTACAGAGTTCTTTTCTATGGATGACTAAGTGACTTTTATGATGTTAAAATAGATTCTTCTTTTATGATTTCCTTTATTTTTGTTGCTTCAGTTATTTTTTAACTAAGTGGAGTCTAATGCACTTAACAGCAGAGTAACCCCACTTTACATCTGAATAGTACTACTAAATTCTCTCTACTTCGTACTTAGAAAATCTAATATTCACCTTGATATTAAAGACGTTATTCAGAAAACATGAACATCCCAATAGCTAAAGCTCCCAGCCAAATGTCCTGATATATGATGAGGTAGGATCGACCATGACCTTGGAGCAACCCAGATTTCTTCATCAAACTCTGCCTGTCAGGGTTAAATCCTATCCTCCAGCAGTATCTTGAATCCACACTAGGGAAATTATGATAAAAATAATCTTTACATCTCCAGACTCAAATGGATCTTTCTGATTGACTGCCCCTGGTGCCAGGTCCGTGTGTCAATAATTTGCAGGGAATGCATGGCTGTGACCTCTTCCCCCTTGTTTTAGAATTTCTATTTTACAGGACCAATAAACCATGTCAGGAGAAAGTGGCGGTCCTAGACACATGAATGGATGGATCTCAGGTCAGAGGTAATCCTTCAGCACGCTCCTGTTTGGGACTAAAGAATACATCTCCCTGCTGTAATGGTTCTGTCAGAAATGTATGCAAGGGAAATTGGAAGGATACGCTCTTTCAGTGAAGCCGGGGTTAGAAAGAAAGAATAAAATGAGTAAAGGATTTTCCACTTGCTTGCTCAAGCCCCAATGAAGGCTGTAGCAGTTAATGAACACCCTGGGTTGCAAGTCAGCATTAAATAGAAGAGGTAGTGGCAATTATCTATTATAAATTCCTGCACAGTGCCATATCATCATTACTGTTTGTAAACCTTTCTATCCATCTACATCCATCACCTGTATGAGACACCAGAAGAAGACTGCAGAACACCCAGGTTGTCACATCAATAAACAAACAGAGTCAGGTAAAAAGGAAGAGAGTTTTTGATTAGGGTACCAGAGCTGAAATTAGGTTTTGATTCTGACACCACTGTGATGTTATCTATTGCTGAAGCCTCTTCATCTTTTGTGCTGCAGCATTTATCCCTTTTTATTTCAGTTATAAGTTTATTTCAGTTATTTATTTAGACTGTAAGTTGGCTGAGGAGATGCTTCTTCCTGTACAACATCTGCCTTGCAAAGCTACTCTCCACATCCCATCACCAAATCAGTTGTATTTGGGATTGTTAATAACAGGCTCATACTAAAAATGCATTATTTTCCAGTTTTAGCTCCCTCAAAGACTTGCTGGTTTCCTGTAGGAAAATACCCTCCTCTGAATTATGATGCTGTGTTTATATATATATACTTGTATTTATATGTATTTCAGAGTGTTAGTCCACAGGTCATCTTTCTCGCCTCTCACAAAGTGGGATGTTGTGTTAAAAAATACTTATGCTGCTTGCCACTATTTTATTTACTCATCCATTAATTTATTTATAAATTAACAAGCTACAGTCCTATAGATTGTAAAGTTTTTAAAAGAAGTAAATGCTGGCAAAAATTTGATTTTTCTGTATAGTTTTCTGGTATTCCAAGTTACTTTACTTCTGATTTTCCCTGTTTTTTCTATATACTATTCTACTCAAGCTCACAATAGAGATTACAGGAAAGCAGATTCCATAAGTAATTAGTCAAGCAGCCAAAAAGAGCTTTAGGAGTTTGTCCCAACAGTTTCAATTTGGATTTTTTTTTTTTAATCTGAATGCAAAATAACAGCAAATGTGTATTTCCATCTATATTCCTTAGCAGATGAACCATTACATCTTTAGTTTGGAAAAGGGCTTGGGTTCTTGTCTCTGTATCCCATCCCATTTTTCCCGTGTGTATGGGCAGAAGGAGGGAATCCTGCATGCCATCTACTCAAACCAATTTGCTCAGTGAGTCATGCTTCTAGCACTACATACAGAGAAAAATAATGGAGAGGAACAGTGACAGAGACCTAAACCCAAACGATTTTATTCAACAACGGCGACGCCTTTGGTGCAAAGATTCCTTGGCATTCTGTGGGACGGCCCCTGGGCTTGCTCCCAGGCAGGAGGCCTTCAGGGAACATTTCAGGAGAGCGTCCCGATGTTGCTCTGTCACAATGACACCTCTCCCACAGCCCAGTGATCAGCAAGGATCCCTCCGAGCAGCGATTCTGTTGGAAGTACTGGATTTTCCAGAGTCAGGTGGCCTTGATGAGCAATATATGGGACAGGGCACAGATGAGGGAGCATTTGAAGCAGGGAGGGAACTTTGAAGGGTACAAGCTACCTGCAATAATTCCTTGTGGCTCTCACAGCTAATATGGAGCTAATGCCTTGCAGTCAGTGTAATGTGTTATCTTAATGTGATAATGTGAGCGTCCTCTCGTTTGTCGGTGCTTTCCTGCTAGAAGAGAAGCTAGATTGCTGTCTGCAATCCTGGTGACGAGTGGCACCCAGGCATAATTTGTGAGGCCCCAGCTCCCGCTGTCCGTGCCTCCGCAGCCTGACCCAACGCCTTTCGCGCATCGTTCCAAGCCTCAGGTTTGAAACCCTGCCCATAACTTGTTCGTTTCTCCCCTTTACCAGAACTTACGCAATTTGTCCTTTTCCTCCAACAAAAGCATTTCATGTTCTCGTCCCACCTTGGGTTTCCAAGGCCTTCTGTTCCCCTCCAACTTGACTGAACAGTTATTTTATCTTTTCTTCTCCTTTCCTTGCTTCCAGCCGCCACCCTTGTGTCTTCCTTTCCCAGAGCCCTTTGCATTCTTCACCGAAGCTTCGTTATCTTCCCCTCCGTCCCGTCTGTCTTACTGCCCACCGCTCT
>VXBQ01002995.1:51608-80834 GCA_013400175.1 Phainopepla nitens
AATGATTTCACCTTTCTGGTTCTTTTTCATCAATAAATGGAGTTAGGAATCCTTTTTTTTTTTTTTCCCCAGAGTGTTTTGATTGAAAAGCAGCTCATGAAGACTGACTCTTGTGTCTCACAGGATAAAAGATTCCTCTGATTATGAAGTCTGGGTGTCAAGATAATGAAATGATTCAGAGGTCTCAAAAGACAGAAGTCAGTATTTGATAGCAGCTTTAGTATTCAGGTATTTCAGCATAGAAGACTGACAACTATATTTAAATTGTCACTATGAAGTTAGAGAATGTTTGCCAGTCAGAATCATATTGTTACCAGTTTTAATTGGCAAGGCTACCAAGACTGGGAACTTAAGAGCTTCCAAAGCATATTTTAATTGTAAGCAGTGTGTGCCACTTCAAGAACACCCTCCGAGGTGTGTCTCTTGTCACCCCCCATAAGTGGCTTGTGAGCAGTCAGAGTTTCATCCTTTTATTTTTTTTTTCCTTTCCTTTAAAGTGACTGGTTTTGAGCTCCGGGAGTTGTATCTGTGTTTGGACACACCTTCTCCTGCCCAAATTGCACACTTAAAAGGGACCTTAGTTTTCTTTAACTGGTTTTTAAACACCCATCACCCAGTAGGTGGCTCACTGGGGGCTTCCAGCACAAAGTTCAGGATGCCTGTAATGCTTTAGTGTTTTGTTTTCTTTTATGAGCTGCAAATTTACTCTATCAAGAAGGTTGATGAGTGTAATCTAACTATTTTAAATATGCGAGTGCCGATTTCTAAAGTGCACTTTAGGACAGTTCACTCTAAATGCCTTCCAATTCTTTGCTGTGTGCATTCCAATAAAGATGGATATGATGATTGCTTATAGATGTGGAGCAAGAGAGTGAGTTACCTCGAGTTAAGTTGTTAGAACATTATGCATTATACTATGACATCCAAATTCAAGTGACTTCTTGATAAAATTAGCCTAAAGGCTGTGGATGTGTGTCTCACTGCATCAGTTAATTTGGTACTTGTCGTTCTCAATAACTGATGTTTAAAAAAAAAATCCGTGTTGAAGACACATTGAATCTAAGTGGGTTTAACCCCCTCTCCCCCCCGAAATCCTGCATTATGTGGAAGATGGATGATTCTTAAAATGCACCTTTTAAGAAATTATTTGGGTTTATGTAAATCTCTCATGGTGCTTGGTGGTGCAGTATCCCTGGTGCTGCTGGCTTTGTTGTGGTACACGTTGGGTGTGGCCAAGATGTTGAAGTTTGGCAGAAATTAAAGGGGTTGGAAAAGTGGTTCCGGTTTTTTTGGGCCTTTATGGGTCTGAGTATCCTCACGATACAGATGGAGTGTGAGTTGGCCAATAGATTATTTAAGAGTATTGAGCTAGGAAAGACGATTTTTTGCAGTTTACCTAAAAACATGTTTTGGAATAGAACAGGAGTGTAGAAGTGTATGTGCTGAATTACAATTCATTTTAATGTGGCTTTTCTCTGTATTGATTTTAAAGATGGCTCTGCATGGATTTGTAGTTTCCCAGCAGTTAATGCTGTTATTTAGATATTTGGTCATTGTACGTGGAATTTTGACCCTCGTTAAATCAATGTGAGATTTGCAGTGTATCTTGGTAGAATCAGAGTTTCATCCTTTGTGTGTTTTCCTATAAATGTAAACAGTTATTTCAGAGCTTTTAATGTTGGTCTGCTAATAGTTGCCTTTATCCAAACAGGAGGAATGTTTGATTTAATCTCTTTCAGCTTAAGGCTTCCTGTGGTATAACTGCTTTCACTGAGCCAATGGAACCGTTCTTGGTGGCTTTTGTTTGTTTGTGTTTTTTTTTGGTTTTTTTTTTTTTTTTTTTTTTTTTTTGTTCTTTTCAAAGTGCTTTTTATTCAACTTAAAACGATTAAGTGAAGTGTTGGCTAAGATGGGTAGCCTACAGGTTTAAGTATGGTTATTCTTGCCTGTGCTGCCTGTCAGAACACCTGTGTTGAAGCAGGTTGTTTGCTCATTGTCTCCATTCCAGCCCCACAATTCCAGTCTGGTACTGGGTAAATCCTGGGAGTGTAGTGAAGTGGAGCAGTGCTGCCCTCTCCCAAGGTTTCACATGTGCTCGTTTTGTGGAGCTGTTTCTTGTTGCTGTTATAAATCAGACCAATCATTTGAAGTTGCATATCCCAAGTATGCATAGTACTAATAACAGTCATTAAGAATGACGTTTAATTAACTGCTACTCTTCTTTGCATGTCTTAGGACAGTTAAAATGAAGTGGGACACCTTTTATTTCATTTGATGAAAATTGCAATCAACTGCAAATATTTAGATTCTGCTTTTTGATCAGCATTCATCTATCACTCATTTGCTAGCAGATTGGAGTAAGTAAAGTAGGAGAGAAAAAAGACTGATCATTTTGGGACCAATTTCCTCATTCTTTCTTGTGTAGATTCTCCTCTCACTGAATATGCATGTGATTATCATCAGTGTGGATGTGTTTATATATGTATTGCATGTGTCTGATCATTATCAGCTTAGAAAGGCTTAATGACTTTTCAGATACTTGGGGTTTTTTTCTCCTTAAACTGAGCTTCTGAAATCATGCAACTAAGAAAATTTAGTCTTTTATCCCCTAAAAAAATAACAAATAAACCCTCCCTCAAATGAGGGAGAAGCACAAAGATCATGCAGGTAAATCACAAAAACTTATAGATGCAAAGTAAGTAATGAGACTTTCCATCATCAGTGGGTTGTTTTTGTCTTATACCTGGCTCTTGGAAATGCAATCTGACTGTGGCTGAAAAGTACTGCACCCCTTGCCTATACAGATTTGGACATCTGCAGTAATTGGGTTGAATTTCTTGGCTGTGAGAGGAGCTTGTAATATATGGGTTGGTGGAACAAAGTTGAAATAATTTGTGAACTCTCACAGTTTTCTGTGTGATAGATGATGTTGGCTCCTGAAATTTGGTTTGGAGTTAGTTTCACAGAGGCTACTAGCACAGGTCAGTCTGGGACAGAATGCATTGGCAGGTATAATTGAGACATTTCTGAAGAAACTGTACAGAAACAAATCATGTTTGAAGGGTGATTTTCCCTTTTCCTTATGAGAGCTACTTTAAAAATTCCTGAGCTACAGCTGAACAGATGGTATTTGCCATTATTGTCAGGCTTAGATCTTAAAAGTTCATTTCTTCTTCCTTAGTTAACAGAATTTTAAATTTGTGTTGAAAAGGGAAAGCTAGAAAGATGTTAAATGTCTGATTTATACTTTTAACTGACTTAAAAAGTCAGCCTTTTGATAGTGGTCTTTAAACCTGGCAAAGGAAGACTCAAACTCTTGATTGGGTGTCATAAAGAGAAAAGTGTTGGGTACTGAAGCCAACTGTAGTTGGTTTCTATCTTTTTCATCCTCAAAAAAAGCATAAAGACTGTGTGTGTATAAAATGATCAAAGTGCAATTATTTCAGTGTTTTGCTGAAGCAAAAGGCAGAAGATGAGCCAGAGTTATTGAGATGAAATATTTTGAAGAGAAATATTTTGAGGTTTATTTTGGGAAACTAAAATAATTTCCTTTTTTTGCTTCCTCTGCACTCCTCCTTTAATGGTGGTCTTCGGTGTTGTGGAATCTGTGGGCCTGTTCCAATGGCTGCAAAAAATAATTGAGAAAAACAAGTCTATTTTCAGTAGGCTGGTATTACCATTCAGCTGCCTATCTAAATTTGTAGGGATCCACAAATCAAAAAGAACTGGAGCTGCATGTGAAGATCAGCAAAAAATATCTGAGAGAGAATATTTTTGGTGGAAACAACATGACCTCAAAAAATGTCAGTCTATTTATTGGATGTTGGACTTCCTAATAATAAAAAAATGTTCAGATGTTTTGTCCAATATGTTTTCTTTTTAAGAACTTAAATCTGTGTAGATTTGAGTATAATGCCTTTATTTAGAATGTACTTTAATTTGAGATGGCTTAAAAGAGGTAGTTCCCTTCTAAGTTCAGGGGAATATTTACTTTTTCCCCCCTCCATTCTGCAAAATACAAACTTGTCTCGTTTTCCAGTCTCAAAGAGAATATATTCTTTAATGTACAGTGGAATTTACTAGGGGATAAATGCTGTAATGATTTCTTAAACTCTCCATTTGAACATGAAGAGCTAAATCCGTGCATGGTTTGGCTTAACCTTCTTTGGAAATACTTGAAGCTGAACAATAGAAATGCTTTCTGCTCAGAATGAGGCTGTGTACTTATTTTGCACAATAGAGAGCATTTATTTACAGCAAGATCAACAGAGGAGGAAAAGCAGTTTGGTGTTTTGATAAGCAAAGTGGTTGGCAAATCAAGTTCTGAGGTTTTAAGGTTTCAGTGCTTTCAGCACTGCAAACCCAACAGAGGGACAGGAGCTCTGAGCCACGAGGCTTCTCCAAAGAGCTCAGATTGATGGTTAAACACTTAAATTCTGTAAACTTTTGGGTGTGTGGTCTTGACTGTGTTTCAGGAAGCAGTTCTCATTGAGACCACTAATTCTAAAAATAAGTTAGGGCAAGGAAACAAGGTCTGTTATAGAAATTTAATTATAGACCAGCTTCTGTTGCTTTGGAAGCTAATAAAACCCAATACATTTTTGCAAGACTTGCCAATATTGGCAGATTAGTGGATTTAGTGAAACCTTGAGAATAGCTGAAGGGTAAACTGGGACATAGAAAGAAAATTAATTTTAGTCTGTGTTTAAGTTCACCTCCTTCTGTACTAAAATACCTTCTACAAAGTGCTGACAGTAGCATAATTGTAAAGGATTTTTGAGATTTTTGAGTTTATCTTTGCAAAATGCTTCCTGGGTATCTTTTTGCAGATCTCGTCTAACCTAGTTCTTTTAGGCTGACTGCACGTCAGAGAATTACCTTATATTCCACATAAGCAATTATTCTGATATAATTTATGACCTGCTGACTTTTTCACTTTTCTGCTGCAATGATTATAATGAGTGTGTTGAACAAAGGAGGAAATTGAAGGCCGAATACACAGGGGAGTTGAATCACCCAGGAGCTGGAGAAGTCTGGTGTAGTCTGTGGGCAGGGAGCTGATTGCAGTCTTTTCCTGGGGATAATGTGCAGATCTCTTTCTCAGCTATTGTTGCACACACAGCAGGAGAAATTTGATGATGGGGAGGTGAGGCAAGCAAGGAAATGCTCAGTGGGAACTCCTGGAAAAACAGCACCAGTGGGATGCTACTTAGGGATTATTCTGCATTGTTCTGGGCAGTGCTAACAGCTGTGTCAGTCTCTCCTCACTGGGGAGGGAAGGGACAGGAGCATGTGGGACATCACATGCTACTCTTACTTTCCTCTCTGCCTCATAAGTAATGTAGTACTTCTAAGGCTCCAGAGGCTGGGGGACTGAACTGAAGGGCTCTGGTCAGAGAAGAACAGTGTTTTCAGTGTTTTTCCTGGTTGGCTTGCAATACTTCAGCTGGTTTCATGTTTGTTATTACAAGTTAAATTTCAAGTCTCAGATCTAAATGTAAAATTTAGTAATAACTCTGCAAACTCGGCAGTATTTTTGTGATGCGTATCAGTGTATGGAGTGAGTCTGTAAAAATTCAGCACCCTGTGATCTCTGAGAGATCTGGAGAGCAGAAAGAAAATGAAATAGAACCTATATCCTTTCACATCCTTAGGCATGTAGAAATTCATGTCTTGTAAGTTAGGGCTTTGCTCCTAACTTAGTGCTTGTTGTGGCAGGGAGCTGATCTGAATGTAGAAGAACTGATATTTAATTTCTGTTGTAACAAGTGCTGTTCCATTTGCTGTTCCCATTATTGAGTGGAACTGATTGCCACCAGCTTTGTATGACCCATCAGGTGGGGAACCCGCTTTGGCTAAACTTTAGAGTGCATGCAGCAAAACTGAGAGTGACTTCTGCCCTTCAGAGGCATGGTTCTTCATAGCCTTTCCAAAATACCTGGCTCAGAACAACAATTGCTCCTCCTTGGGAGGATCATGAGTTCCCCTGTGGTCCTCATAAAAAATGGGCTGCTGAAATTGCACAGGAGCTGCAGCATCCTGTGCTCACACTGGTGTTTTTTCTACAAGATGTGTTTGATGGGGAGTGATCCCACTGCGGAAAGGGAATGGAGATGTCACTGCCAGCTTACAGATCCAAATGGGTTGTGTGCGAGGGCGACTCTGAAAAGCTTCTGCACTCTTCACTGCAGTGATTTAGCTGGAGACACTTTGGCTGCAGGGGAATTTCCATACAGTATTTATGTGACAAAAATTGGAGAAAAAGTGTGTGCTGGTTTTACTGAAGTACCATTCTGAAGCATTCTTGTATTTCAGGGGCACACCATCTCAAATGGAAATCAATGGCTCCTTCTCCTGACTGTGGGAAAGCTGGGTCAGTCCCTGTGTGCAGACCCTTGGTAACCTGCAGGTTTGCACACGGGAGTTCAGAGTGTCTGACAGAAATTGTGTTGACCGTGTTTGATAGCCTTTGTAGGAAGTGATGCTACGCGTTGTTGTGACCTGGAATAGAAACATAGTAGGTGGTATGCTTGAAAACCCAACAAACCATGTGGGATCCTGCTCCTTCCTGCTGGCAGAAATTATGGAGACGATTTTCCAGTGATTTGCAGTAGCTGAGTATGTGTGTGATAAAAGCCAGACTTCTGTGTGTTCTGTGTGACCCAACACCTGGCTGCTGCTGAGATGAACATGTTCTGTTAACCCTACAGACTTGGTCTGGGCAGGAGAAAAAATAAACCGTGCTTTTGATTTTAAAATAAGTTTACATCAGCTGCTGACTGGGTTAACTTGATATTACTTCTGAATTCCTGTGTATGCTATGTTGACCATCCAGCTGCAGATATGTTACTTTCAAGTATCACTGAAAATAACATTCCAAGGGAAAATTCGTGTTTTGTCTTCCTAGCTTTTATAGTAGGAATTACATGAGATTTGACTGTTCCTCCTATGTATTCAGACCAGGCTTCAGTGTGACAGGTACCAGTGATTTGGGTTTTCTTTTTCTTTCTTCTTCATTCAGAGAGGAGATATGGACTTTGTTCTGACTATACTAAGGCTATAAATTCCTTTTACATATGCTAATGGTTCACTTCTACTGCTTGAATTCTTGAACAGCTGTCTTTTGTGAAGTTGGGCTTGGTATTTCAAAAGCATCTAGGTACCAAAATCTTCTTCAAATTGAGGAAATTGTTCGGGAATTCTGGTAAATTGTTCTGGAATTCTAACAATTCTGGAATTGTTCTGGTAAACAGGTACCTTTGTAGAGCTGGTTCAAATTCCAGAGAAGTTATCGGTGTTCTTTCTTTCCTTTGCCTTTATAATAAGGACAAATAGATTTTAGCTCTTTTTTTTGAGTTTTTAAGGGTATTAACTTTTGAATTGGATAATCTGCTGAAGTGCTTCATTTGCATAACAAATTACTAGAGTGCAGTATTGATTGCTATTCATGAGCACCAACATTCACTGAATAGCTTGGAAAGCTAATTAAAAATGATAATTGACTTTCTTCCTCTTTCTTCTGTTTCTGTTTCCCTTTCCTGACAAATTGTAAAGTTGTTTTTGGTCTTCAGTTTTTAAAAATAACCTGTCTTCAGCACAGTCAAGAGACTTTTGCAGCCTGTTCTGAATTGTTTGGGTGCAAAGTTATGGGTAAGTGGGCTGAAGGCTCCTGGGGCTTCTTGATACTGTCTTTGTAACTCAGGTAAGTTTAAAGACATAGTGTTTGCATATTTCACAGCCTCCTAAGATTAGAGAGTAAGATTTTAGTTAAACAGTTTTAGAGAACTAGAAAAGAATCAAAATGTTGATTTATTAAAAAAAAAATCTTTATATATGTCAATATTGTAAACCTTTTCAAAAATCTTGTCTTGAACAAATTGCTGCCTGACCAAGTGACGTGGTTACTGTTGATGTGCTGAAAAGTGTCTTTATTGCATCAGTTTTAGCCACCCTTGTGTTTACCTTATGTTCTGGAGAAGATGCAGAAATCATGCAGGAGAAGATGACAGAAATCATGATATTGTCCCTGTTTCTGAAGTCTTTGAGGTGAATATTGAGCGAGCCTGGGATGGTGTAACAGAAAGTCTTGCTTTGTGCTTGCAGCTCAGATTTTCCATTTCTGGGAAATAAAGAGGGTCCTGAATTCGAGGAGCTGGCTGGAGTTACTACTCACACTGATACAGCTTCATAGTAGACTCACTTTATTTCGTCGCGGCTTTATCTTTTATACTGATAAAAATAGTTTACATTTTTTACTGTAGAACACTCTACCTAATTGGTCTCACTTCTCGACCTGTGTCTAATCAATTATAGTATTGGTACAAATCCAAACAAAGAGGATGGAGTTTTAGGCTTCTCCTACCCTCATGACTCTGTTATTTCAAGGCCTCTGCTGGGCCTCTGCTTGGGCCTCTGCTGGGCCTCTGCTGGGCCTCTGCTGGGCCTCTGCTGGGCCTCTGCTGGGCCTCTGCTGGGCCTCTGCTGGGCCTCTGCTGGGCCTCTGCTGGGCCTCTGCTGGGCCTCTGCTGGGCCTCTGCTGGGCCTCTGCTGGGCCTCTGCTGGGCCTCTGCTGGGCCTCTGCTGGGCCTCTGCTGGGCCTCTGCTGGGCCTCTGCTGGGCCTCTGCTGGGCCTCTGCTGGGCCTCTGCTGGGCCTCTGCTGGGCCTCTGCTGGGCCTCTGCTGGGCCTCTGCTGGGCCTCTGCTGGGCCTCTGCTGGGCCTCTGCTGGGCCTCTGCTGGGCCTCTGCTTGGGCCTCTGCTGGGCCTCTGCGGTCAAGCCAGGGATGTCCAAGCTCTCCAGGGGCAGCCCGTGCCCCGGGTGAATAAGAAATTCTTCTACATGAAAATGCTGTTTAGCCCACCCCAACCTTTTGACCTTCTCTTCTTCTCAAGATTCTGACCACCTGGGCAGGTTATCTGTTTAACTGCAAGTCCTGTCAGTCAGGGACATAATTCTTGAGTGAGCAGTTAACTCGGCAGAGTGTTTTGCACAGGACACCACTACTGCCATTTGTAACTCATGTCAGTGAATTTTTGGTTGCATCCCATGAGAAATATTGAATATCATGGAGCAATTGGTAAGGATATTAAAACTAAGTGGAATGTATTAAAATAGCTTTTGCAGGTAGAAGAAATGTTATTAAAAGACTAAGAACGCAGTTGACTTGCTCAACACTCTAAGATGCCCACTATTGGGTGGACAAGGCTGTTTCTCAGCATGGTACTTCTGAGAAGATGGATTTTAAAAAGTCTCATCACCAACACATCCGAATGCAGCTGATAACAGAATAAAGTTCATTGCATGTGCTTTTTGCAGTTTTGTGTTGTACTCAGACTTCTCAAAATGATGTGCCAGCAGCTGAGGGAAATGAGCTGGTCCAAGGTTATGCTTACTTTAGGTGTATATATTGCTGGTTAGAATTTAAATTTGTTTGTCAAGTAATTTGAAAAACGATACCCTAAAGAAGGATTTTGCATGCTGTTAACTCTTTTTAAATGCATTTGGAACACTGAGTCATGAAGGTGTTAACCATTTTAAGCTGACCTCTTGAAGAGAGCTGTAATATGATGGGAGCACTTGAGGAATCTGTAAAGATGGCTTTAAAAATATTGTGTATACTTGTTGCATGCCTTGTATTATTTATATGAACGTGCCCTGCATATTCTAAATAAAAGAGTGTGTGTGGAGTTCAGCTGTTCCATTTCCATTTTAGGAGTAGATTTTATGGATTCGTAGAGCAATTGATTGATTAGGCTGCTGTTTCTGTGAATGAGAAAGGTGCATTTGTTAACTTCTTAAATATTAATTTGTAATTTTTGCAGACAAGATCTGTAAACAGCTGAAGTGCAGAAAATAAAAATGTTTTATGCATTTCTTAATGACTTGGTGAAAAGACACGCTTTTTGACTTAAGTTTATTGTCTGTCTTTTATGGTTTGTTCTGCAATCAGATGCCTTCTTGGGATTGATATGCATCAGATTCTAATCTCTTTAATTATGATAGCCAATGTCTCTTCCTATTTTTTTTTCCTTCATTGAAGTCAGCAGGGTGGCTTGTGAATGAAGCTGAAAGTAAAGAGATTAGAACTGGGCTTTCAGTGCATATTTTGCAGATCAGTTATTAGTGTCCAGGGCAGTACAAAACTATGTGCTCTGTCTTGTTCAAGGAGCTCATAAATGCGTATTTCACAATGGGTTTTTGACTTTGTATTAAAATTTGCCTCCAAATGTGGCTTTGGAATGATAGACGGCATTGCTCATAAGACACCATGGATTTGCTCCTTGTGCTTCCTTCTTGGCTCTGTGAGATTCCATGGACAGGATTTGGTTTGAAGTTTATTTTCCTTTGCTGCTTATCCTTCATGGAAGAGGCGTGATTCCCTTTCTATTTTACATGCTGCTCTTTGTTGAGAGGTAAGCCACATTGTGTGACAATCACCTTGTCACCTGTTCTGTGCTCCCAGGTGGATCTCTCCACTCTGTATAGCTGAGTGAGGAACAAGGTGGGGTGCAAGGAAAGCAAGCAGTGCATGTGGAGCCAGAGCACAGCTTTATCTGGCTCCTGCTCCGGTGAATGGGCAAAATCATCTCTGAATTCCGTCACAAACCAGCTGGGTTTGTGGTAGAACCACTGCTATCAATCACTCTCAGCTCTGCTGTTAAAGAGAACAAGTCCATTGGTTTTGAGAAGTGTGATGAAAATGTGTTTCCCACTAAAACTTCAGAAGAAAACATCTTCCCCAGCTCAAATGCCCTATCTCAAAAGGTTTAGTTAGCTTGGAGGTACTCAGACTAGCTGGTTCTTTTCTCGATTTCAATTTTGTTTCCTCTTGCTGTCTTACAATTTGTAGCTGTCCTTAATGGCACACACTTAAATCCCTTTGAAGTGCAGTAACTCAACTGCATTTTTACCCAGGCTGTAGAGACTGAGAGGCAGTGCTGGCACTGTGAGCTTTTACATCCCAGGCTACAGTTCTTCCTTTCCTTTCTCTCAGGGTTATGTACTGTTCCTGAGAAACAGTTTGCTAATTTTTTTTATTTTTTCAGTGTTTTGGTTGTTTGCCTTGTGGTGGGGTTTTTTGTGGGTTTTGCTTGGTTTTGTGTGTGTTTGGTGTTTTTTCTGGTTTTTCCTTTGCTGACTCTGATAGCTCTTTAAGAATTCCTTTCCCCTTGCATTGTTTTATTGCCACTGTTAGCTATGATAAAACTGATTTATTTATTTGATCTCTTTAAGAAGACAGTGTGTAGCTTGGATCCTGTCCAAAGCTGGCTGCTCTGCCCACCAGGGGTTACTGGTACCGGTTGCAGCCTTCCTGCAGTGGTCTCAGAGCCAGTGCCTGTTCCCAGCTTGGACAGAGCTGGGCTGGAAGTTGTGTTTGCTGCCTGCTGAGGGGTTTGAGCAGCACCCTGGGTTGTTGTTCACCACCTGGTCCAAGGGCTGGATCTTCTCCTGGAGTGTTTGTGCAGGTCTGTGTCACAGGGCTGAGGATGCTCTCAGTCTGTCTCAGCAAAGAAAGGGCCTCTGTCAGGCACCTCAGAGTGCCACAGCAACCACTGCTAGCACAGTAAAGTGTGTGCTCTGTCTGTGCCCAGAACCGCAGGCAGCTGCTAATTAGGGCAGTCAGCAGGGCAGCCCCAGGTGGGAGTGATTTCCCTGACAGTGAGCCCCTGACAGTGGTGCGTTCAGCACTGGGGTGTTTGCTCCAGTCTGGTTTGCAGGGCTTTTCAAGATTATTCATTTTTGTGATCATCCCCACACCATCTGAGAAACAGGGGGCTTTCTTTGCTTAGGCTCTGAAACCAGCAGCTGCACTTTGTTCCTTAAACTAAACTACAGTGTGGCTGTGCGTTCCAATTGAAAAATGTGGTGAATGCTGCTAGTAATTATTGATCTGTGATGTGCTGTTGCAGTGTCCATCAGGCTGGCATTCTTTCCTGTGTGCTCACTGTCCCCTGACAGTAGCACTGAGGTACGTGAGCCCCTGTGGCACAGCAGGATCCCATGTGGTGACAGAGATGCCATGCAGTGATTCTGCCCTGGCTGGAAATTGCTGTTCAGGGCATTACAAATATATTTCTTAGGGTGTTGCTAGTTTTCCTATCACCCCAATTTATGTTTAAGTTTCTCCTCCAGCAAAATCACTGAAGGAGCCTCAGAAAACAGAGATGGGAGGAAAGCTTGCAGGCTTGGATGTTTTTACTTTTTTTTTTTTTTCCCAGGCAGAACACTTTGGCTCTTATCTTTGCTTTCCATTTGCGTAGGTTTTTAGTTTAGCATTTCTAGCTACTGTAAAATAAGGATGTTATTTTTAATAGGTGTGAAATTATAGATAAGAATGGTTTGAAAGGAGGGGAAAAAAACACCCACCAAACCCCCAAAGCAAGCCTATATTGTAATACAGATGATATTTATATTTGCATTTGGTTTATTTAGGCATAACAGCCAGACTCTTGGCTTTGATTCTGAATGAAACATAGTTTTGTTTTGCTTTATTGTCTAGGGAAAGTTAAGAATTGTATGTTTGGGTTATTTATTCTTCTCCTTAAAAATTCTATAGGAATTCGGTTTTAGACTGCATAAAGTGTATAACTACTCTTATTGATTTTTCTCACTGATGGAGTAATGGTCATCTCTCTTCTTAGCTGTCTCCTGAGATTCTGTAGGTCACTCAGTAACATAATAAAATCAAACACAGACACATTATTCGTTAAACTATACACCATGAATAGAAAATGAGCTCTGAAGTGACTCTTTGGTCTCTCTTGTATTTTATTTTACTGCTGACTTTGTTCTTGTGGTTTTTGTGGGTTTTTTAAAATATCATGGCATATTAATATTCCATGAAAAAACAGTGACAGAAGCTAGTGCTCAGATGGAAGTGCCATGTTGTTA
Organism: Phainopepla nitens; assembly: GCA_013400175.1. Taxonomy (NCBI): domain Eukaryota; kingdom Metazoa; phylum Chordata; class Aves; order Passeriformes; family Bombycillidae; genus Phainopepla; species Phainopepla nitens. The sequence goes on from VXBQ01002995.1 coordinate 64,500, forward strand.
TATTAGCAGTAGCTGACAGATCAAACATTAATTATAATCTAATTGTTTGCAACTCATGTACAAAAAAAAAAAAGGAAATCAGAATAAAGTCTCCAATGTTTTTATCTCCCTTCATCCTTTTGTGAAATCAGTATTAGAGGGGAAAATTTCACAAGGTGAAAAAGGGGACCTAAGATGATGTGTGAACCATTTAAGCAATAATTCCTTCTATTTCTTCTATTCTATTCTTCTATTTTTAATTCATAAAATTCAAGGGGGAATATTAAAGCTATGAGTGTAACAACAGGGACTCCTCCTTATTTGGAAGAGGTCTCAGAACAAAATTAGGACAAAGCTTTATTTTAATCTTCATATTTGTTCCCCATCTTGGCTGTTCATTCTTGTCAAAATGTATTATAAATTTCATTTGAAAAGAAATCTCTTTTAACGTGATGCAGCTTTACCTTGCAGGGGGAAGCATCTCTCTGCAGCACATTCTTTTGTGGCTTTTTTGTGTAAGTCTGTGAACAAACCATTTCTACCTTAAATTACAGCTCATATCCCTGATTGCTTTCTTTGTAGGTTCTCCTGTGCCATTTTCTTTGCAGGGTTTCCTACAGCCTCAGCTAGGGGACACAGTGGAGAAGGCTGTGGTTCTTTTCAGACTGATACAGGGCATCTCTTCTATCCTACATTAATATCAGCAGAGTAGTATTTCTTTGTTCCATTTCGACAGTTATTCTGCAGTCAGAATGCTACTGTTGAATTTAACTTTCATTAACTAGGAATAGATAGTACTAAACAAAAAGCCAAGGCAATTATGAAGAATCTTCTGAAACTATGAATGCAATCCATAGTGGCAGTGGTTTAACCAGTGGGTATCATAGTTTACATGGGCCTTCTTTTAGATGACTTTTTAAATGGTTTGATGAAATCTGGGAAGAGCTTCCTGTATTTCTGACAGTTTTCCTATCAAATAAATGCCATCTCAGTTCAAATAACTATTCAAGGTTAGGCCTAAATTGTAACAAAAAACTAAAATCAGCCCACTTGACCACAGTATATAAATAAAAAGTCAAAGCTGCTGTTCCTCTTTCCAGTTGTTTGCCCACAGCTCCCCCTTTGTTTTAGGGCCTGTAAAATGGGCTAGTTTTGATTAAACTGGCTGTGGTGTGCTTTTGTTGTTTTTTTACTGCAGTCAGCAAAGGAGTTTTACTGCTGAGTAAATTAGTCATTTTCGCAAGTATGAAGAAGCAAATTCAGTCAAGAAAAAATGTACAGGCACTAGTGCTGGGCTAGAATTAGATTCTCTCTGAGCCACCACCACAAGGTAATAAGGCTGTGAAAAAGCAGTTGAATGTTTAATCAACAAAGCTGTCTGTGCATTAATATAAATGCAGTGAGAAGTCTATTGCTCTTAAATGTAAAGATCTGAATCAAAGATTGCATTTAATCTGTGGGAAAGATACTTTTTCCTGAGTGAAAAAATGACTTTGCGAAGGTTCCGATTCCCTGGTTTTGCTGCTGTGAAAAACACAGTTCACTGTCCTGGTAAAATTTAAAAGGGTTTAATAAAAAGACAATAGGAGACAAACATAAAGCAAAGGGTTCAAACCACCAGGTGCTTTGGGAACGCCCCTTAAATACTTTTTACAGTACATCTACCTGTTGCATATTCATAGACCTTCATGCATTTTCAAACTTCTCCACAAACTAGTTTACATATTCTGGGAACCGTTTAGCATGGCCACTTCTTGGGTCTGCCTTTTTAGAGCATGTATGTTTCTTGGCTTCTGGTTTTAATCCTCTTCTTCTCACCTCTAATTTGGGTGGTGGTTCCTGCTTTGCACAGAGGGTGAGAGTCGATAACTGGCATGTCAGCAGCAGGGTCACCCTCACGCCTTCACGGACTGTTATCTCAATTAAGCAGACAGTTCAAGCACACTACTTCAGCTCTTAAAACTTTTGCTATTAGCAGAAAAAAAACCTATATCCATACAGCAAAGCTATTTTAACATTATACATATAGCATTCATCTTAATACTTGCGAAAAGCCAATATCATAATATGCACTTCTAACAGCTGCTTCACGTGTTTGTAGCTGTGGAACAAGAGGCTGGGGGTGTCACACTGGTGTTGTCCATGCTGGATGTGAAACTGTTCCTGTGTCAGGGAGGTATATGGGTTGGTGTTTGTTCTCCTGGCAGTCCCTGCAGCTGTTCCTTGCAGAGGTGCTGCATAAGTTTATTTTCAGTGATGGTTTTACACTGCTAGTGTCCACACTCGAGTGCTGCTAACACAAAGTCCTCCACTGGCACTGCTTTCGGGGCTGCTTGCTGTTGAATTTTATGGGATGGCTTTCCTATGAATCTCCTCTTTCCATTGCCCTTTTTTTCACCGTGCCAGGGGTGCTTTCAGTGCTGTGGGGGCAGTCTGTGAGCGCTGTGCCTCTGAGATGAGAGCTCCTTTGTTGGTCACAGCTGGGCCATACCTCAGCGATCAGCAGCACCTCTGTGTTCCCATGGCACATTTCACAGAATACCTTTGCTGTTTAGTCTTTCAGCAGTCTAAATGTACTCACTATGCTAGGGGTCTTGCTTTCCTTCTTTCACATGCACAGAGCTCTTTTTTGCGCTTGATGTGAGTGTGAGTTGTTGGTTTGAGTGTTGTCAGGGTTCTCCAAGCAGCTCTGTGCAGTTGCCTATCATGTCAGCTGGGGCCTTCTCTAAGTATAAGGATCAAACACAGGTATTTCTTCATCTGGCCAGGATCCTGAAGGGAGGGCAGGATGGAAGTAACATCCCATTGATTTCTACCAGGGCAGCTCTGACATTGCTCATTGCCTGAGAATTTGTGGTGACACCTGGAGTTTGATGCAGATATTGATGTTAATGCAGCAGATTCCGAGGCATACTTAGGATGATAAATGGGATAATTCCATGGTTAGATTCTTCTGCCACATGCTGTGCTATGGAGCTGCAGCTTAGCTTGCAGCCCACTGGGAGGGGAAGCATTGCTGTTGGCTGAGCGCAGTGTGAAATGTTCAGTCCGTGTTCAAATCTGAATAATGTTTTTAATAAAAGTAAGTGCCTTTGGTAATCAATATCCTCATGTAATTGTTTAGCTGCTTTCCCAATATGAATCTGTGTACTTTAGGTGCTCTTTTGCTTAACAAGCTGCAGTCAGTGAAGCGTTTCTTGGAGTATAAGAGGTTTTTGAGGAGGGGTGGGAGCAGAGGCAACTGCAAATGAGTTTTGACGAATAGAAGCTTTAGGAGTAAGAGCAAAGCACAAGATATCAGGTGCTTCTCTCCCTAAATTGTGAAAATCTCTTGGTGCCATAGTGAATATATACTACTTCACTTAGATTGAAAATCGGTGTCGATACTGTTAAGCTTTTACAGTCTTGTGGAATTTGATGGTACAATTTAAACCTGCAGCTGTTGTTTGCCTCATGTCAGAGTGAAAAAGATTAATCTTCATTTTTATCCTGCCCTGCAATTATCTAGAGGTACTGTGTGCCCTATATTATATAATCTAATACAGCAGAGGATTACTTCTAGTCTTCATTCAAGCAAAACTTGCAGTTTCTGAAGGGAGAATTTAATTTCAGAAAGGATTTTTGTCACGAATCAGAACAGAAAGTTCTGTATCAGAAATGCTCCTCAATTTCATGTCAGTAGTTGGAGCACTGCTGTAAAATAGCAACAGAATATCATTGTCCTCATCATGGAGATGAGCTAAGGTGTAAATACAAAGTATGCAGGGGTGCAAAGATGCTGAAGATAGTGGAAAAGAGAAGTGAAATTTGTGGGAGTGTGGTTTCATAATAGGAAGGAAAAAAAGAATTTGCTCTCTCCACTGTATCTACTTTCACTATGTGGTGAGCCCAGATGACTTGCACTTGAATTTAAATGGTTTAAGTAGAACAGGCAATGTCTGAGCAGAGGCCTATTGCATGTCTGTGCTTTCTGTGTTTTTATGATAATTTCTTGGGGCTCAGGCAATCTGGATACGCCAGTCTTAGTTCAAGAAACTGTAAACTGCCTCATTGTTTTTCATGGGATTATTTCTGCTTTTGGCTGGTCCCAACACAGCTGGGTCTTCGTTCTTCCGAAATACATTTTCCTGGCAGTGATATTGAACAGTTAGTGCTACGACTCGTTCTCTGCAGCTGTGCTCCTGATGCTGATGTCTGTAAAGGCAGAATTAAGGAGTGCAAGTCCATGGGATGGACCGTGAAGATAAGATGAGCTGAGTTGGTGCTAATGACAGTGTGGGTGCAGTCCCCCATGTGAGAGTTGGACTCTGTGATCCTTGAGGTTCCCTTCTAATGCAGAATATTATTCTGTGACATCAGACACAGCTTTTCTGTGGAATCAGGATATTTACTGGGAGAAAGTAAAAATCTTGGTAACTGTAACAATCAGTGGCTAAATCAGTAAGGAAGATTTCCAGTGAGTTAAAAACTCCTACTGAGTGGATATGAGTAATTACATCTTTAAGATTTTGGTGTGGATTCTAAAAGCAGGAGCAGGGATGTTGCTTGTTGCAAGTGGATACACGGCCAAAGAAAAACACATGTCTATCTTTTGAACATCTGGAAAACTCAAGAGTAAAACTGTTGCTGTCTGAGATTTTTGTTAGACCTGGTTTACTAATCCAAACTCACCGGGGGTTTTTTTGTACCAAATAATTTTTTATTTTTATTGTAAGAAGTCATTTCAGCCTGTTTCAGGAGTTGAGGAATCAAAATGTGATTTTGGTATAGAAGCAAGGTCTGCAGATTTACAGTTTGCTTCTGAAAAGCTGTACATACACATCAGCTTGTAAGTCATAACATAAATAGATTTCTGTAGAAATACTAAGGACATTGAGGTGCTTTGCAGACTTGCCTTTTTTCATATTTGCATACTTTATTTAGTATTATGGGACTTTACAGAAGCTTAGGTAGCAGCTACATTTGTAAGTGATTTTTTTGGAGACATAAATAAGTTCATAAAGGCTTTACTCAATTCGGTTATTTCAGGGTTTCTCCTTCTGTCTCATGGTTCTCCTTCTTCTCAGTCATGAACTGGCATGAGCTACTCTTTCCCTCCCCAGGTCAGATAGTTGTTGGAAAGAGTGAACATTGTTCTTAAAACCTTGCTAAAACAGAGGAGAAGGGTAACCACAAAAGATTTAAAATTCAAACACTGCCAAATAAAATGTTCATGAAATTAAATACTGTTTCTAATATGTGAAATAATGGAGGCCAGCCATGGTCAGCTGTAGTAGGAAAAACCCCCAGAAAGTATTGAGAAGCAATTAATTAAGTTTAAGGACTAAGTGATATTTCTGAATTTTGATCCAGCTCTTCCATCTTTTCTCTGTGAGTAGAACAGTACTTCTTTCTGAGGATTAATTAATAATAGTACATGGTAGGTGCAAGTAACCCATTGACTGGAGTCCTTTTGACCTCTTGGGCAATGTATTGATCTGAAATTACTTTGCCATGATGTGATCAAAAGAAATAGAAAAACATAAGAATTGAAGTTAACAAAAACTCTACAAAGTTACTGTAATGTTAACAGAGCAAAACCTTCCATTTGAAAACATCAAAGTAAGGTTTTGTTCCAGTGAAGAATGACTGTCTTGTCTTTTCAGGTCAGTCTAAGGTTCTGGAAGTTTTTTTACTTTAATTTTATAGCAAAGGGAATACTATAGTGGAGAGGGAATGGGAATAGTTCTATTGCATCCATTTCTATGTCCTCTTGCAGATGTAACCTCATAGTCTGTGTTTACAGTATATTTATGTACACGTGTGCACACCACCAGTACTTCTACTTTGAACTGAGTCGATGCAGATGCTGCTGCACTCGCCTGGGGTGGGTCACACCTCATTTGTGGACCAGCTTTCTGACCTGTGTGGCTGACACTCACCTTCCATCATGTTCTTGCAGCTGCTTATAAGATCCCTGAGACTGAAATGCTGGGAAAGTGGAGAGGTGTTCTATCCAGTCCCATGTTATATCTGGGGATTGATATCCATAGCCTCAGGATAAATCCTGCTGACTTCCATGAGGAGAAGGCCTGAAGATATTTAGGCATTGTCTTTCTGGTTCACATGTAGGAAAATGGATGAACAATCAGGTAAAATTGTGGTGTTCCAATCTATCAATACACAAACTGAAATGCAGATCTCTTAGTCCTGAAGTGCTGTGTGAGTGTTAATTTAAATCCCTTTTTTAGGTTTCCCGGTCATTGCAGAGATGCTGTCTGCTGTGTGGGAGCCGTGGTGCCTCATTTCCCCGTTCCCATGGCTGATGTACCACAGGGGCTGGGCTGGGGATGTGATCCACGGCAGGAGACATTGCTCTGGCCGGGGGAGAGGATGGGGCATCTCAGGAGTACACCTGGAATCTCCAGTCCAACTCACACTAAATGCTTTCCCTTATTAAACGAGGAAGTTGGGTGCCTTCTGTGATTTCTGTGGAATGGATAAGGGATCATTTCTCTCCTGCATCTGGAGCTGTGCCATGGGTCGGCTGCCATCCCAGCCGGAGGAGGGAATGGCTGCTGCAGTCCCACAGCCCAAAGCACTGTCACCTCTGAGCCAGACCGAGGAGTGTCAGGGTGTAACAGGGTCCCGAGGAGCTGCCTGGAGCTTACTGACTACACTGAAACAGTTCCATGGCAGACTCAGTTTATTTCCTCACGACTTTATCTTTTATACTGATAACATTGTTTACAATTTCTGCTGTAGAACACTTAACCTAATGGGTTTCACTTCTTTGACCTGCACCTAAACTTTTATACTATGGGTATAAATCTAAACGAAGAGGATAGAGTTTCAGGCTTCTCCTATCCTCATGGTTCTATCCTTTTCAAGGTGATTACAAGGTCACAGGCCTTTGCAGGCCTCTGTTAGGCCTCTGAGCACAACCCTGGATTGTCCAAACTCTCCAGGGGCAGTCTGTGTCCCTGGCTAATAAGAAATTCTTCTGCATCAGGGTGGCTAATCCCCTCTGGAAATGGAGGGCTGCAGAAGCTCAGGCCTTAATCTCTGCCCCACAAGTGCTCGTGCTGTCCAGCTGCAATGTAGGGATGTGGCTTTCTTCCTGCATTAGCATTTACAGGAAGGTCCAGCTCTCTTTCACTTAATATCACTCTTTTATATAAGTGTGGTCATACACAGCTGTGCATGGGACAGGTATGGCATAGATATTTGTAAAGCATGAATGTTTTCTTTGCCACAGGATTATTCTTTATTGCTCCACTGTATCATGAGTAAATAAGTTTAAATACGGTAGGAGGCTTTTTAAGCAGTTGGTCAGTAGAAGTAACTATATGATGTAGAAATAAGATCAGGGTTGTAATGCAGGAAAAGTGTAATTGTAACTCTTAGCCCCCCTCATTTGTATGTTAAATCTCATACTTTTCAATGCTCAGTGTAGCATATTCCTCTATATGTAATGCTTCAGGATCAAATGGGTGCTTTCCTCAGCAGTTCACTTTCTTCATGGCAAAACAGTGCCCTGGTAAGAGTGGAATGACTGGTTGAATTCCTTTTTTCCCAAGAATGGAGTTGAGTGTGTGCTGATGTAATTGGAAAGGTTTAACTCTCAACACCCAGCAGTGCTAACATACCAGTTTGAGTGCCCTGGTCCTGTGGAACAGCCACTGCTTGTTGGGCTGGCTGGCTGCTAGTTGGATTTGCCCATGGGCTCCAGCATTTCTGAAGGGAGGAGGTCTGTCCAGCTGGGAACTTCAGTCTTGTAGTCAGCACTCCTCTCCTGCCTTTCCAATGGCTTTACTTGCAGACCCTGAAATTATTGCCTTGCCTGCTGAGCCTTTTGCAGCCAAAGCTGCATATGGCATGCAGTCCTAGGCAGCACACTGCAGCAGAAACCCATTTTATGAACTTCAGCTGGCTAGAAATTGTCTCTAAGCTATTTCTCTAATCAATATTTATAAAGAGAGGAAGGCTCATCTGGAGAAGATGGAACAAATTGTTCTTTTTGACAGCTAAAGTAAGCAGAGTTGGATTCTGGCTTAAATCTAGATTATGAAATAGTGAGTTTGAAAAATTTTGAATTTGCCCAGGATGTTACTGCTCCAGAAACAACTGGGTAGGTTTTTGGTAATTAATGATTCAGGTTTATTTTCTCTGAGAAGGAAGGAGCACTTAGTTCACATGGTCTGCTAGTTTATAATTCATAATCAAGGGCAAACGAATTGAAGTGCTCTGGGTAAAAGATTGTTTGAGGGACTACATGAATTAGTGTGGAAATATTTTCATATAATGATGATAAATATTTTCTTTAAATGAAAAAAATTGCAGTTAATTTCAGATTTGTTTATGTGGCACAAGAAGGTAATTTGATACAGAATATTTGTTTACCACCAGATATGATCTTTGGGAAGAGAGAAAAATGTCACATTTTGTAAAGTGCTACTGTTTGCTGTTTGTCCTACATCTGGTACTGCTGTCAGTGATGAAATTAACTGGTTCTCATTCTTTCATGAGAGGAAACTCAGTTTCTTAACCTTGATTTGCAATATAAGAGCAGCTAGAGTGGCCTGAACTGGAGAGACACGGTTTTGACCTTTAGAGCCACATGAAGACATTTGTGAGTGCAGCTTTGATAGCTGAGCTGAATAAATAACTTCAGATATGAGAAACTTCAGTGTTCCCTGTGAGGAAAGGGCAGAAGGACCCTGTTCAAAGACTGGGTGAGTGTTGGTGATCACTCCAGCAGGAGAAGAGCCTCTGGGCCAACACCACTGATCTCACCTCCCACTCTATTTACAAGCAGCCCATACAATTCTTTGTTGTTTCATTTTCTGTGTTCCGTCAACAGTTTTAAGTGTTAATAAGAGTATAATTTACAAATCTTGGCTGTTAAAATTGTTATAATATTGTTATGTATTATAATTATATAATGACTCAGCAGAACAGGAGACTGAAATAAGCTTTCAGAGTGCTTGTGGCTTTTGTGACAGGATTCAGTCATTAAGAGTCAAGGTTTCTTTTGGAAAGATACCAGTCAAAATTATTTCTGTAATTTTGATTAGAATTTTAAAATTTTAAAACTTCAAATCTTCTACATTCATTCTTTTAATTCACCAATATTTTTAAGAATTGGAGTACATTTTCTCTAAGGAGCTGAACACAGGATTTATCAATGCTGTTGGTTTGGGTGTATCTGACCTATTATTTCCTGTCACACCACTGCAAGTCGTGAAGGGGCTATAACCAGGTGATGGCAAACAAGTGATGAGTATTACTCTGCAAAAAACTTTGATTTCAGAGGAGATAGAGTTAATTTTTGTGTAGATGGCCAAGGTGTCCCGATTTCTTTTCTGGTTTTGAGGTTCTTTAAGGAAGGAGCATAAATATCGTTGTGTAAGTTGCAGGAGGGAAAATGAGCTTTTTGGAAGATTGCTGGATTAGTCCTTACAGCCGCAATGAAACCCCCATGCTAGGACAAAACTTTTAGTTCTGATACTTGTACAGCATCACTGATAGTTACGCCACAACTCTTGTTTTATCCAGTATCTTCTGTTGTTTCTACTGGGGGATGCAATAGGAAAAACTCAAACAGCTTTCTTGACTGAAGGGAAAAAGCACAACTCTTAAGTGTCTTAATGTTACCAGGATGAATTGTATAACATGGAATTCAGTCTGTAATTTAGAATGGGTTTTATGATCTTCAGGATGGGAGGGATGGTAGCAGAAGTGACTCTTCAGCTCCTTAGCTGCAAGGTGGGGATTTATCCAGAACTGGCTGTTCAGTCATGCCCTGGGTGCCCTCAGTTTCATGAATGGCTCCCTAGCCAAGCTGGGGAGGCCATCCCTAATCTTTGTACTGAGTAGTTTTTTAGGAGAACATTCCTTTCACTGAGTTGTTGGAGTTAAACTTTAGTAAAGAGTTGTATTGCCAAGGACTTAGATATAACAATTTCATACTTCTGTACCTGTGGAAATCCCCCACTTGTGGTCCCCTGATAAGGAAACCCCTGAGAAGTTCTGTGCCAGGATTAAATGAGGCAAATGGGACTCCTGGAATTTTTGGTCTTCAGGTTGTTTATTGTTTCTTATCTTACTTCATTGCCTTGGCTGACAACAGGCTTAGCACACTTTAGAGAGATGCACCAGCAAGTCACAAGATGTATGGTTTCAAGGACTTTTATACAGATATGATATATGCAATTAACTCTTAAAAGGTACCTAAAACATACTTTATTTTTATTCTACTAGCAATAACTAATGATTTGTCTGTTCATGCAACATCTGCGATGTGGGTGTTTCTGTCCAATGAATTTGTGCCACCAACACTGCAGAAAATGGAGTAGATGAAGAACAAGAAGAAGGCAGAGCCATTGCCATAGATCCTCCATCTTGTCTCCTGTCTACCTCCATACTAAAAACCCAAAACCTAAGTTTTCACCTTGTGATAAACTGTACTTCTGTCTACTTCACACACTCACAAAACTCAACTCATCCCAAAATCCTGGAAGCTTTCTCCATGGCCAGAGGCTAAAAGCTGTGCTCTCCTGAAGAACAAGACCCCTCAGGAGAGGCAGAGGAATATTTCCTGTGCCCTGGATTCCAACATGTACCTACTGTTCTTCTGAAAAATACATGTGGAGGAACATGATCCATTCATTGTGAAAAGTGGCCTGAAGAGGAAGAGATTCCAAAGAACTGAATGATGTGAAGCAGCACTGGTACCAGTGACTGTTCTTTTGAATTTGCTCAAGGTGTTTCACTTTTAAATATGCTTAGATGGTGTTTGGATTTCAGTTTCCAGCATTTGGATTTCAATTACAGGTATTTGGGAACTGGAACTCAAATCTGAAGTGATTTGAAGAGCTTGCTTTCATTTCTCAAGTGTTTGATTTCAGTGTTAGTTGACACCTGGTATGATTGATCTTATGAGAAGGCAGGGTTGTTGTAATAGTCTTCTCTAAGTCCTGGGCACTGTGTGATAAAGCTGATTCTTTTAAAATCTAGAACAGGCAAGGGCCAGCTGAAAATGTGATGGCAGTTGTGGAGTATTGGATCTTCAGGGAGCAGGTCTATTGTGATAGACACTGGACTGCAATGAGAACTTGCCTGGATGAGGAAGAGATTGCTGGCTGACCCTGCCCTGATTTATTTTACTGATCTAGAGAGGTTCACAGCTCTATTTTGATTTGGTCAGCTTAAGGTAGGCATGAGTGGGAGATGGGGTCAAAACGTGAAGTTAAGTTGAATTAGATTTTTTTCCCCTTGTATATACAGTATTGGAAAGGTTATGGATTTTCTGTTTCCCTTCCTAAAACAGCAATGAGCCCTTCCCTGTGCTCAGAGCTGAAGCCAGTTTGTGTTTCAGAAAGAAGTGCTGTCATACCTTGACAGTGGCATGGATTGATGGGAGAGGAGGACAAAGAAGGGTGGAAATAAATCTTGTGTATACAAACCTTGCACTGAATACACTGGGAGTGTACAGCCACTGAAACTGTGACAAATCCTTTCTCACTTTTTGGTCCCCAAGAAAACACGTGGCTTTACGTGTTTATTAACTCTGAGTGCAAGAGCTGCATTTCTGAGGGCTAAAATGCTTTATTTAAAATAACCCACCAGTGTTCAGTTATGACCCTCATTTACCCCCCCGAATGAAAAGTTTTCTAAATTTCTAATTAATATTTGTTTCTAAATTGATGGATTTTGAAACAAATTAGTCTAAACTGTCTTTCTGAAAGTTTGAGGTGTTTTTTTTTTTAAGTGTTCTCAGTGTTTTGCTTCAGTATGTGACCTTAGCTTCTAGGTGTTAATGCCTTTTGCATGATGAAAGATTTAACAGAGGTGAAGGCTAAATATTTACTACAAGTTTTATTCTTTATTATATGATGGCAAAAAAAGTCTTTTCATAAGGTTAGCCCTGCCTAACCTTAGTTTAGTTAATGTTGAGTGTGGGCTCATTAGGAATTCTTTGAAATGTATCATAAAAGTGCATATTAACTATGCTTATTTTCTGTCCCTGCCAGGGTGCTGTGGAAAAGTATAAAGGATTTATTATAATTCACCTTTACATATGTGTTAATTGCTAGACAGTGAAACCCCCATTCACAAATGGCTCCCTGAACTCTTTGTTAAAGGTAATTTTGCTGGTGTACATTTCTGACTTTCATCACTGTTTTAATACCTGAGGTGTCTCCCTGTCTTTGGGAAAGTTACTGACAAGCTGGGGGGAAATGCAGAGTATAAAATAACCAGAAATAAAAGGAAATAATAAACATACCAGGAGCCTTGCTGTCACAGGGAGCTGTGCCCAGCCCTGCAGCCCTGGGTGTGAGAGGATCAGTAATTTTGGGAACTTTTGGCTGCTGGGTTATAGCATGGGCAGGTCCAGCGAGGCTGGCCAGGATCAGCTGCAAGCAGGAGAAACTCCAGGGGATGCAGTCGGGCAATTCCAGCAGGGTGTGGGCTGGACCCCTTGGTGAGCAGTTATGGGATAATACCTCCCCCAGCAACAGCTCAGAGACAAACAGAAAAAGAGCTCAGACCATCCAATGAAGACTGGCTTTTGAGGTTTAAACCTCCCCAAGAACTTGTGATCAAAAAGAGCCTAAAACACTAAATGTGAGTTTAGTGAGAGTTATCTTAAAGCAAAATTGCATCCAGATATAACTTACAGGCACAATAACAGAGTCTGAAACATAAATAGATTGTGACAGTGTGTCCCTAAATCTGCTTTGGAAGAGACAGTTCCCACTTTTATTCTTAGTCTGCACAGCTTTAATCAGTTTTATTTTAATCAGATGCTTTAATCAGTGTCAATGCAGGCATCACATTTGAATTGTTGAGTTGGGTTTGGATGTTTCCTGCAAACAAAGAGTGGAATTCTGGAATTTTTTTTGATTGTTATAACATTTGGCCTGACACCAGCAGCTGACATTATGTGGGTGTCTTCAAGGCTACTTTCCTTTCTGAAATGACAGTGACTGTGAGGACTCTGTACCAGGAGAATAAAAAAAAAACAGAGGTAAAGCTATGAAATAAAATCCTTGAGTAAAGTGAGTTCAGTAATTGGTAGAACTTGTTATCAGTCATATGTTTACCATATTTTGAATTGTCTGCTAAAGCTTTTATTAATAGCTATTTTTTTCTATTCTGGAATGGTACAGTCTTAACATTCTATTACTTTTGATTTCTTTTTTCTGCTAGGAGAGCAAGAGACATTAATGGAAAGTGAATGGCTTGCACTTGAATTCTAATTTAGATATGGAAAGAGACCTAAATGCTTAGTGAGGTTAGAGAGACTAATAAAAGAAACACAGTCATTTCACGCTTTCAAATGGTGTTCTGGCATTTGCCAAATTAATTTTAATTACCTTCATAAAGATAGCTTTTTCTGCAGTGCAGCTTTGGGTCTTTTTAAGAGCAATTGGAGACTCAGTTTGGTGCTGTTCAGTCAAGTTATGCTTTCTTCAAGAACAGCATCCCTCAAGTTCGTTAGGTGACCTGATAAAGAAGTTTTTCTGGTGCTGCCTTGTATAGTATGGGTATTTTTTAATATCCTTTGGACTGTAATCGTGCAGAGTACCCTCAGATAACTGATGGAGAGATTTGTAACCAAAATGCTTTAGCATTTGCTTTGGCAGGAAGCAGAATGGAAAAAGGAGTCTGAGTGAGCCCCAAGAAATGACTACCAGAGCTTGGCAAGGCTGCAGTGGACAGGCATTTCTGTGCCTGTGATATGGTCTGATCATGGGATTAGTGGGGTTTTATTACTCTGCCACTGCTGCAATCCAGTTGTGCTGCAGCAATCAGACTTGTTCTGATTTCTCAACACCCACAGATGCAGAGGACGCTCCTCGTTCATTCATTGCTGCAGCAGTGAACATGGGACAGGTTCTTTTCAGAATTCCTGTGGCAGCTCTGTGCACGGTGCAGCTCCTGATGTACCTGCAGAGAAATACTCTCCTACAGCACCTCCTGGAATAGGTACCAAGGATACAGATACAGACTCGACCTTTTTTATTCTTGGGGGGTGTGTGTGTTTGGTGGGGTTTTTTTGTGTTTTTTTGTGGGGGATTTTTTTGTTAATTTTGGTTTTGTCTGGTTTGTTGGTTTTTTTTTTTTTTGTTTGTTTGTTTGTTTTTTTCCCCACCCCCCAAGGGCTCTTGTTTTTTGATTGGTGATGAAATACCAACACCACAGCTGTGAGTTCCTCCTCATAGGGAAGATCACTGTAGTGATGCTGTTTGATGGCTTGCCAGTTTTCTTTTTCTAAGCTTTCATATAAGTTATGTATATTCTTTCCTATAGTTATGTAAATATTTTTTCTCCCTGTTTTATCTCTTTTCAGTGACTCTGGGCATTTTAAATGTAGTAGCTTGCTGTAGAAATGATTACAGCTGTCCACAATAGTTTGATATCTTTTGTGATTATTCATTTCTGAATGAACATTCTGATGTGAAATATGAAATATCCATTCTTTCAGTTGTAAAAAAACCCCCAAGCCTTATGTGTTTCCCATTTTCACATGACAATTCATCCTCTAAAAAATTCCTCAAATTCAGTTTTTCAAGAGCTGGAACTGGCATCAGTTTATTTGGAGATCCCATCACAGTGACTTCTGCAGTGACTGTTCCCCTGAGCTGTGCAGGGGATCTGTCATCTGCAGAGCCAGAGGTAATTCCTGGTGCACAGCACCAGTGACCTCCTGGCACAGTAAATGTGTCACTACGTGCTACTACACTCTTGCCACCTACCAGTGTGTCTGGTAGCAGCAGTATTATGAACCCTGCTGGACTGTCACAGAAAAATCAGCAGCAATTTTTTCCTGGAGGCTGTTTACCTTCAAATAAAATAATTTATCAGTGTTTAGTTAATACTAGCACAAGAGATCATCAACATTTCATAATTGTTTTCAAACACCAATAAACACTGGTGAACAAAGCTTTGTTAGATAGGGGCTTTACTTTTCTTTGTTTGCTCTGTTGTAGAATTAGGAAGAGCATTATTTCAGAATCAATACTGCTGTGGACTAGGCATGAAAAATGAATAGTATCTGGCTGCCAAGTGTTTGGATGGAGGACTAGAGCATGAAATGCAGGAACAAACAACAGGAATTCATTGTGTGTTTGTGTGTGTGTGTGTGTATAGTTCTGAAAAGTGTTTTAGATGAAACCTGAAACAAGAATTTTGACAAATTATTTTAATTATGAGAACTTGCAGTCCATTTTCACAGCTGCAAACTTGTCATGTGCAAATTCAGGTTAGATTGTTGAATTCCTTCTGTTTTGGGAAGTACCTTTCTGTCTTAGTCCATAAGTGGTTCTGAAAAGTTTTTTGATCTCCTGGGAAAGAGGATATTTTGTAATGAGATCTGAGATGGGACAGAATTTTAGTAGTAGATGAGAGATCCTCTATACTAAAAAAAAAATTGGTACTTGGTGCCTTTTTTTTTTTCCCTTTGAATATCATTGAAGTTGGAAACAGATCTTTTGATGAAGCAATCAGTTTTAAAGCAGGGATAAAACAGGAATGATGTGGACAGGAGACACAAAGAATGAAGAACTCTAATTTATGAGGACAGAAAAGCAAAGGTGCAGTTCTGTAAATTGTTGTGTAAGAGAGCAATAATCTGTAATGTAACATTTCATTGCATTGTGGAATTCATAAGAAAAAGATATTTTGAGAAAATTATAAAATACGTTTGCAGGGCTGTAAAATAACTAAAGAGGGGTGCACAGACTGATGAAATTCTCAGAGTATGTTCAGTGTTCCTGAGCAGTCTTGCATACACAAAACACAGCAATTAACACTTGATGGATTTCTTGAGGCAAAAAAGCTGGGAGAATGTATTAAGGAAAAAATTACTCTGCACATTCCCTAACCCTATTTAAATAATGGGATGTACTTGCTAATTAATGATATTTTGAACTGTAAACATTAATAGGTTTGGAAAAATCCCAACCCTGTGTAATTATCGGATTTGCATAGTAATTCTAATGAATGGTTAATTAACAGTTGAGAATAAGTCATCCTATCATGAGGCAACTTCCCTACTGTTGAAATATATCAACTAATAAAGATTGTATTCAATAGACCCTTTCAGTCCTCTTAGAGTATGAGTCCATCTGTAAGCCAAGGTGGTTGCTGAGGGGCTGGGAACAGAACATCTCGTGAGCAGGAGGTGCTGCTCTGATCCAGGAGCTTTTCACCTGGCGTGGGTACAGGGCACTGACTGCACCTAGGCCACAGGGACCTGACCCCAGCCAGCCAGAACAAACCCTCCTGTTCCTTAGCCACATTTGCAAAGATCTGCATTCAGTACTGGTGCAGTTTCCGTGTGAGGGAGGTAAAACTTACATCCTGTTA